>CAOLHI010002998.1:0-208076 GCA_948474755.1 Ctenosaura bakeri
CTTGTAGTCTGAAGCAATACTTGTAGTCCATCCACAAGTATAAAGAAATGTGTGCTCTTTGCCTTTGGGAGACTGCATTTCCCGTTTGTGCATTGCTAATACAGTAAACTGGCAGAACAGGCATTGCAATTCTTTTGAGGTTAGACCTTGCATCCTTGTTTGCGTGTGTCTCATTTGTGTCTCATGACTGAATGAATCAACACCTAATGAAAGAGTCTCATGAGGGACAGAGTCAAACAGGACTCTGTACACTGCTTGTGGGTTGGAGCACTCTGCTTCCATCTTGTGCATAAAAGCTTGAGTGAAAATTAAACCTTTAAAAAAATCCTCTCATACCCACTAATTTAACTTTAGTGATGAATTGTACCAGCAGAGAGAGAAATAATCTGAAGTTAGTCTAGGAATGCCAGAAGAATCTGCATAATTGATTTGCATAGATTTGTAGAATCTAGTACAGTGCTCTGAAGCCTTTTGCAGTTTTGTTTTTCTGCCCAGCATCTGCCCAGAGAATTAGCTCCAGGAAAGGTGTATGGTTCACCAGCTCCAATTAGGATCAGTTCAAAAGTGAGTCTCTGATGGGTAAATAGTGTTGGTTCCAGTACCTTTTCTGCAGCAGGCTGAAACTGCAGCCCTTTAAATTCTTGACTGAAATCCCCGTTTGTTCAAAGAGTGATGTCCTAGTGTAAAGTGTGAATTATTTTGGTCTTATTTAAAATTTGAGATGCATACACATATATCATGCGTATACCTCTCATGCGTGACACAGATTATACACGCAGTGGGATTATTTTCATGTCAGTTCCTGCTTCAATGTGCCTAATGATACATTCATCCTCCAGATAAACTGTAGTTGGGCAGCCAGGAGTGATATATAGAACAGCACATTCCCCTCTTAACCTCCTTCTTGCCACCTTATGTTTTTACACCCTGATTTAATTAAACAACAGTTTGTTACTCTGGGGGAATTTTGTTTCAACAGTAAGTTCAGTAACCAGGGTCATAAAATGTGAGAGCTAGTGAGGTGCGGTGGTTTAAGTGTTGAACTATGACTCTGAAGACCAGGGTTTGAATCCCTATTCAGTCATGGAAACCCACTGGGTGACCTTGGCTAAGTCACAACCTTAGAGGGAGGCAAAGGCAAACCCTCTTCTGAAGAAATCTTGCCAAGAAACCCCTTGGGTTGCTATAAATTGGAAATGAAGGCACACAACAACAGCAATGACAACAGTCTTAAAATGTCAGGTTATTAACCAGGATCTTAAACCAACTTTAGACTGGCATTACACCACAATGCTGAGTTTATATGTAATGGCTAGCTATCTTTTAAACTAAAAAGGAAGCATTTAGGAAAGAAAGTAAGGTGCAGTGTAGGGTCCTGTTGCTCTTTCCGCGCAGAACAATATAGGAAGCCAGGAACTTGCCTTGCAAACCAGACCAGTATTCAGTGTTCATTTCCATGTGTGGTTATCTAAGGAAGGTGAAGACTGTATATTTGTAGAAGTAGAAGGGACATTTCTCAGTGGTATACCATCTAGATTGCATTCGAAAGGTCTCAGGCTCAGCCTTTGACATCTGCAGGAAAAGTCTTGCCTGAAATCTCAGAGAGTCATTGCCATTCAGCATTTGCAATTCAGAGCTAGATGCCTTAGAAGTCTGTCTTGGTATGGTGGTATTTCTGTTTTCATAGGAAAAAATGCGATCAAGTGACAGTCAGTTAACATGGTTAAAAACTTGATGACCGTGAATAGATGCTGAAGCCTCATATTGTGGTGATATCCAGCTGCTTCTCACTGTTTTTCCTCTTACATGTATCCATCTCTGCCCTTTGCTAGGGAGGTTATTATGAAGACAATCTAAGATATGTTGTTTCGGAAGCAAGTTCAGGAAACTTCAGGTTTTTCAAGACTAAAATTAGTTTCCTAATTTTGGGTACTTCTGAGAAGTTATACATAGGAGTCCAACTTTATACTTAAAATCCCATCTCAGTTATTTGGTGGATCTACAATTGAAGGGTATAATGTGGCTTAGATCATACATTTTCCCTTCTATCTTGTGTTAGATTTGTAAGAATGACTTTTCTTTCTCATTTTTTCCCCAATACCAGCTGTTTTTTTTAAAAAAATAGGAAAAAATCACTTTGACCATTTAGAAACTGAAACTGTTTCTTTGGATTTAAAGTTGCTTCCAACTTATGGAAAGTCTGAGCTGAACCTATTACAAGATTTTCTTGGCAGGAGTTGTTCAGAGGGGGCTTTGCCTTTGTTTCCCTCTGAGGCTGAAAGAGTGTGACTGGCCCGAGGTCACCTAGTGGGTTTCCCCAGCCAAGTGAGGATTCAGACGTTGGTCTCCAGAGTTATAGTCTAATGTTCAAAATGCTGCATCCCACTGGCTCTCTATTGACATGGATCTCCTAAACTTTTCTTTGAACTGAACTTTTAACTTGTTGGGTTTTTTTTGAAGTGGTGGTAGTTCCGTTAATATTAAAACAGGCAACATTCTGTGTTCCGTGTTCTCAAATTCCATTAGTCATAGAAATCATAGAATCTTAAAGTTGGATGGAGGCCTAATGGCTATCAGGTCCAAGCCCCTGCTCAATGCAAGATCTACTGCTAGAGCATCCATAGCAGGTAGCTGTCCAGCCTCTTTTGAAGACATCTGGAGTAGGATATCCCACCACCTCTAAGCAATTAATTCCATTGCTGAACCACTCTCACTTCAAGAAGTTCCTTCTTAAGTTTGAAATCTACCTTCCTGTAACTGAAAACCTTTAGACCTTGTTCTGAGACAGCAGAGAAGAAGCCTGCACCCTCCTCTTCACCGCAGCCCTGGATGATTTTAAAGAATGTAAATATGTCATCTCTCAATCTTTTCTTCCCCAGATTGAACATGCTGAGCTCTTTGAACTCCTCCTCATATGTTTTGTTCTCCATACCTCTTACTTTCCTTGTTACCCATCTCTGAACTTGTTCCAACTATTCCCCCTCTTATACCTGTGCATTTGATTTTGGTGGCTTATAGGTAGAGTTTTGCATTTGCCTCTGTTGAATTTTATTTTGTTAATTTCTGCCCTGGTTTCTAGTTTATCAAGGTCCTTTTGAATTCTCTTGCTATCTTCCAATGTGCTAGCTATGCCACCCAGATTTGTATCATATGCATTTTTGATAAGGATTTCCTCCACCTTGTCATCTAAATCATTGATAAAAATGCAAACACATTAGTGGCTTTTGCTTCTCATAACAACTGACATCATACAATATAATGCAAAACAAAGTGATCTCAGACCTAAGTGGAGTGGTGACAATGGATAGGGATGGGTCCCATACCTTCCGCTTGGTTTGCATTTGAGAGCAATGGTAATCAGAGTGGTAGTCTGTGGACCAGTGCTGGTCCACAAGCTGTTGGTTGACGCTCCTTGGCAAGTTTCTAAGAAAGAAAAAAATAGTTGTAACCAATCAGCACAAATATGGTGTCAGCACACTGAAAAAATGATGATTGCCTATACCCCACATGAGATAGCTTGGGAAGCGCTATGATAGACTACAATTAAATCTGAATCCTCTTGATTAGTCTCCAGTATTGTTGCATGCCTTCAAGTTGTTGCTGACTTACGGCAATCCTACTAGAGCAGGTCTATTCAATCAGTTGATCTACACCAATTGAGAGAGATTAAGGCCTTAATGTGTGGAGTATGTAGTTATTTAAATTCATTCATTTACAGCACACCCTTAGACACAACTATTCAGAAGTAAGTCCCTTTGAATTCAGTGGACATAGGACTGCAGTTTTAATAATCCTTCAGCCACTTAATATTGATGGTTAAACAATTAACCTGTGTAAAGCAACTTGATAGTTATGCTGTCAAAAAGGTTTATTTTTCTGCCTGAGTCCAGTAGCTGGCTCACTCCAGCTGAAGTAGAGCCATTGGAGTAGTGGGATCTGCATAAATCCCAGCCAACTCAGCAGTTGAATCAATTGCTCTACATTGGTTAGGACTAGCAGTTGGATTTGAACTTAAATATTAACAACTGCTTTTAATTGCTAGCAACATTGCTTTGTCTGGTAGTGCGGCTGAAAAGTAAACAGGTATCATATTTTACATTTTTCAATAGTGTCAGCTTACCAACGCTCTGCAACAGTCTTTTCCCAAATCTGATTGATAAATACTTGTCTAGAGATGGATTTACTTCTCAGTTATCACCCAGTAACAGGTGTGGTGACTTTAATCAATTATATGCATATGGATTACACAGCCAAGGAAAGCCTGCAAATTTCTATTAGTCATGTGTCTTTTCACAGGTGAGGCAGTTTTCCATAGCAGATCTGACTAGTGAGTGCTTCAAGGTCCGTGAATTATGTCTCTCTAAACAGGTTGCTTCTTCAGCTCTGGCAACCTCTGCTACATAGACTAGACTCAAGGGCTCTATGGCTTTTATTATGTTAGATCTCCTGCTGGGAGTAAAGTGAGGTGTAAGTTGAATAAATGAAACAGAATGTTGCACATTAAAATACTTCTCCCTGAGATTGCACTGGAAAAAATGGGACAAAATCTAGGAAAGAAGTGGGCTTCACGTGGGAACAACTTGTCACTGCAAAAACAATGATGGCCCTACACCCCCACCAGTCAAGCCTTGTGCCTTGAAATATTTTAGCCACCCTCCCCCACAATCCAATAAAAGTTCTGTAGGACAAATAAAGGGTAGACGGCAGTTTCAGGCCTAAGGAGAACAGAAGTGACAGTGGATAACAAAAAAAAGTTTGCAAAATGCTGAGCACCGGAGTCCAGCTTCTTCCATCATTTGCTTTTACTGGTCACTGGGGTTTGGGTTGGCGTCAGGATACTTGGTGAGGTCAAAGGTCAGGACCTTGCTGATGACACAGTCTCCTTGCTCGGGGTAGACACCAATGAGGCTCTCAGCCTTGGTGTAGAATTCCTCCTTCAAGGAAATAACAGTGGCCTGGAAGTTGCAGGTAGATTGCTCCTTGATGTAATTGGCCACCTTTCCGATGTTGGCGTTGTCCAAAGCTGCATCAATCTCATCCAAGACAAAAAATGGAGCTGGTTTGTAGCTGTGGATGGCAAAGAGCTGGGGCAGGGGGAGAGAAAAGGAGGAAAGGTAGTTCCTTCTGTGTAACTTAAATTGTTTTTAAAACTCTTTCTAGGACCAAAATCATGATGGTTACACGAGATTTTTCTCATGCCAAGCTCTCACTCTATTCAAGGTGGGGCTCTTGATTTTGCCTTTTTTCCTCTCCTGATCTAATAAAATGTGTGTGTTTTTGTGCATGATTGGAATTAAAATACGCTACTTCTAAAAAAAACAAAAAACTTCTCCCTGAAAAATGCTTGTTAGTGCAAAACTCTTGAAGAGAGATTTCATGCTCTGGGAACAGAAGAGCAAGTCCTGCATCTGGCCACAGAGTGGCATCTTCTGGGAGTGATAATCAGCTACATTGTGCAAGTTCCATATGCCTACCTGACTCCTGGGGCCAAGGTGACAATTGTGAGATAAGTTGAGCACCCTTGTGAATCTGACTTTCTCTCCAGTGCACAGCTTCTATGTGCTTTGCTCTAGAGAGCCATCTGGTATCTTAAATGGGCTTTTTATTACAAAAGTCAGCAAACTCAGAAGTTTACTGTTTTGCTAGCCCTGTTAAATCTTATAGAGGACTGTAACAGTGCTAATATAAATGTATCCTATAGTACAAGTCAAGATGATTGTTGACAGTCTCTGCCTGACTTTGCTGCTGCTGCAACTGTTGTTATCCTGGTTTTTTTCTAGAGTGACCAATCCAAAAAATTATCGAATGGTTCTTTTGTTTCCAAAGCAGAAGAACTGCTATGAAAACACAGGCAAGGCAATTGTGCTACAAAAGCCTTTTCTAGAACACAGCTTAGAAAAGTTACTTTTAAAGACTACATTTCTCAGAATCTCCTAGCCAACAGATGTTCCATGATTAGCTGCCATGCTGACCAGAGGATTTTGGGAACATTGGTCTGTAAAAGTAACTTTTCCAAGCTCTACTTTGGAAGCACCCTCATTCTTCTGCTGTTTGCTTGTCATTACCTGGGTTCGGTGTCCATCCAAGTACCAGGAATTCAGCTGAAGATTAAACACTGAGTGGAAGACAGTCCTTGACTTTTTGTTCACCCATTATAAGGAATCTCTGAAAAGAAAAATGTGGACCCCTTTTCTTTTTTTTCTTTGAGGGCCGTATGCTAGTTTGGAATTGGTTCCAGTCCTGCACACACCTTGCAACTGTTTGTAGATGCTTGCATATAATCTTTTCTGTAATTTCTTTCTGAAGCAGCATTTGCTTTTCTGTAAGCACATACATCGGTATGCTTTCAAACCTGTGCATGAGTGCACATTTGTACATATGCTTGCTTTCCATGGAGACACAAAAATAGACACCTTTGCAGACGAAGGCTCAAGATAGTTCTGGGCAAATACTTGTGCCCAGAGGGGTAGATCTCTATAATGCTGTTAGCAGGTTGAGTGAATGAAACAAAAATGAAACCTTCAGACTTTGTTCTATGACAAGGCATTGGAGCAGTATGGAAAGGAAAGATTGCATGTCTTTTTCTCTTATCTTCACTTGTAGCAGGATAGTAATGACCATTTTTTTGTTGAAAAAGATGCTTGGAAAACTGAGTTCTAATGATATCATTATGTCAACTAGGATATCACAAAGCTTGTGGTTTGTGTACCATCTGTCTCTTTTGGAAAATGGAGCACTGTTATTTCAGTGGTAGGGCATATCATCTTCATGTGGAGAATACTGTAGCTGAGTCTTCTTCCCCAGTTAGAGGCACTCAGGATGAAGACATCCATGACGCCTGTGGAGTGCTTTGGAAGCCCCTTTGCTGTATTAATTTCACCCATAGAATTCATTCATTCATTCATATCCTTTCATTTCCCCAAATTGGCACAGCAAGGTGGCTTACAAAAAATAAAATGAAAAACAAAGCACATACAGAGACATAAGTTTAAAAAGACATACAAAAAGTTTGTTAAAATTCAATTATATTATCCATAGAATTACAGTAATTTAAAACAACTCCCTGGAACACAACAATATTAAAAGCCCTTGTAATCAGTTCCTAAAAGGCTATTGAAAAAGTTCTCATATACTGATGAAAGGACAGAAAGGGGTGGGGAGCCATCTTAGTTTTTCTAGGAAGGGTGTTTCTAAACCTGGGAGCAGCCGCTGGGCTCTCCCATGTACCTGCTGGAGATGCCTGTAAAGGTGCTGGAACTGAGAGAAGGGCCCCTTCTGAAAGCCTTGGTGTCCAGGCAGGCTCATGTGAGAAAATAAGTCCTTCATTCACATAGCCTGGACCTGAGCTGTATAGGCTCAGTCGTAAAGAGAACTTTGAATTGTGCCTAGAAATGACCAGTAGCCAGCAGAGCTGTTATAATAAAAGGATCGTATGTTTCATTTTCGAGCCAGCATGGTGTACTGGTTTGAGCATTGGACTATGGCCCTGGAGACCAAGGTTTGATTCCCTGCTTGGCTATAGAAACTTACTGGGTGACCTAGAGCACATAGCCCCAGAAAACCCTATAATAAGGTTGTCTTAGGCTCACCATAAGTTCGAAATTACTTGAAGGCAAACAACAATAACATGCTCTAGTTTATTTCTGAGCTTGACTTATGGGGTGGGGGTGGGAATGTTTCTTTATGATTCAGTAGAAGCCAGCTCTAGATGTTGGTGACTGGAGAAGTGTTGTGGTGCTTTAAGACAAGTTTTCATGCACTTGTTTGCCATATTTACCATGGTCAGACTCCACCCCACATGCAAATCCTGGTGAATGTTTTCTGTACTTGTACTTCTTTGTCCCTTTATTGAGTTTAGGATTGGAAAGGATTAATTCTGTATAATTCTGTTTGTTGTTTGTTTCCAAGCCACAGACTGTGGGGGATCTCAGTTGTGGCTACTGCAAACTTTGCATGCTAATTGGAGCTTGCTTGCTATTTGCTTGTGGATTCTGGTTTTTAAAGTTTTGGTATTGCTGTTTTTAAATATGGCAGAAGATAGTTGCTTATTTGAGTCATTAAATTTCATTAAATGAAAAATATGGGAATTCCACCTGAAGTGTGAGGGAAGTGGCAAAATACATGGCTGGACTCGAGTTCACTTGGCTGCATTGTATGTATCATAAAATTGTAAAGATGGGGAAGTTGAATAGCACCTGCTGCTTTTAGGATCAGGTTTGGCCAGCCTCTTCCTGAAATCTTGGGCAGCTGACTGTTAGACTAAACAGTAGTGGGTTAGATAAAACATTATTTCAACAAAGGATATTGCCAAATACATCTTTCATTGCCTTTTTCAAAGAATGTTTGCTGAGAACCAGTCATTGTCAGCTTCCATTTATAACCTTCTCATATTTTTCTACTGCTTCTTCCATCTGTTTTGTGCTGTAAAAAGTCAATTAAGAAAGGAAATATGTAGTAGTAAAAGAATGTCTTTTGATTAGTAGCACTGGAAGTACCCAAATAACTGGTTCAGTTGGGACCTCTGCTGGCATGTTTGTACACAGTGCTATTCATCCAAGCATTTGAACCATTGGCGTAAGGCCATGTACTAGCTGAAACTAGAGTAGACCCATTGAATCAGTTGTTGAATGGCAAATTAGCACTTGTGTAAATTCCTCTGATAAAATGGGTACATTCTGGTTGGGAGCAGTCTGTTAGTAATAGTACACAGCAGTAGTAGTAATAGTGCATAGCAGTCTGTTAGTAGTAGTTTATACAAAAGCTGATTAGATGACCCATCCTAATTGCTTTCTACAAGGAAATCACTGTGTCTGAATTTTCATTTGTTCAGGTTTCCCATGTGGTTCTTTGTAGTGCCATCTTTAGTATCATTCTACACTATACTGTCTGGAAAAATGGATGGGTCTCTAAACTGAAGCAGTTATATGCTGTTTCATGACAGTATGTGAAATACTGAGGTACAAGTAATATTTTTTTGGCACATTTTTGTATGTTTACTTGGAAGGAAGAACTTACAGTAGAACTTAGGCCATTTCTGCACCAGACTGTTATAGTGCTATAGTACCTGGGGTTTGTCGTTTGGATGTTGAAAGTGGAATAATAGCACTGTAGCAGTCTGATATGGAAATGGCTGCAGTGTCTAGTCATTTGCAAGGATTTCAGCCTTAGGGTTTGGAATTCATAATCTTCATTTTCTTCATCAATAGAAACACTTTAAAAAATGTTTCAGTTGAATACACACCCGTACACACTTTTAGAAGTTTGATTCACTCAAGGCAGTCACAGCACTCAGTTTCCAAGACCTGAGCAGGGTAGTTGGTGACCAGGGCTGTCAAAGATTTCTCATTCATAGGTTCACTGTATGTCAAAGTTGGTTTGATGGTAAAAAACAATAATAAATAGGATACAGCTTACAAAAGCAAGAGATACAACATTTCAATATCAATAAAGACAGCCCTGTAGTTCTCTCCTGTTCTTTTATTTGGCAGCAGCATGATCGTCTTGATGTATGTATGCCAAGTTAGGAAGGGAGAGGGAAACTTAACTGCAAGCTTGAAAGAGAGTTGTGTGAATTGTATAGAAATCATCTCACAAAGAAAAGTTGAGTGTGCTTTTTGAAAAAGTGACATGATAGGTCAAGATGTAAACTTGAGATGCACAAGACATACCCCCACCCCCACCTGTCTGTCATCTTAAGATACATAGATGGCAACCTCAGGAGAATGGCCAGGAGCAATTTTGCACTAGTGCTTTTTCTTCCCCAAATTTTTCCATTAAATGCACACACTACACTATTCACACTTTTATTTTAATAGCTCTGGGAAAAGATTATTCAACTCCCTGAATGGCTGGGGTGCACAATAAAATAACTGTTCAGCTGCGGGAAAAATGGCCTGTTGTCTTGCAGTACCAGTTGGTATTATGTAGACTTGTTTGGTGTCTATTTATAATTGATGGCAATTGGGAACTGGATACAAAGCAATAAAATAAATATAAAAACAAACAGTGATGTTCCAGTTAGCTTAACTCTGTGTCTGATTTTTTTCTGTCTAGTTTATTTTTGGTACTTTTAGTTATCTTTAACAAATTTATTCAACATTAGATAGACATCTTTAGAAAAAGCTGTACCCTCTCTGCTGTCTACGAGGATTTATGTGCTATATAGACAGGAAATGAGATTTTTCCTCCTCTTCTCCTTCTCCTTCTCCAGTTAGCTTTTTAACTATTCAGAGTGTTCGATGTTGAACTTTTGAGGCTTGCAGAGTGAAACTTTTATCAAAGTTTTGCCTTCATCCCAATTCCATTGACTTAATCATGGACATTTGTGTATGCAAGAAGTTTTCAGGATTAAGTTATGAGCAGAAGGTTGTTTTTCAAATAGATTGGCAAGAATCTATATAGTTTAGCTGCACATTGACCTAGTTTCACACTTGCATGCTCTGTCTTCAGATTGTATAAATAAAGATCATATTTATATGATGTTGGGTGATGAAGAGATTTTCATTTGCAAACACACATAGTAGTATACACTGTGATGAAAACATACATACTCCATCCATTGTTAGTGTCTAGATACCATCTTTCCTTTTGAAAATGACATCAGAGTGACTTAGAAGTCTTGTTGTTTTGTTACCTTATGTTTTTGAAGTCACTGAAGTTTAACTTCAAAGAACTCAAAACAAATTAGTATTTAGAGAAAAGGTTAGTTCTATTGAATTGTCAAGTTTAGGTTCAAAACTGAAGTCTTAAAATGTATTTCAGGTACTCTTGGGCTGCCTTGAGACAAGAAAAGAGTAGTGTTACTCGGTTTATAGTATATGAGGCTGGTCTTCATTTCTTAGAGCTTTCGTGGAAATCATTCACATATTTTCCTGGTCACTAGCTGGATATAGTAGTTGTGTGGTCTTTTTAAAAACTCTTTTATGTGGATGCATATTAGTATGAGGTAATATGGAAAGTTACTCCTGTAAATAAATATTTACATAATAGACTGGTCTCCCTAACTTCTCACCGTTACATTGCTCAAGAAAGAAAAGGTCACTTCTGACATCACTAATCTTTTGAGACAGACTGTCACTGCATATGGGTTGTGCTTGGCTTCCTTGCTAACCCATTCTAGCCAAAGTTAGATGTTTTTATGTGCCACTGAGTTGAATGGGAACTAAAGGTTTTTACCTTGGGCAGGATTTTGCATCTTAAAATAATAATTACTACTCCAGTCCACTGAGTGTCAGGCTGCACCATTCTGAGGATTTTGAATGTTTCATTCACTAGAAATAGAAACATGTTTTTGAGTTAAACCCTCCAAACATTTTTTATTTGTACAATGAAATTGCATGGTTCTAGCAGTTGTTCATAAACCTGAAGTTCATCAGGTGCAGAAGTGTTTGAGTAAGACAGGTTTGTGGATTTCTTTTAGAAAACAGTTTTTCAGTGCATTCTCAAATCAGAGCATGAGTTACAGTGATTATGACTCTGCTTGCATGCCTTTTTTAAAAAAGCCACACAGTATGTCATATCCCTGTCCCAAAACAAAACAGTTCTAAAGGTTCAGAATGATTTATGGACCCCCAAATTCTTCTTGCTTCGACAATGCCTAGGATTTTTCCTCTTGTGACATACTCCCTATCCAAGTACAAACTTTCAATTGTTATTTGACTTTGAAATGTGTTAATGACTGTTGTTTGGTATATCCAAGTCTAAAACCTGTTTGTCTGTGTAAGAAACAAATTTCCCTATTGTTTGAATTCTAGCCAGGCTCCTTCTTTGTAGGGATTCATTGAAGGGATTAAATAAATTAGCCTGTGAAGTCTTGTGAACTCAAGACTCTGTGAAAAGCATGATTAAGTAAAAAATGTATCCTTGCATCTGAGAAAGTGCATTGTAATCCACAGTAGCTTGTGTTATGATAACTGAGATGCTACATGACTTTTTCTTATTTTGGTGCAACAAGCTAATATGGCTGTCCCTTGAAGATATGAGGGTTACAATTCAATTGCTAGAGTTTCTCACCCCAGCAGCAAGAAGTAGTAAAAACTGGAAGAAGTGCAGCAAGCAACTTTATTCTGAGTCATCTGGAAGTAAGCCTCACTGAACTCACTTACTTGTGAATAAACATGGACTAGACTGCATTGTAAGCAGATATATTTTAGAACAGTGCCATATTACACATTTATAGCTATTCGCTGGCAGATTACTGATGAAGTAAAAGATGCAAATGGGTGGTACCCATTAAGTACTTTTATATGCTGTGTAACGTTAAGGAGGGCTTCTCACAGAAAAGTTCCAAAATATGTTTATAAGTGGGGTGGGGAAGAGAGAATGTGCCATATGACATGTCTCCATTGACTGTCCCATAGTCCAAAATAAAGTAACTTCATATTCATGCATAAACAACAAGGGACTATAAAGTGAGAAAAGATGGATGATATTTTGGAACATTGGTTGTGCTTCCAAGCATTCTAAACTCTCTTTTTTGGCTTGTTCTTGTCCCTTATGCTAAGACTTTAAGTTCAATCCTGCAAGATCTGCTCTTTTCATAATAAAAGCAGCAGGACAGCTTTCCCTCCATATTGATGGGTTATCCCCCCCCCCCCAAACAGTTATGAAACGTTGTTTACAGCTAGGGAGCTAGGAAGGATTTCAAAGTGAATCTTAAGCTGTACATTGCCATCCAATTGTCTGCAGTTTCTGGGGTTTCACTTGTAATATTAATGAGCTTTTACAGAGCAAAACACTGCTTCCTTTGTTCCTATAGAAGATCCAGGCTGGCGAAAGCTGGGAGGTGAAAGATTTGAGCTGGGGTGCGGGTGGTAAATAATAAAGCAATATCTTCTTGCTTGAAAAATTCAGAGTTAGCTGGAGTTCTTCCTTGATCTGTGCTCGAGGAGTATAATAAGGAGAATCATGATTTTCCCTCCCTGTACTAAATAGCAGGCATCCAGATGAGAGTCCTGAGAGTCCCCCTCCACTGTTAAATGGTTAATGGCCTTATTTTCATGGTGAAATCTGCATGCATGTAATGCAGGGCAGAGCTGGGATTGGCTGGCAAGCTCATTGCAGATCCAGGTGGCATATACTGACAGCTCTGGGTCACATGACTGCTATTAGGGCTTGCTATTCCACTCCTCTGACTGAGCTTGTCAGCAAGGGTTGAACAGAGGCATCCTGCAGCTTCCAAGAATGTAGAAAATGAGAGGAGGGAGGTGGCTGGAAAGGAGGCTGCTCCTTTGTTGTCTTTCTGTCTTCGTTCAGTCTGAAATTCTGAGCAGCGTGGACCATGGAGGTGCAGGATTGCAGCCACAGCTGCCCAAGGACCCTGATCATGACGCTCAACCCAGACTGGTTTTGCTGAAGCAGGAGGATAGATTAAACTGGCATGTACAGCCCGTGTTGGCTGCCAAAGGGGCACTTAGCTCACTGATGAATTAGACTGATCTGTCTTCCGGAGTAACACACTTGAGGAGACAAAGGAACTGGGGGTTGGGGTGGGGAATGGGTAATCTTTGCATTAGTAAAAATTCTGGACTAAATAACAGAATGGAAATGCTGGCTGGCTCTCTGTTATGAAACTGTACGGCAGCATCTGCCTACGGATCCTGATGTGAGCACTTGGATTCTGCTTCAGGGACCTGCTTCTTTCCTTTAAGGATTCCCCCTTTTTCCTTTTTGGCAATCTTTCCTCTTAAGATCACGCTTCTGTCTTCATCCTTGGATCCCCCCCCATCCTGCTTTTTGTGCTACAGCATGAAACGTCTTTTGTTTCAGTTAAATTCAGACCTCTCAGTCTGTCACCTGACAGTCTTGTGGTTCTGGATGAATGTGGTTCATTTCTATTATTAACCTGGGTTGGCAGCTGGTCTTCCTAACGAGAAGTTATAGAGATTCTGAAAAGTGGAGCTCGCTTGAGGGACAAAGATGCTTCCCAGGTATGACAAATTACTAAGATATAGGCATTGTTTTCGGTGACAGGCTTGGTAAACTTAGATATCTTTATCTACATACCCACATATTTGAAGTTATCATATTTAATTCCGTAGAAATATTGATGCTTAAAAAAACTATGTACTTTGACACTGTTTTAAAATAAATTTATTTGCAATGCAAACCAGTTCATGTTTACTCAAAGTAAGCTCCATTGAGCTCAGTGAGGCTTACTTCCAGATCACTCAGCATAAGGATGCTGCTGCCTTCATCTCCTCTAATTTTTACTAGTTTCTGCTGCTATGGTGAAAGATTATGAAAGAGAACCTGAAATGTTGGTGACTGTGAGCTAGATGGATCAGTGTTTTTTAGGTAGGAATGCCTGCATAACGAGGATAATTTCCTAAAATAATCAACTGCTAGAAGTTTCTATCACCTAGAAATTGAACAGGTGCCATCTTTTCGATGATATACTTTCAAAGTCCCTGATGAACCTTTGTGATCTGAATATCTGGGGCATTAGGGAGTTAGGCATTTAACAATCCCTGTAATATCAACAGACAGCATTCAAACACATGGTTGATTTGCTCACTAAAATTAGGAAGACTTAAAAATGCTTAACTTTGGCAAAGTTATACCCTGCAAATTATATTTAATAGTATAGTAGATGAATGATTAAACCACTGACCAAAGATATTATTTAGCCTTTCCTGCCCAGCTCTTTTAAACATGAGGAGGGCATCTGGATATGGATTGCTTGCATTTTGAACTGGAGGGTCCATGGATTTGAATGACTTCCCCTTCCCCCAGAATAGGGATCTACTCTTAAGCCAGATAAGGAAGAAGAAACTTGAGACCAACAGGTGGACAATAAAAACGAAAACAAATTCAAGTTAATTTTATTGAAGTCAGCAGTGTAGAGAACAGCCAGAAGTTAAGGCAGATGGGAGCATATCATCTGACTTTTATTGTTCTTCTTAATTGCTGAATGCTTTATTTCTTCATATGAGACAGTTGAGTAGAATAGAATAGAGTATCTTTGCACTACAGAACTGTTCAGGGTTCTTTGACCCAAATATATGTAGCTAACTTTACTAGTGATTGTTAAAGTTATGACTGAATGGATCACTTCAGATTCCTCATTTAGTCTTTAAAAAAATAGGCTACTATCTGCCGAAGCTTTTTCTGTCTTAGTCTCAAAATGATGCTATCAGTTTCTTACTTCATTCAGGATAATGGTGGCACACCTGAATATGTGCCCTTTCTTGCTATCACCTCTGTTCAGTATCAGATATTCAGACACTTTTTATGCCAGCTTGAGCTTTGAATAAAATCAGTTCTAGTTGCTGGAAGGATCTTTAAGAAGGGCATCAGAGTCTCTTTCAGGCAGGGTTGGAACTTTGCCACAAAGTTGGGATTGTGATCTCTCTGCCTCTTCCCACCCAATGTCATGGTCTGTCCACAATTAACCAGACTATGTTATGGATGAGAGAGGTCAATGCAATGAGAGTGGTCAGAGTGGCTTCACAACTTTGATCCAAGCTTACTTCAACTTCATAGCTTTAAGAAAGGAGAAAGGTCCCCAGCTCTTGTGGGAAAGCTTACTTGGGGTATGGGGAATGAACGTGGGGCTTTCATCTGAGGTGAGAGGGGGCTGCCAAAAGAAGACATAGAGGCCTTGTAAATGTTTGTGAGACTTTCTGAACTTCAGAAGATTTGGGAGGAGGAAATCTTGGTGATGGACGTGATTTCCAAGTGTTTGTGAGATTCAAGACAGTGAGAATTGGGGAAAGTCTGTGTATGTCCTATCTCTATGTTAGCTGACTTCAGATAGTAAAAAGGGGAAGAAAAAACTTATAGGTTTGAGAATTTCCAAACTTTGTAAAATGTTTGTGGGGCAGATGAAAGAGGTGCTTCCTATAGTTGAAGTGGCTAGTGTTTGTGTGATGGGGTGGACAAACAGATAGAGGATGGAAGCCAGTTTTTCCCTTCTCAGGCCCACGCACATGGGCTGCAGTGTAGATCATGATGCACCAGAGATGACATCACCTCATTTGTGGCTGGCTTTTTTTTTTAAGCCATAGGAGGGTTCTGGGAGATGTAAAAGCTAATTTTTTTTAAGTTTTGAGCCATTTTGTAACAAAAATCTACCTGAAAATCATCCTGTTTACAATAAATTGAAAGACAAAATACAAATACAAATAAAAAAATGGGAGGCTTGCTGCTAGGGGGCTTCGGGAGTCACAAAATTGGAGTTTAGTGGTCACTTTAAATCCTCACCTTCCCCACTCCTGTTGTATTGGATGGTGGAGGTAGGGTCCACCCAGCAGAACTTGGATGGCTTGATGAGCATGAGACCACTTCTCTGTCTTCCCATATGGCTGTGAATATGGTTTTGCCATAATTAGGGGACATAAGTTGGGTCATGGCACCTAGAAGGCAATTGAGGTTGGAACAACTGTTTACTGTCCTTGGAATGGGTGGCCCTTGCTCAAGTTGGCATACGGTGTCAAAACAATCCGGGGTGGCAAGTGAACACACTGTAGTCTGCAGTTCAGTCTCCTCAGAAACAAAGCACACAAACAATGATTGAATGTGTTGTATGACATACTTTGTGCATTCTAGAAGTTGTGGACTCATTACTAAAATGCACATTATTTTTTTTCTTGGAAAAGTTAGTTTTTCAGACTGTAGCTCCCAAAATCAGCCCCTGAGGTACAATCCTAAGGATTGATTCTGGGGCTGTAGCTCTTAGAATCAGCTCCTGAGGTAAAATTCTGAGGATTGATTCTGGGACTGTCACTCCCAAAATCATCTCCTGAGTGTAATTCCCATAATTGATCCTGGATTGATTCTATAGCTTCTGGAATCAGCTACTGTGGTAGTAACCAGCTCTTGAGGTGAAGTTGGCCAGTGACATTCTTCTCCAGTTGCGGTATCCACTGGTCTCCATTGATCATATAAGGAATTGAATTAATAAAAGTGTGGCTAACTTTTAAACTCCCAAATTAATATTTGCAATCTTTTGCCAACTGCAAATGCCTATAATCATCTTGCTTTTTTTCCAGATGGTTCATATCTAACTTAAACATGTAATTAAATTGTCGATAAAATTAAAACAAGCTTAAAACATACCCATTAGAAAAGAAAACAACAAATGGACAATGTAGAAAATTATGCAGGTCCTGTTCCCCTTGAGCAGCTTCTTGCTAATGCCAGAATAGGTGCCAGGATAGGATCTCTGTGTGAGAAGTCATTCACATGGTGGATGGTAGGGTGAACATTTTTACTGTTTTTTCCCCCTCAAACAATGAGACATCCAGGACTTTGTTGTCCCTGTGCTGATAGCTGATTGTGCCGTGACAGGCAACAGCAATCCAGTGTTACTACACTGCTGCGGCCCTTCCCTCTACTGGCATTTAATTGGATCTTGGTCCTAGTTTCTCAGTAGCCTCCTCTCCTCCTGTGTTACTTCTGTTGCATCTTTCAAAGTCTGTTCAGATCAGAAATTAGTTCCAGATTTGAGTGTATACTTTTGGATACCTATGGATTGAAAATTCTGGCTTTACATTCTGCTATTGTTTTGTGTAAGTGAAGTGAGACTAAACTTTAGGAATCTTAGTTTAAATCTGATCACAGAAAATTCATGCAGGAATTGCAAACCGACTAAGATTTGAAAAGTAATTTTCTATACATTAAACCTTAATTTTTTTCATGGTAGAGTGATGGAAGAAACGCTGGCAAGATTCTGCAAGACTTACGGATTAAACCTTAATTCCATCCATTGTAAAGAAATAGAAGAATGGAAAGGCAGTCCCTCAGTGCACATTGTGCCCCCACTGGGATTTATGAAAGTGTTGACTCACCATTTAACACTTTATTTAACAGATCTGATATTAAATAAGTTGGGATCATCAGTAGGGTTCAGCACTGCATCTCCTGGTATCAGGGCATGTATGCTTCATTCTTGGGAGCACATATGTTTCTGGATACTGTAAGACATAAATGTAATTATAGAAAGTGTCCTTGAATTACATACGCATGTATTTCTATGTATGTATTTGCCATTTGTTTATTGTACTATGCAAGACTAAACATTGGGAGATTTTCCGCGAATCCTGCCTTCCCTTCTTGACCACTCCCACCCATCTCAGAAACCTGTCTAGCTATTGGCTGAAGCTGTCTGTGCTTCACTACTCCTGACCGTGGGAATTTAAGGGTTTTCCCCTTCTTCCAGTGTTTCCTCTTCCCCAGTTCTATGAGAATCACTCAGTAACTTCATGATCATAGTATTGCATTTTTTATAACAGATCCATATTACAAATCAGTAAATTTCATCCAGAGTGGACTATAGATTTTGTCAGTGTTATTTCTTCTCAATCATTTAGAGTCTGACCATTTTTTAAATTCATTAGTTTTGCTATGCCCGTTGCTTTCTGATTTTCTCTTACAGTATTGAAGTTCATTCAATTTGTATTTTCCCAACAGAAAGTTCTAAAAGATGCCTTTACAGAATTCTGTTACTTTATACAATAACCCTGAGCATAATATACTTTGATTCTGACTTCTCTCCATTAACTTCGCACCTAGAATTCAGCATTAACCATGAGGTGGTTCAAGCTGAGAGAGAGGTTGGACCAAGGCTGCCTTCCAGACCTTCATAGTTGAGTGAAGATTTGGTTTTCCTCGTAGAAGCCTAACAGCCTGTCCCTCAGAGAGTGCTTCATGCTGACCTCAGCAGAATTGAGGCAGGAGGGCTACCCTACAAACTGCAGACTGATACCCACTGAACTCATCTTGACCTCTTAGAGACAGGCATAGATTTGAGATTGTGCTGTCCAGAGGTAGTTTCACAGCATTCTGTGTGTAAGGGTTTGTGTGCTCTGAAATCAATATTTAAATAGCCAGAATTTCCATAAAATAGTTACCTGATATAAAACAGGATATAAGTAAAACAGATTATTGTGGGTGCACCTCAGAAGTAAAAGCAGGTATAACCTGACTGACAAAGGGATTGCCTTGTGTCAGTGAGGCAGACACACATGGTGGCATTTCTAGAGGAGTGATTGTGAGTTGTTGTTGTATTCTTACCAGCAAACACTTGGACCTTTAAGAGTTTTAAGAGTTCTAGTGGAAGAGAGAATGATGTCAGCTAAGTTGTAACTTGTTCCAAGTCTACTTGTGGTTCAGAGGAAGGCAATAGTCAGAACATCATGTTATCTTGGCAAATATATACCCAGAGTCACATTTTACATGATGATGGGAACATAGGGCTTCTGATGAGCAGAAATGAGAGATGCTTTATCCGTATGTTGCCCGCTCATTCTACACTGCAGTTTTTATGTCAGACTGCTTTCTGTTCATGCATTTTTTTTCCAGTTTGGCACCTAGCTAGTGGGAAAAAAGTAAAAAAATCATCAAGTCATGTGGGCAAAAAAATGACACATAGGCAAAGAATTAAGCACCCTCCTTCTGCCAGTTTTTTTCAAATAATCTCACATAAATGTTGCAAAGGAAGCAAGGGTCTGGGGATGCCTAATATGTGACTTGCCAGCTATAAGTGACCTTCTGGAAGAAAAGCTCTTTTCTCCTTTTAGTCTTGGAATAACTTAGACATGGACAAGTTGGCATGTGGTGGCAATACATTCCAGAGGTCATAAGGGAGTGCATTGTAGTCTGCGAGCCATTTTTCTCACCACCTCTGCTTTAAAAAAAAAGAGTGAAAACCCCCTGAGAAGGCCAAAAAGGAAACTGAATATACCGTATTTACTGGCATATAAGATGTACCAGCATATAATATGCACCCCATTTATATGCCAGCAATTACTATCTGCCAGAATATAAGATGCACTAGTGTGTAAGATGCACCCTGTTTTCAAACAATATTTTTCAGGGGAAAAAGTGAGTCTTGTATGCCAGCAAATGGGGTACTTTAAGCCATACATGTTCTTTTCCGAGAGTTACGGGTTCCCTTGCTAATGGACAGGGTTTGGTCTCACCACTCTTTGGACCACTACTCACAGAATCTTCCAGCTAGCTTGGTTAGTGGACATGCTGGCTGGAGGATTCTGGATGCTTAGTGCAAAAAGTGACCTTTGCAAGTTCTGCAGTGCTAAAATCCTCCATTGTAATCCTGTAGTTTAAATCCTGTTTAAATCAGCCTGTACCTCGTCTGTCATTTGCTCACTACTGTCAGCAAAGCTACTCTAACTATTGATCCCGGTTTCCTATTTCATAACAGTAAGTTTTCTGCTCCCTAGTCTCTCACTGTCTGCAGATGGGTTCTCACTAACTTTGATCATCAGTGTTAAGTCAGCTGTTCCGAACGCTATAGCATCTGTGGTACTGAGTTGTGAAACCCAGCTTGCACATACAGTCTGTAACAAACTACGCACATATGGGTAGATATGTGCCTTCAAGTCACTTTTCAACTTATGGTGAACCTATGAGTTTCATACAGTTTTCTTAGGCAAGGAATACTCAGAGATGGTCTAACCATTCCTTCCTCTGAAATGTAGCATACAGGACCTGATACTTATTAGTAGTCTTCCATTCAGTTACTAACCAGGGCTGACCCTGCTTAGCTTCCAAGATCAGATGGAATCTAGTGCCGTTAGGGTATTTATTGCCATTAAAAATGTTCCATAATTCCAAAATGATATGCATATATTGTATTTAAAAATTAAAACCCTGTTGTTGCTCTTGTGGTGGTGGTGGGGGGGTGGTAGTGTGCCCTCAAGTCATTTCTGACCTATGGCTATTCTGTGGCAAACCTATCTTGTGGTTTTCAGGGGCTGAGTATGTGTGATGTGCCCAAGGTCACCCAGTGGGTTTCCATCACCGATGAGGGAATCAAACTCTTGTCTCCAGAGTCATGGTCCAATGCTCAAACCACTACACCACCCTGGCTCTCCAATTTTAGCCCAGAGCAGGACCTTGATATTAGCCTAATCATAATTGGTAATATCCTCTGCAATGTAAGCTTGTTACGCATGCATCAAAATAATGCTCATGATAAATGCAGGAAACTGAAGTGTGAGTTGGTCACCACTAGATAGCAGGAGATGTTTCCCATGTTATGAATCTCTGTATAGTTAGATGCACTGTAATATTTTGAGTATTTATACTTTCCATTGAGGCATCCAGTAGGAGCTTCTGTCGAGAGAAGGGCAAGGGTACCAGATGAAATGGACCAGGAACCCGTTTCATTGCGCTTGTTCCCTATCAGTGTTCTAAAAAGGTGCTAACATGAAAGGCATGCAGGACAGATAAGCTGGCATCAACTATAAATATCATTTGCGTAGATGTCCTTAAAAATAGTTATAAGTGATTCATCACTAGGTATTTTCATAACTTTAGTTAAGATGATGTTGGAAATAATATTCTGGTAGCCATAAGTTTTTGAGAATCATAAATTGTTACTGTGCAGGATGACAGCTAGGCTGTTTTGTGTGGTTTGTCTCTCTTTTTAAAATGTGAACTATGGTCTCATTATCTTAAGAGTTTACACTTTGTATCAGTAATTTTATGAAAGTCATATTGCCAGCAAAATCTACCAACATTTCACTTTAGCTTCTTGTATTTGGAAAATCCAGTTCTATCAACTGGTAAAGGGTTTTGCCTTCTGTTTCTCTTCCGCCAAACAAAAACAGTGAGTGTTGTCAAGATTTTCTATTTAAATATAATTAAAATAGCACTCCAGCACTACAGATGGAAAATAGAATAATAACAAATAAAAATGTTGTGAGAAATGAAAAACAGAATCACTAAGAAGAGGAAGGTTAATGTAGATGAGAATTCATGTTTTGTCATGAGGTGTTTTTGTTTTTTTTAAATAGCTAAATGGCAATTTCATCAGACTTCCCTGCAGTTGAACAGTTGTGTTGGTATTAGTAGTGTGTATAAAGCAGATGAAGGAATGAATGTTTTCAGGTAACTGTTGCAGTGTAATCTGTGTGACCTGCATAAACTGAAGTAAATGAGCTTGAATGAGCCAAAGGATTGCTATTTTCTCAAAAGATAAAAGAAAAGGAAGAAAGGAAGTCCATTCATTGGGGTCTTCCTAATCTTGAATTATTTTTAATATTGATTTCGAAGGAGCCATTTATACTGCTAGTTTTTTTAAAAATATTTTCTCATTCTGTTCTGTCTTCAGAATCTGTGATAGAAACATAACGGATCAGAGATCTGCCCATTCCTATACCTTATTTGTAGATAACCAGAATTAGATGCCAATACTTTGGTGTTTTATCACCCTTTCTCCAATACCCTGCTTTTGCTTGCAAGGTGATACTATAACTGAGATCAGACATACGGTACACAGATAGTAGAAGCTACTTGAATGTACATGATGGAATGAACCATGTTAAATGGAAAATGGAGAGGTTGTAGCTCTACAACTGAGCTATAGCTATACTTCAGTTAACAAATGAGATGTGTTCCTAGGCATTACTTCTTTAACAGGAAATTTGGTACCAGAGGTAGAAATAACATGGAAAGAATAGGGACAGGTTCCTGCGCTATAAAAGAAAAAAGAAGCAGCTCAACATATTTCAAGAAACTTTTTATTTGAAACTAGCAACATCTCGTGTGAAACAAAACAACTCAGGTAAACATTTTGAACCTTTCCGTGACCACTTGAAGATTTCTTCAAAAATGCATCGGGAGTGATTTTTTCTTTAGCCAGCCTTCACTTTTATATTATGTTTTCCATTCGGTAGCCAAACTTATGTGCTTTTTAACATGCTGGGGGTGTAGTTGGTGAAGTAGGACTGCGTGCCCTCCCCTTTTCTTTCTGTTTTGCTGGTTAAACAAAACTGCCGCTTCCTGCTGTTTACCTTGCCTATTGTAGGTAGACATACCCAACTACTGTTAAACCAGCTGAAGTAGAATCCCGTTCCTTCCCAGCTCAGGTTTGATTAAATTGCTTACTGCAGCCATGCTACTGCAACCTAAAGCCTGGGTTTTCCAGCTCTCCTTAGGCATCTTCCCAGTGTCAGTGCTGCTAAAACACACACACACACACACACTTCCAGCTAGACTGAGAAGGACAAAAGGAAGTGCTGGGCAGGCATAAAAAAGAATAAGGCTTTGTAAAAAGGAGCCTCTGTCAAAGATTTTGTTTAACTGAGGCATATAGCTTCCTTCAGCTTTGCTTCCGTCTTTGTTTTTTCATGGTTGCAAGCAATAAGATGTTTTAAGGTAACAGATATTCAGACCACTGTGTATCTTAAAACATGTCCCTGTTTAGCCAGATGCTCTAATATCACCCTCTGGAGAGGATTGTTCATGATCCATCTGAGTTTAATGAGTTCCCTTTTGGAGCTGTTTTAGTGATGCCTTCTTTAATTCTATTTTCACATGTCTAGGTATAGTTTATCATGCCAAAAAAGTTGTATTGGAAAGGACAAGATTCCTGCAATTAATGGTAGGGGCTCTCAAATGGATTAAGTCCTCATCATTATTCTTCTTCTTTTCAGAGGTTCAGCCATTCAACTGAAAGTTGCCTTTGCTAGTAGCTTTGTGTATCAGTGATGGTGCCATTCTCCAGCCTTGGGGACTGTAGTGCTACCAATTAGTCCACACCGAAGTGTTGTTTGAGTGGGTACCATTCTAGTGAGAAGTAAGAAGATGCTGTGTAAGCCACTGTAATGGTGTATCCTTTCGTTCCGCTTTAGTATAGCGAGTGATGGGGACAGCAAGGCATTTCCTGGGTATATGTGGGAGTCCCTGTGCTTGTCCTCAACAGTTTCTTTGGCTTCCTGAGTCCCTTTTGGTTCAGCCAAAGAATGTGTTTAAGGAGGCTAGAGCCACGTTATGTAACACTGATAATAGTTATATATAGTAATCCAGGGTGACAGTAAAATTAATGTATAGCTCCTCCCTCTAAATTCTTTCAAAGGTAGTTAAAATGTCATGTGTGCAGAGGGCCTAAGAAACAGGTTCATTTTACTTTGATTTAAAATATGTTGCTGAATGTGGACAGGTTTTTATATTTAGCTCAATCTCCTCTTAGCAGGTAATCTGCTCTTGGAGCTTTCTATAAACAGCCTTTCTTGACAATCTGGAACACTTTCTGCCCTTCTTTGCCAGGCACCTGTCAGAGTCAAGTGACAATACAAGGAAAAGGAAATCATGTATGTACTTGCGTAGCACACACAGGGCTAGGCATGTCCATGTGTGTGTGAGATAGAAAGAAAGAGTAGGGAGGGAGGGAGGAGGCCATGTGTGAGGGGGCTTACTACAAGGAATTAGATAACTGACAAGGTTTATTGAGGGACACTGCTGAGCAGCTCTTGGGCTAATAACATTACAAGGGGATGTATATTTGTAAGTTCTTCTTCGTGGTCTCTGTGCCTTCATACACTAGGAGCTTTAGCGCCTGCGCGGTAGCGTTCGGAAACTTCTAGAGCTTGTTCGCTTGGCGGGAACCCCTCCCCCACGCCGGTACTGCGCATGCTCCTCCCGCCGAGCAACGGTCTCTCCTCAGTTCTTTCTCGTCCGCCGTCGCGTACGGAAGGTTCTTTAGTTTGTTCCTCTCACTTTTGTGCTTGGCTTGCTGTTTTCACGGTTTTACGGATTTTTGGACTGTCTCTGACCTCTCTTTCGGACTTCCCCTTCGGCTTTGGTCTTTTCGGATTTTCGCTGTTTGGCGTTCTTCGTCTTATGTCCGCGCTCTTTAAGAAGTGCGTGTCCTGCGGGCGCAAGGTTGCCCTCAACGACAGCCACAAGGAGTGTCTCTTCTGTTTGGGTGAGTCCCACAACATCCGGACTTGCCAAATTTGCCGGGATTTTACTCCCCAAACTCTCCGCAACCGGTCCGCGAGACTCAAGTCTTATTGTTGGGAACAGTCTCTGCGGGCGATAGACGAGACCTCCACTTCCAAGATGGCCGACAAGAAGACGACCACGCCATCGACGGTATCGGCGGCTGCCGTTCCGTCCACCTCGTCGGTATCGGGCTCGGTACCGGCGAAACGCCGATCTCGGCGTTACCGAGGATCCCGAAGCTGTCGGCGGCTGCCAAGTCAGCAAAAGGATCCTCGACGGCGAGGAAGGCTGAGGCTCCCCTGACGGAGACGCCTGCTAAAAAGCGCCCTGCTCCGGACGGAGGCAAGGGCAAGGAGAAGGAGAAGAAGAAGAAGAAGAAGGAGAAGAAGCGCTCCCCGGCTGGGGACGTTCAACCTCCTACTCCTCCTCCTACTCAGCAGCCTTCCAAAGGGCGAGGCGAGTCCGTCGATCTCTCGGAGGATGAGATCGAGGACGTTCCCCAACAGCGCCCGGACTCGCCTGTGGCAGACCCTCCAACCCTGGTGAAGGAGCGCCACCGCCCTCCTAGCCGTCGCAGGTCGGCCGACCTGCAGCAGAGAGAGCCCTCTGCTTCTCCGGAGCGGCGTTCGACCTCCTTCTGGTCCCGGTCCCGCTCTTCCGAGCGTCCGGTGGCCTCGCCGCCTCCTAGGGAGACAAGAGAGGAACAACCTCGCTCGTCTGCCTCCAGATACACCTCGGCGTCCTACGTGGCCAGGTACGCGAGGGAATCTGAATGGAGAGAGCGCCCGGCCTCTTATCGGTCACATTCGCCATCGTACCGGGATCGGTACCATCGTGGCCCGAGTCGCTGGGAGACCTTCCGGAGGTCCCGGTCACCTCGTCGACAGCGCGAATTGCGCTCGCCTAGAGGGGACGAGGCTCGGTACCGTCGACGCCGAAGCCGATCTCCGTCGGACCGCCGCTCCTTCAGCCGCTGTCCCTCTCCTCGATATCATAGGGCGAGGGAGCCTTCACCTTGGTATCGGGCGATATCGCCACCGCCTAGGGTCACGGCAACGGCGACGCGCCCTACGGAGTCAGTGGTGACTGAGCGGGCTACGACGACGTCAGCCTGCCAGACTACCCCTGTCACCACTAAGAAGGTGAAGTCGGTAGTCAGCCAGCCCAAGCGGGACGCTGCTGCTACCACCGCCCCGGCTCAGAGAAGCCTAGGAAAGCAACACCTGTGGCGACTGTGAAGGAACCGGAAAGCGAGCGGCGAGAGGACTCACCGACCTCAGAGTCGTACGACTCGAGTGCGGAATCAGAGGTGTCTGAGGCGGCCTCCCAGGAGTCTCCTCCGCTGGGATTCGGGGACCCGATCCCAGATTCTGCTCCAGAGGACGTCCACCAGTTCTCTGCGATGCTGCTCCGCATGGCTACTACCCTCGGCCTTAAGATCGCCGATGCGGAACCGGAGGACGACGATCCAGCCTTCTCCGTCTTCGAGGAGAAGCGACCTTCCACGACCCCGCTGCCTCTCCTGCCCCGGGTATCCAGACTGGTGAAGGCCGCCTGGGATAGGCCGGCCTCGGCTCAGCCGATACCGCAGCGGTTGGAACACCTCTACAGAGTGCAGAAGGATAACGCCGGTTATCTCTTTAATCACCCTGCACCGAACTCTGTGGTGGTCGAGTCGGCACAGACGAAAGGCTCCGGCAGGCAACACACCACCCCGCCGGACAAAGAGGGCAGGAAGTTGGACGCCTATGCAAGAAGGTTCTATTCCGCCGCCTCCTTGCAGATTAGGCTGTCCAACACTCAGGCTTGCCTTGCGGCATACCTGAAAAAGGTGCTCGATCGCCTGCAACCGGCGATGGAGGCGGTACCGGAGGACATCCGCCAAGCGTCCTCCGTGATCTTCAACGAGGCCATCTCCATCGCTCGGCAGCAGATGGCCTCCTCCAGGCACGCAGTGGAGATTGCCTCCCGGGTCATGGCGGGATCCGTCGGCCTGCGCCGCCATGCTTGGCTGCGACCGGCCGACATCCAGGAGGACACCAGAAGGAGGATTGAAGATCTCCCCTTCGACGGTGAGGGCCTATTCAATTCGTCCACAGACGAAGCTTTGGACAATCTAGTTAAGGCGAGGCTGACCGCCAAGAAGATCGGGCTACAGCCGGCCACGCAAGCCTGCAGGACCTCCACCTTCCGCCCATCCTGGCGACGATCTTCCACCTCGTCGTTCCAGCGTTCGGCCCAGTCTGGACAGTCGAGACCGTCCTCCGGCTCATCGGCCAGACGCACGATTAGGCGACGCCCGGCTTCGTCCAAGAAGTCCTCCTCCGAGACAAAGTCTCGGTTTTGACGTGCCTGGCAGGACCTACCAATACCCACTCTTCAGCCTACCATCAGCGCTCGGAGACCGACCGACTCTTGCTCGACATCTCGCGGAGTGGCAGTGTGTCACTACGGACTCTTGGGTGCTTTCCATCGTCCGTCTTGGCTACGCCATCGAGTTTCTCGATATTCCTCCTCGAGGCGTTTACTATTCCGCCTCGAGTCCGGCCCTCCTGGAAGAGATCCAATCCCTCCTCCAGAAAGGGGCGATCGAGCAGCTCCCGCAAGAGGCCAAGACCACCGGCTTCTTCTCCAGGTACTTCACGGTACCGAAAGCCGACGGTACCCTCCGGCCGATCCTGGACCTCAGAGGGGTGAACTACTACATCCGCCCCAAAAGGTTCAAGATGGTCACGATACCGTCGATCCTGCCCTTCCTACATCGAGGGGACTGGTTCGCCTCCATCGATCTCCGAGACGCATACTTCCATATCGCCATTCGCCCGCAGCACAGACGGTACCTCCGCTTCGCAGTCGACGACACCTGTTACCAGTACAAGGTGCTACCGTTCGGACTCTCGACTGCCCCAAGGGTCTTCACCAAGTGCATGGCCCCGGTGGTATCCTTCCTGCGGACGAAGGGTGCTTCTGTCTTCCCTTACCTCGATGATTGGCTGTTGGTGGCGTCCTGCAAACAGAGACTTTACCACGACGTCCACATGACGTTGTCACTCCTGACCCGCCTTGGTCTCCGGGTGAATCCGAAGAAGTCCCACCTCGAGCCGGCGAGGATCTTGGACTTCATCGGGGCGACGCTCGACTCAACCTCCGCCAGGGCGTACCTACCAGAGTCTCGAGCCCAAACCCTGATCCGGGCCGCCGCTCACGCGCGTACGGCCCCGACGTTATCTGCGAGAAGCGTCCAGCAGCTCTTGGGCTACATGGCTGCGACGACCGCTGTGACATATCTCGCCAGGCTGAGAGCGAGACCTCTTCAACACTGGTTCGTCCGCATATTCGACCCCCTGCGAGACGAACAGACTCTCCGACTGCAGCTGCCGGGAGACGTCCGCTCATCCCTCCGATGGTGGCAGTCGCGACGCAATCTCATGTCAGGGATGCCTTTCCAACAGCCGACACCGAAGGTGACGGTAACGACCGACGCCTCCCTGTATGGATGGGGTGCCCACTGCGGCGATCTCAGAGTCCGCGACAGATGGACCGACGACGAGACCGCTCTCCATATCAACGCGCTGGAGCTGCTCGCCGTCTTGAAAGCGCTACGGGCGTTCCGCCACGTCGTAGCGGGGCGGACGGTCCTGGTTCTGACGGACAATACCACCGCCGTCTGTTACATCAACAGACAAGGAGGGACTCACTCCACAACCCTGCTCAACATTGCGCTCGACTTGTGGGAATGGTGCATTCGCCTGCATACGCATCCCGTGGCAGTTCACCTGGCCGGGCAGGAGAACACCACGGCAGACGCCCTCAGCAGGGACACCTCATCCCATCACGAATGGTCTCTCTCCGGAGAGGCGTTCAGACTGATTCGGGACCGCTGGGGCGAACCATCGATCGACCTCTTCGCGACCAGGGAAAACGCGAAGTGTCGCCGATTCTGTTCCAGAGCGGGCCACGATCGTGCCTCCATCGGGGACGCTTTCCAGTTTCCGTGGACCGGGGAACTCCTCTACGCGTTCCCGCCGTTCCCACTGCTCGGCCGGACGATATCGAAGATCCTCGCCGACCGAGTCGACGCGATCCTGGTAGCCCCGTACTGGCCGAGGCAACATTGGTTCGCACCCCTGCTACAAGCCGCACGAGACGACCTGCTCCGGTTGCCACCGACACCGGACCTGCTCTCGCACTCCGGCGGCCGAGTCCTCCATCCGGACCTGCCACGCCTGGCCCTCCATGCCTGGAGGATATCGCACTAGACGATCCCGTGCTCGGTACCGTCCTCGTCGCGGCCAGGAAGGAATCCACCCGTCGCAACTATCAATACAAGTGGCGACGCTTCCTGACTTTCGCTAACGAGAGGAGTGAGCCGGTATCGCCTGCGGGGCTCTCTACCGTCCTGCACTTCCTCCTGCACCTCCGGCAACAGGGGCTGACGTTTCCATCCCTGAAGGTGTATCTCTCCGCGATCGTGGCATACCAACCGCCACGATCGGCTGCCTCGGCCTTCTTCAGGAACGATACCGTTAAGCGGTTCCTGAAAGGACTTCATCATCTCTACCCGCCGGTATCGCCGCCGCTACCGCCGTGGTCCCTCTCGCTGGTGCTCTCGCAGCTGACAAAGCCGCCCTTCGAGCCGATGGCGACCTCGGATGATAGGTTTCTCACCATGAAAACTGCCTTCTTGGTAGCGGTGACCTCAGCGAGGCGAGCGGGTGAGATCACAGCTCTTCGATCCGATGAACCCTTCACGGTCTTCCACAGGGACAAGGTGGTCCTGAGACCTGACATCTCGTTCCTGCCTAAGGTGGTGTCCAGTTTCCATCTCAACCATCATCCTGCCTGCCTTCTTCCCGAACCCGACGACACCGTTGGAGCGGTCTCTCCACTCCCTGGACGTGCGTCGGGCCGTGGCCTTCTACATGGACAGGACTGCTTCCTTCCGACAGACGCCGCATCTCTTCGTTTGCTATGGGCGACGTCGGAAGGGCCTCAAAGTGTCCACCCAGCGCTTCTCCAAATGGGTGGTGAGGACTATTCAACTGGCGTATGAGCTCGCGAGGAAGCCTCCGCCAGTCCTGCTTCGAGCCCACTCCACCAGAGCGGTGGCTACTTCTGCGGCCCTCCTGCGAGGAGTTGACCTGCATGAACTCTGCCGTGTGGCGACCTGGTCCCAACCATCGACCTTCGTGCGCCACTACAGGCTCGACTGCCGGTCGCGCAGAGATGCCCGGTTTGGACGTGAGGTGTTGGCTTCCGTGCTGTAGGACCTGACCCGCCGTCCGACCGGTAAGCTACACAGTCTCCTAGTGTATGAAGGCACAGAGACCACGAAGAAGAAAAACAGGTTGCTTACCTGTAACTGTGGTTCTTCGAGTGGTCATCTGTGCCATCATACACACCCGCCCTTCCTCCCCTCTTTCTCAGGTCCCTGTAGGTTCTACGGCGGACGACAGAACTGAGGAGAGACCGTTGCTCGGCGGGAGGAGCATGCGCAGTACCGGCGTGGGGGAGGGGTTCCCGCCAAGCGAACAAGCTCTAGAAGTTTCCGAACGCTACCGCGCAGGCGCTAAAGCTCCTAGTGTATGATGGCACAGATGACCACTCGAAGAACCACAGTTACAGGTAAGCAACCTGTTCTTCAGAGTGGCATGAGCAATGAATTAAAGTATTTCAGTAACCTCAGATTGGATAATTTGGAATTCTGTTAAGAGACCTTGTTCTCCATGGTTTATGCTTTAGGTAAGGATCTATGCCTACATTTAATTTCTTTAAAGTTTCCCTTCCCACTTTCTGCATTGATTTTCCACAGCAGTGTTAATATTTTAGCCTAAATATTACTTTCTCCTCCAACCAGAGGGTCATACAGTGTTGTTATCACAAAGTATCTGCCCATGTTGTTCTGGTCAGTTGCTGTGAAGACAACTTCAACTGAGTGAACTTATGGATAAGAGATCTCTGAGAACTCTGGTAATCAACATGAGATGTTACAAATTCAGGGCTAGGGCTTCTTTGAGTGAACCAATCCCACGGTAGTGTGATCTTCCTCTTTTCCTTTGTCCTCAATTTTATTGAGCGCTATCATCTTTTCCAGTGAACTGCATCATCTGTCTATATGTATTCTTTATCCACAAAACTATTCAGGATTTGCATTAGTATGCCACATTTTATAAGAACCAGCTCAGGAAGCACTCTTATTATACAACAATATTTTGCAAATAGCATTCCACTACACTATACTGGCTCTCAGTTGGGAGTAACAATTTGATTGAAGCCTAACATTCCATTATTACTGTTTCCAAAGATGAAATTCCCCCTGAAAGTTCAAAATATTTTTTTAAGTTGAATAAAACTCATAGGGTTCATAATTCGTTGCATATACTATCCAAAGGATATACCTTCTGAATCAACGTGTTCTTTTTCTAACAAAATAACTGTTTTTCATATAGATGGCTACTTTCTAGATTGCTTTACTGCTAGATGTTTGAAATGCACGCTGTCACACACAGACACACACAACTACTTTATCAAACACTGCTTTGAACAGGTACTTTTCCTTTGTCAGTAACAATGTATTTGGTTTTCCTTTATTTCTTTAGGATATTCTCTGCTGCTTTCTCGAGCCTTACCTGATTTGCTGCAGGTAGCCAATCTTTGAGTGAGGCAGCCACTTCAGGCATCAGTGCATGCTTGGTGGCAACAGAGCAACAGTTTCTCATGAGCTTCTCTTGGAGGACAGAGTTGTGTTGTGTCCCAAACCTCTTAAACTGCCCTCCTTTCCCGAAGATTAGTGAAAGATATTAATCCATTACACTTTTGACATGAAGTCCAGCTAGCTTCATTGTGACCTTTGCCTCAGACAACAAAATGTCTCAGGCTGGCCACAGAAACTCTCACAAGAAGTCATAGTCTGCACTGTATCCTGATATCTATCCTTTTTATGGTATGGGGTGAGCCAAGAACTCACGCAGCTTCCTTCTCCTCTTCCACTTTCCAGAACAAGGTCTTCCCCCTGGCTTTTACTATCATTGTGTTTGTCTGCATTGTAGCAGTCAAGGTCCTGTAAAAACATCTTATCCCTCTTGAGACAGACTTATTGCAAGGTTAACGTAGCAACACGTGCTGAAATTACCTTTTCTACATGCTCTTAAGGGTATGGCAACTGTGTCCTGTTTTTCACTTGATATCCTCAGCCAAGGCCATAGTTCTAGGAAGATTTTCTTTTAATGGGACTTACTGGAGAATTTCCCTGTGGACTGTGCTGTTAGAAATGTGGTGTTAAATATATCTCAATATATATATGAAGCAGGACCTGATTAGCCTGGTGTTCCCATGGTCGTGATAAATTAGTTGTTAGAAGGAATTAACTATTAAAAAAAATTTGGGGTAAGCCAAAGCTTTCTGGAGTTCTTGATTCCTCAGAAATCATGCCTTGTTCTGGTCTGATGTATCTCTTTTCATTAATAACAGTGACCTTAACTGCACGTGCTCTTAATGTAAACATTGTAACCGTATTTTGTGTTGAGTATTGATAAGAAATTATTTTAGCAATGATTAATGTCACCAATGGATTTATACCCATTTATACCAGTGTCATGTTGGGCGAGGAGGTGTTCTTATGGTGTTTTCTATGCAGATGAAAATAAAAGAACAGACTCAGTACATTAGTTATAAAAACTACAATAATAAAAATCCAGTATCTTATCTATCTACCTGTCTCTTTTTCTCCCCATCTAATACAGCTGGCCTTTGCCAGAGTTCAATCCAAGTCAGATCCGACTGATTGTGTATCAGGACTGTGAAAGAAGAGGCCGAAACGTTTTATTTGATTCCAGCGCTAAAAGAAAAACGGAAGATGCATCGGTCTCGGTAGGTGACATTAAGGAAGCCTTGACTATATTATAGGTGTATGCTTTCAAATATAACCAAACTTAATTCATAAATGTTTCAGCAATAAATTCTTTGTTTATGTGATTGCATTTCAAAGATAATTTCTTGTTTGGCTATATTTTTAAAAATATTGTGTTGTAGAGTGTTCAAGCTCCAGTGATTCTTTTTAACCACTTAACTGAGGTTTTCCCTTTTGATCCTAGCCCCTTAATACTTCATATTTTCTTTCAAAGGCTATGTCCTTTCCCATAGTTTTATGAACACTCTGTAGGCCTTCTCTGTTGTTCCTATACCAGCATTGAATGTTTTTGCGCCCCTGCCCCAGAGTCACATTTGGTTTCAATCCATACAGAACCAGGCATAAAATGCATACATCCTATGATATGGTCACCTGAAGAGCTGTAAACGATGGCCTAAATCTAGTTATTAGTTCCAGCTATAGTAAACACACTGAATCCATGGAAACTTGGTAGATCAAGACATCAGTTCCATTGATTCAGTCAGTTTTCTCCAGATTAGATTTAAGCCCCTCTCTCCAAATTTCAGTCACTTGCCCTACAGTTTTGGTTTTTGTTTTTTCCTGACAAAAAATAGTTGAGAGAAATACTTTCCCAAGAAAGCTATTGCTCCTTGCCTTTTGGAGTACTCTTCCAGCCAGTATAATATACTAGGACAAAATATGCGACATACCATTTTTGGTGAACCATGATCCTGAGTATCAGCCAATAAATAATCACACTCAGATTATCAATAGGTTGGCTCAATCTAGGGGTAGAGGGTATTGGATTTCCTAGTGGGCTGAGGAAATGCAAGAGGCATGCCTCAGACCCACTGGTTGTCTTAACCTCAGTGCTGACCCTCACTGAAGTGGAATTTTGGTAATGTCAGAAAATACTTTTTTTAAAAAATCATCCTGATGTATGAGGCTTTGTTTTATAAGAGTCAGCATTGTGTGGTGTTTTAAGTGGTGCACTAGGCCTCTGAGAGATGAAGATTCACATCCCTGTTCAGCCATGTAACCCACTAGGTGGCCTTGGGCAAGTTACACTCTCTCAGCCTTAGAGGAGGGCAATGTTAAACTCCCTCTGGACAACTCTTGCCAAGAAGACCCCATGAGAAGGTTGCCATCAGGTCAGAGTTGATTTGACAGCACACAGTAGCAACAACAAGGATTCCTTCATCTTAAAAACTGGAAGGTACCATGTGTCCATTTCTGAAACATAAATGTTGTTTTCTTTACAGAAAATGAAACTGTTCATATCCCGTATCACAGCTAAGAGGCAGCAGGCTCTTGTTGTGCACTTGAGAGCATACATAAAGTGTTAGCTGCATCCCCCAGCACTTTTGCCCTTTGCAATACAGCACTGTGTGGGACAAATGTTTTCTTGTTGTGAAAAGAACATCTGTTCACTGCATTTTAGAATTCAATGCCTTCTACTTGTTGACCCCCACATATTTCACTGTGATTTATAGCTCCTTGCATTTTCAAATATAGTGTCCGCTTTGTTGGCATAGGAGCATGTAAGGTTTGGAGCTGAACAAGGCTGTTCATCAGGAAGACAGGAGAGTCAGCTAGTTATCTTGGCATGTGTACATTTTCCCCCTCACTTGACTTTTCCTTCTTCCCCAGAGAGAAATTTCTTGCATAGTGGGAAACTTTTCCTGATGTGAAACCACATCTTAGCTAAGAAAAATAAGTATAATGCAGTATATCTCCTGTCACCAGTTCTGCTAAAAGAAAAGCTTCCATGCCAATACAGGGGCAGGGAGGAGAGGTTCCTTGTTCAATGCGTGATCACCGCTGCTTACACAGAGAAATGCCTGTCATGAAGATCAGCCACTTCTTCTTTAATTTTCCATGACCAGTGAAGACACAGTGCTATCAATAGTGTACCATTTAGATCATGGGCCATGGAGTCAGAGTGGCTCAGTGATTTGAGCATTGGACTGTGACTCGAGACCAGAGTTCAAATCGCCACTTGGAAACCCACTGAGTGACTTTGACATGTCACACTCTCTTATCCCCAGAGGAAGGCAATGGCAAACCTCCTCTGAACAAAGCTTGCCAGGAAAACCCCGTGATAGGGTAGCCTTAGGGTTGCCATAAGCTAGAAACTGCTTCAAGGCTCAGACAACAACAATACAGTAGACAGCGGTCTGTTTTCTGATGAACTCTTGCTGGTGGCTGTCATTCCTGCAAAATGGTAGATTAGGTGGTTCTTCGTTTGATCCAGCCAGTAAGGTATGCGTGGCCTTAAGCAGGAGTGCTGCTGTTGATTTAGTGGTGTTTGTATTGGGGACTTTACAGCACAAAAGAAACAGTAGAGGGAGAGGAGGCCAAATGTTGCCTGTGTAACATATTTTTGTTTTGGGTGCGGAGTCATAATAGTGTTTTTCAGTATTAACAAGTAACATTTACTGACTCCTTTTAAACTGTTGCTTTTTTTGGCTGTGGGCATTTTGAAGATTTGAGGGGCATGCATATATGAAAAAGTAATGAATGTTATGTATCATCAGTGAAGTTATGGCTAACAGTAGTGCTTTACTTTTTTTAAAAAAAATAAGTGTTCCAAGGTCTGGTAGAGGCAAGGATAAATAGAAAAGGAATATGTGATTGTCTCATTTATGCATATTCAAGTTTAGTGACAGCCTCTTTTACAGGCAGTGCTTCTTTAATAACCTCTTTATAATTTTTGAAGCATGGCTATGTTTGAAACACAAGATGGCCAATTCTTTTTGTTGCATAATATCTGGCACTTTCTTGCAGCTTGTATTTCATTGACATTCAGATACAAAAAACTCACCAGAGGACAAGCAGACACCTCAGATACTTGATCTAGGTGACCAGCAGGTTGTTCCTGAGCATCTGCTTGGTTCTAAAATTGCATGTTCTAAAATTTGTCCGGGTTCTGCATTTTGCAGATGATTTGTTTGCTGGCGAGCTGCTGACAGATGGCATCCAAAGGACTGTGACCATTTGACCTCTTCTTACCATGGGATCCTCAGGTTCATTGCATTCCATGGTAAAGGCCAAAAGTATAATCTTTCCTAGTATTTCAACCAGGAAGCGACTTCAAGACATAATGCTTAGTGATAGCTCTGCAGAAAATGACAGGGCAGGAAGTTTTGGAGATAGTGCATATGTAAAACAGGCTAGCTAGCCTGAGAAGCTTGTTATTTGGGAGATATAAGTAACCATACAGATTTTTCATACATATTTGAGAAGAAACCTTAAATGTACCAGCTTTGTGCTGATTATGATTAAGCAAGCTTTTCATGTCAGCTGAAAACTACAGTGTGACTTTTCCTGTGAAATATGCTGCAACCCTGTGGATTCAGTGTGGTTTTATCACATGATGCTGTGCCTAGCCCAAGACTCTGTTGTTTGTCAGAGATAAAATGCAATTTGAGTTCACGAGTTCTTAGCTAAGTCATGTGATAGTCATTCACATGTTTTCAGCCTTTGTATTTCTTCTCATCCTCCCCCTCGCTCCCCCCAAAAATCAAACTGATAGCAATTTCAACAGTGTACAAGTTCAGTATTGTCTGTCTAATGATCAGCTTTTTATTATTTGAGGTTGTTTCTAAGAGGAGTTCATTCTTGTGTTGCAGCCATAAAAGAGAGCAGAGATGTTATAGCTGCTTTTGCTTAGACTAGGCTAGATGTTTTTAGTTTGGGGATGGGGAGTCTCAAACTCCCTAGATGCAATTGGACTGCGGCTCCCATCATTATTCACTGCTGGCTATACTTTTAACAGCTGCAGTCCAAAACAATTGCACAATTTCTGCCTGTTGGTTCTTGTGTGGTGGAAGAACTGCAGTGGAAACTTTGTCGAAGATAGAAAAAGCCACACAGAGCATTGGCAAAGAAAGCTTTGTGTAGTGTATATGTATGCTGGGGGGTGGGCACAGAGCTTACAATTAGTTGCTTATTTATGGCTCTTGTTTTTCCTCCTTCCCCCAAGTTTTTCTTTCCACAAGCCTTGTCACCAGGGAATAACTGATGCAGTTGTAACAGATATTGTGGTCCTCTGAACATCTTCCCCTATCCTAAACTTTTTTTCATCATTTGTTTCTTTAAAAAAAAGTCTCAGCAGAGAAAGTGGAGAACTTTCCACTCTTCTTCTCCATGCTTTAAGTAGTCTTGTAAGGAGATTATGTGGGTAGAAAGCAGCCTTCCTTGCTTGTATCATTTTGTGGACCTGGAAAAGATGGAACTATGTTGGAGGCAGATTTTAGTTCTCTGCATGTCACTGAAGGGAATACACATTTGGGTATGAAACCAAATGTATATCCCAAATGTGGATGGGGATGAGAATGTGGATGTACATTTCCACATGTGTTTCACAGGAAGCATAGTGAAGGCCTTCATTTGAATATATTGTTGATACAGACGTTGGATTTGCTCTGCAGCACTTTATATTGTGCAAGAAGCATTTACTGCTTCAGTTGAAAAGCAAGAGTGGGATTTCTGCAACCCTTGATATGCTGTTAGACTGCAACTCCTAGCATAGAATTGGGTATGACCCGTGTTTATTTCACTGATCCTGACTCCTGTCCCATCCGCCCTCAACCCCCTTTATGACCCAGATTGAAAGGAAGCAAATGGGAAGCCGACTACTTCCCTTCTTTCTAAGCCCAAACTCTTAGAGTAAAAGTAACTAATATGTGGAGTCAAAGGTGTTGTTGGACTGCAATTCCCCTTCAGCCCTAGTCAGCATAGCTAATGGTGATGAATGGTGAGAGCTGTGGTCTAACAACAGGTAAACACTCATCTGAAGTTGCCTACTTCAGTCTGAGAGATTGCAGGATCATATCTGCCCCTTCATTGTTGCCCATCTTTTCTGTCAGAATAAGTGCATGGCCCACAGGACTGGGCTTTTATTTTAAAAGTAGAATCCTTCTGCATATCTTTGGGTTCCTCACATTCCTTTAAAGATCCTCCCTCCTTAACCAATAACTTATTCAAAATTTACACCTACATCCCTGTGCAGGACAGCATCTATATATCTTAAGAAAGTGATGGTTGAGTTTTATGTCTGTGGCGTTCAGTTTTATGTCTTGCATATGGTGACTGAAGATCTCATCCTCCTTAAGACTTTTTTCCTTTCCCCTTTGGATGCAGCTTTACTCTTAGCGTGTTTCAAAACAAAAGAAAGCAAAAACAGTTTATCTTAGCTGGGTCCAGTTACCCACTCCTCTTGCTAAAAAGTCTCAGATGTTGCTGGGGGTATGGGGATGTCCATGGGAGGCACTTACCTTCTCCCATATTTGGCTTTCCAGGGCTTGAGGCAAGTGGCTGAAAGGAGTTAGAGCCCAGGCAGATGCTGTACTGAGTAACACATGTGATTTTAAAGACATACCTAGTGTAAGCTGTCCCATTTTTGTCCCTCCGTCAAGAGAACAAGCACAGAGGTCCCACTTCAGGTTGGGACTCCAGCATGGGTGCTATGGTCCCAGGAGTCCTTTTCTTTGTGCTGCAGTTGATCTAGATGGAGGACTCTGTGCTTCCTCTAGATTTAAAAAAAGCCAGGGAAGACACATATGCTGGCTACATCTTTCTAGTAGCTTGCTTTGGTGCTGAGCTTGGCTTGGCATCTCCTTTCCTTTACTGACATTAAAATGCTTGTGTTAAAATCAAATTTCAGGCTGTTCCTTTTCTGTACCCTAACTACTACTACTGTTGTTGTTGTTGTTGTTGTTGTTGTGTGCCTTCAAGTTTCTGACTTATGGCAACCCCAAGGCAAACTTATCACAGAGCTTTCTGGGGTCTGAAGGTATGTGACGTACCCAAGGTCACCCAGTGGGTATCTGTGGCTGAGTGGGGAATTGTCCTTGGTCTCCAGGGTTGTAGTCCGAGGCTCAAACCACTACACCAAGTTGGGAGAGGTGAACTTCTTATTTTGGGAATGCTAAGCCTAATATAAACACTTCTGTATTTTTCTGTGCCAGAAACTCTGCAATGATGCACAGGTGAAAGTTTTTGGAAAATGTTGCCAGCTAAGACCTGGAGGAGACAGTTCCTCCTCTTTGGACAGTTCAATCAATTCCTCTTCCTCATCTTCAGAAATAAAAGAACAGTGCCCCAAATTTCAGGTGAGAGTTCCTCTTTTTATTGTGTCATATCCTGAATATTATGACTGGTATTACATATTTGAAAATGCAGCCTTATTAGGAAGTGACTGAGCAGCAGGGTGGGGAGTGAGCCTGGAAGCTCTTTGGTGATTGTCCAAGGAAACAGATGGCTAGTGTTGTCTGGAGCTGAAACAGGGAAACCTTAGAATACCAGCAGAAGGTGAAATGTTACTGTAGGTGGCTAGCCTGATCTGAAATCAGTCGTGAAGAGTATTGGCTGGTGGGCCATTAAGAGGATTTGGAGACGGGAGCATCAGGCATATGTGATGTGTACATCTGTCCCTTCCTGTCCCCAAGAGGACTATGAGAGAGAAAGGAAAAGACAAAGAGAGAACAGATCTCCTAATTTTAGCCAAGGAACAGCTGACAGTGCAGTTGTTGAGTCTGATGTTATGGGCATGGGCATACCTGCTTAGCCTATCATTCCAGACTTATTAGGTATTTATCCATCTATCACCTTTCTACCAGAAATGTGCAATGTGGATTTAAAAAGTTACACTTAATTTTATGTGTTTGTAATTGATGATAAGACTTGAAATGTTTTAAACTCTTTCAACACTGTTTATTCATATTTCCATTAGAAATATTGATGATAGATAATTCATTTTCTTTGAGACTTAAATCAGAACCACTTTTTAGATCTTAGGTCACTTTTTACTAAAGACATAGGAACTGGGTTTTGTGAGTTTGAATGGCAAGCCTTTTGTTCCAAAGCTGAAGTTACCCATCTATCCACGTCTGTCACTTTGTTTATAGGCTGCCTTTCTCCCAGGTTGGAACTCAAGGCAGATTACAAAAAGATAGAGCACAATAAAGCACATATAGTTTAAAAATATGCAAAATCAAGATTGAAACAGTATTAAATCACAACAGAATTAAAGCCAGTTAAAAATTTACTTTAAAACAGATTTAGAACAGCATAGCACCATAAAAGTAATTTTTGTTAAAATCAGTTTCCAAAAGCTTGCTGGAAAAGAAAGGTATTAATCTGTCTCTGAAAGGTTAACAAAAAGGGAACCATGCTAACGTCTCCAGGGAGGGAATTCCAAGTGTGAGAGCAGCCACAGAGAAGGCCTCCCTTGTTCCCACCAGCCGTGCCTGTGAAAGCAGTGGGGAAGAAAGAAGTGCCTCCCCTGCAGATTGTGGGGCTTGAGCAGGGAAGGTGGGAAGATATGTAAGATGCACTAAACTACAGTCTTGGTAACCTCTTCCCCAGTCATTCTAAATTTCAAGTGTCTGTAGTGCTAGCTTTAAATATTTATCAAGCTTTACACTTTAGGATTTTCTTTAAAAAAAATACTCTGTGTGTGTGCGTGCGTGTGTGTGTGTGTGTGTGTGCATGTCTGAATAGCAGCTTGAAAATCTTCCACTCTGAATTTTTTCTTGCTGACAACTTAAAACGTTTATGACATGGACACTCATTGAACTCAAGTTACACTTTACATAAGAGGGGAGGTTTTGGCCACCAGTGCAGCCAGAGTCATCTGACTGGATATATTTCTGTCGTCTCACCTTGCACTGATCGCAAGTGTTTTCTGTTAAGCCTTCCTAAAATAGAACAAGGCTTTATACTCTTTGTAGTTAAGTAATTCTCTGTTTAGGGTGCCTGATCCTAAGATAACTTATTTTGGAATACCACTTTTATGATGTTAGCATACCAGATGTTAACTTGTTTCCAAGGTTTACTAAGTGTACATTATTTGCTGCATTTAACTACTGACTCTCTCTCTCTCTCTCTCTTTCTGCCAATCTCTTGCTTTCTCATGCACATGCGCTCAAAGAAACACACATATAACTTATATTTATACTGCACCTTGTGCTTTAAAAGAATGAAGTTATTTTTATTGCTTTTCTCATCATGGAAGGCAGTATTTTCTGTGGTTTGAACAGGAACATGGGCTCCTTTGAACTCCCTTCCTCTTACACAAAGAAAACTGTGTATTGCTGCCCAGAGTTTGCTACTTCATTTATCTTCTGTGTTAGGCAGAGTTTACTCACAAATTCTTATGTAATTAACTTTATCTGACAAACAGAGAGGTGGAAACACATGTCCTCAACATTATTGTCATCTTGAAAGTGCTTAGGAGAGAATGTTAAATAAATCCTAAAGGTAATGTAAACAAATGAAAATGTCTGATGCAAAATGTAGAATGCAGCTCTTCTCTTGAATAATTAAAGTCTTATACTAAGTACTTGCCAAATTAATTTGAACACAGTATGGCACAGTTAATGGTTTCCAGCTGGCAAGAACTGAAGCACATGATATTAAGTACTCAACTCAAGGTAGTGCATACACTGCTAAAATCATTTTAAAAGCCCTGCTGGATCACCCCAAAGGTCTGTTTAAGCTAACAGACTGCTCTTGCTCCTGGAGGTTTTTATATAGCCATCATGAGTGGTAGTCATTGAAAGACTGATCTTCTACCATAAAACATTATGGTAACATAATGTAGCCCTTATATAACATAATAACAAAAACATCTCATTACTGAGGAAAGTACAAGGTATAAATGAAATGACAGTGGTGATGATAATAGGTTGAAACACTTCTCCTAAGTCTTAGCCACTGGCATTATAAGCTTTTGCTTTTGGAACCAGGCATTAATGGAATGTAGCCCTTAGAAAACTTTCTGCAATTGAATTTGAGCTTCTGACTGAAAGAGGTTTGTCACCTTCCGTTGTTCAGAGTCAAAAATCAAAAATCTCAACATAGATATCTGGCCTACCCATTCTAGAGTCAAGATAAGTGTTCTTCTGCCATTACCAGCCCGATAACCTCACTGGCTGTTTCCCTGCTTCTGATGTATTTAAAAGGGGGAAATTTTCTGAGTATTTTTTTAGCTGTACATTTTCCTCATTTTCCTTATTGTCAATTTATATTTATTTCACCAGAGTTTGTGTTCCCTTTTGTCTTCTTCTTTTGTGCAAGATTTTGCTAGTTTCCTTCACTCTGCTTATATAACCATATTGCTATGTCCTGGACTAGATCATACCCTTTGTAATACAAGGTGAATCTTTTAGATGTTATTGTGGTTCCACATGTTTTTGAGAGATTTGTCATACATTTTCTCTTTCTGCTTCTTTCAAACTTTTCCTCATTTTAGAAGGAATCCTCTTTTGTATTCTAATGTAACTGCTGTTAGACTTCCTCTGTGATATTCCATTGCTGAATATGCTGAATTTCATACCACTGTGGCCACTGTTTCAGCACCACTTATATCTTGCTTTAGGTCATTTGTACCACTAAGTATTAAGTCCAAAGTTGGCTCCACTTCAACAGTTTCTATGACCAACTCTCCAGAAGCACAGTCATTTAGGGGATCTAGAGATGCTGATTTTTTTGTCATGGCCTAAACATGCACTTTGTCTAGTCTGGGCAAGAATAAGCAGCCACTTTCTTTTTGGATTCCTTCCCAGTGTTTTTCTCTCAGTCTTAGCATTTTGGTCAGGTTGATAGTATACCCAAATGGTTAGATTGTCCTTAGAAGTTTTATAGCAAAATCTGCTCCACTTCCATTTTCTAGTTCTTTTTTTTCAACACTCAGGTTCTCCCATCTTGGTTTGGAAATATCTAGCATTTAGTGCATAAACACTGGATACATGGCATCTTGCTTCCAAACTCTGTAGTTCTTGTTATGGATCATTGGGCCCTTTGACCAGTGATTTTATTCTCCAGTACACTCACTGCCAAATTCTGCTCCCATCCCTATTTGGATTCACTGTAGGGGAGGCATGTACCAAACTGGTTTCTCCCACCTCTTGCTGGCGTCCCTCAGAAGTCTTATTTTTCCCCCATCAGGATAATCAGGTTTGACAGAAATCTGGATTTTAAATATTGGCATTTGTTATACTTAGGAAATAAAGGCTGTGTTAGGAAGAATTTCAACAATTAGATGTCTCAGGGTTTCCTGGCTAGAAATATGATAGAGTGAATGGAATGTTACCGCTATATGGTTCATCTGCTTTGTGGGCTATAATAAATACTTGACTGACTGACAATGAGAAGTTAACATGTTATTATCTTTATTTTTTAGTATAAAGATCATAAATCTAATTGGGTTAATTATTCTTGTGATGGAATCATCATTGGCTGGAGTTGTATTTCTTAATAATCATTTGAGTGTTTATACTTGTTTTCCTTATACATTATTGGTTATGTGATATTGGTCATCTTTGCAGTTTTGTGGGGAATAAATACCAGCAAGAGCAGTGGAAAATCTGACAAAGGTTAAAAAATCAAGCCTTCTACATTAATACAGTGTAATAACAGAAGAGATAGTTCTGTTCCATCCATAGGTCATTGGGCTACAGGCTGGTAAGCTTTTGAAATAAAGCCTGATGCAGAAGTTATGGGTTGCATCCTTCCCTTGTGGTCTAGATGCTGTGCTATTCCAAGAACATACATGGCGTGAGAAAATGATTGGGTTCGTTGCCTGTTTCATTCCCATGTGAACATTTCTTGGAATTGTGGTTTCCATGCAATGGCATAAACAGAGCATAAGACTTTGATTATTATCCATTTTCAGAGTAAAACTTGAGTGTTTCCATTGTTTTGATATTTAGGAATTCATTGTAAATATTGAAACCTTCATTTTAAAATTAATTATTCATATGCATATGCTATAACTCCATTCTTTACCCGGATTGGCAGCATCTCAACATTCTGCATGCCCCCCCCGCAAAAAAGGTACCTGTACTGTTTTACTGTAATATAAACGACAAGTGCTACTGAATCAGTATTTCAGAGAGCAGTGGGCTTTTAAATACAACAAATCCAGGAACTGATATCTGTTAAATCCCATCTCATGGTGTAGAGCATTACCAGAACAAGTGCCACACATCATTTAGTGCAGGGGTAAACAAAGTGTAGCCTGCAGGTCACATGCAGCTTGTCCAGGTATTTTTTTCCCCCTTACCAAATGACCTCAGATATCCTCTAGTGGGTGTGGAGGTCATTTCCACTATGTTTGCCCTCCTCGACACCTGACGAGTCAAAACTAATCTTTGCATTTTTTAAAAATAATTGTTTTGTCTCAAAATGCCCTCTAGAAATGCAAGAAGGCTCATAAACATGGTGTGAATGTTACCTAGAGAGTATCTGGGGGACAAAAAAGGATTTTTTTTATTTTTTATTTATTTTTTATTTTTTTGGAGAACAGATGCAGTGGGGTGTGTATAGCCCTCCATGGTCTCCTGGAAGGGCTAATGCAGCCCTCCCTTGCCTTCCACAGTTGCCCACTCTTGATTTAAAGAAAGAATTTCCCGGGAGTGGGAAACCTTTGTTCATCCAGATGTTCTGCTCTCACTAGCCTGGACCAGCATCTCTCAGTGAAAAGGAATTGTGGGCTTTGTAGTAATAGACCTTCTAAAAGAAGTGTTATGAAATTATCTGTATTTTGTTTGGCGTGCCACCCCTTACATGTTTTCTTTGTTGCTTGATGCATTACAGCTTACTAAGCTACTGTTTTTGTGTGTATTAAGAAGAGAAGTCTTGCAAGAAAAAACTTTTAAAGTTCAGGTTTTCTGCCTAAGATTTATAAATGGGGAGCTACTACTAGATTTTATAGTTATGCTCTTAAACTGTACAGTGAGTAGAAACAGTACACTGATACCCATAGAAGATTCATACCAAATGTGCATTGGTTAAGGCCTACAACAGTGTTGCCTTAATAATAATATTTAGCTTTATAAGGTAGATAGCATTGTTCATATTAGTTATTATTTGACTTTTACTATGATGAGTTACTATTTTTGTTTCACTAGATACCACATTGTTAAAAAAAAATAAATCTGAATGTATTTCATTTATAATGTCCTGGTGTAAAGTAACAAATCCTGCTGAAATATCACCTCACCTTTTCACACAAGTAGTGGCTGCACTGTTGGCTGAGTACCTTTCCATTTTGCTGCTGTTTAACGAAGAAAATATATGCTATTCAGATTTCACTAGTGTGAGATAATATTAAGTTCTCTTTACCCAGTTGTTAAATGTATGTAAAATTCTGTGTCCTGGTACTTTAGTGCAGAATCTGCCGATTAGTGATTGGAATACAGATGGAATGCAATAAATTATGGTACTAAGTTTATTTTATATTTTACGTTCCCTTCCTCATGAATCAGTGGTTCTTACACTTTTCTTTACCAGGGCCTCCCTATAAATATAATTTGTTGCCAGCGGCCCCAAGACTTAACTGAAGATTTAAACAGTTATTTATTTGTTTGTTTGTGGCTTCTGGCATCTAGAATTCAACTCCCTGCTCACATTAAGCATGACCTTGGGCAAGGCACATTCTCTCAGCCTCAGAGGAAGGCAAAGGCAAACCACCTCTGAACAAATCTTGCAAAAAAAAAAGTGAGGCACACAACAACAAAGTGCTGCTGACAGAGGGAGGTTCTTTCTAGCCATCGTGCCTCCCCCCTTTGAAAATTGACTTATTGCGACCCTAAGGCAAACCTATCATGGAACTTTTCTTTGCAAGATTTGTTGCCTTTTCCTTTCTTTGAGGCTGAGAGAATGTGGCTTGCCTGAGGTAACCCAGTGGGTTTCCATGGACAAGTGAGTATTCAAATCCTGGTCTCCAAAGTCATAGTGGGTGTTTGCACATACCTGCCACCATGTCCCTTTTGTCAAGGATGTAGCAGCGAGAGGGCCGTGGGTGCCAGAACTGCTCCCTTGTTTGCACGGTTTGCTGCCATGTTCCTTTTGTCAGGGGGATGCAAGCAAAAAGCTCCCTCATTTGCAGACTGGTCCCTCATTCACTATGTGGCTTGGCACCCATATCCCCTGCTTGCCATGTCCCCAATGAAAGGGACATGGCAGGTTTGTTTGCATGCCCAAATAGTTTCAGCACATGTGCACACTCCTGCTGCCACATCCTTGTTGCTGCTGCTGTTGATGTCCAGACACCCTGTGATGGGTCCACGGGCTGCTTTCCTCCATTTATTCAGTGCCTCAATTAAGGACCCTTCAAAACTAATAATAATGAATGTCATATTTTTGCAGGGCTCCCGGTGTACCTCAGATGCTAATATGCTTGGAGAGATGATGTTTGGCTCTGTGGCCATGAGCTATAAGGGCTCAACCTTAAAGATCCATCAAATTCGGTAAGGTTTCTTTCTCACCCATCCCAGAGGTTTCCCTCCCAATTTCATTTTGTTGAGATGAAAGAAATTTCTGGCATTGATTCTAGTACTGGAAAGACAGATAAACAGTATATGAAGCTGTATGTGAGGAAAGGAAAGAGATCTTGCTTGCTGGTCTTCCCTCTCTTCTCTATGCACTGTTCAGCATGAATGCAGTGGAGCCTTTGCATTTATACTCCACTGGATGCAGATACTGAAGCATAACATATAAGCTTCTATTTTTATCAGGTACAAGTTGACAGGTGACTTGAAAGCACATACTTCACTCTTTCTTTACAGATTACAAATTCAGTCCTTGTCATGTTTTTGGACATACACATGTGGACACTTATGCCCTTGCTCTGATGAGTGGATGGGATGTTGTGAGTCGATTTAGCAATCCTAGCCCCATTTTGTGTGTATTCCATGCAGTTCTGTACTTCTTGCATATTTTATAGGGTTTCTGTTTCCTGTGTGTAAAGACATTTCTTCTTCGTGGTCTCTGTGCCTTCATACACTAGGAGCTTTAGCGCCTGCGCGGTAGCGTTCGGAAACTTCTAGAGCTTGTTCGCTTGGCGGGAACCCCTCCCCCACGCCGGTACTGCGCATGCTCCTCCCGCCGAGCAACGGTCTCTCCTCAGTTCTTTCTCGTCCGCCGCCGCGTACGGAAGGTTCTTTAGTTTGTTCCTCTCACGTCGTGCTTGGCTTGCTGTTTTTTCACGGTTTTACGGACTTTCGGACTGTCTTTGACCTCTCTTTCGGACTCCCCCTTCGGTTTTTCGTCTTTTTTGGATTTCGGAGTTTGGCGTTTCTTCGTCTTATGTCCGCGCTCTTTAAGAAGTGCGTGTCCTGCGGCCGCAAGGTTGCCCTCAACGACGGCCATAAGGAGTGTCTCTTCTGTTTGGGCGAGTCCCACAATATCCGGACTTGCCAAATTTGTAGGGATTTTACTCCCCAAACTCTTCGCAACCGCTCCGCGAGACTCAAGTCTTTTTGTTGGGAGCAGTCTCTGCGGGCGATAGACGAGACCTCCACTTCCAAGATGGCCGACAAGAAGACGACCACGCCATCGACGGTATCGGCGGCTGCCGTTCCGTCCACCTCGTCGGTATCGGGCTTGGTACCGGCGAAAACGCCGATCTCGGCGTTACCGAGGATCCCGAAGCTGTCGGCGGCTGCCAAGTCAGCTAAAGGATCCTCGACGGCGAGGAAGGCTGAGGCTCCCCTTACGGAGACGCCTGCAAAAAAGCGCCCTGCTCCGGACGGAGGCAAGGGCAAGGAGAAGGAGAAGAAGAAGAAGAAGAAGGAAAAGAAGCGCTCCCCGGCTGGGGACGCTCAACCTCCTACTCCTCCTCCTACTCAGCAGCCTTCCAAAGGGCGAGGCGAGTCCGTCGACCTCTCGGAGGATGAGATCGAGGACGTTCCCCAACAGCGCCCGGACTCGCCTGTGGCAGACCCTCCAACCCTGGTGGAGGAGCGCCACCGCCCTCTTAGCCGTCGCAGGTCGGCCGACCTGCAGCAGAGAGAGCCCTCTGCTTCTCCGGAGCGGCGTTCGACCTCCTTCAGGTCCCGGTCCCGCTCTTCCGAGCGTCCGGTGGCCTCGCCGCCTCCGAGGGAGACAAGAGAGGAACAACCTCGCTCGTCTGCCTCCAGATACACCTCGGCGTCCTACGTGGCCAGGTACGCGAGGGAATCTGAGTGGAGAGAGCGCCCGGCCTCCTATCGGTCCCATTCGCCATCGTACCGGGATCGGTACCATCGTGGCCCGAGTCGCTGGGAGACCTTCCGGAGGTCCCGGTCACCTCGTCGACAGCGCGAATCGCGCTCGCCTAGAGGGGACGAGGCTCGGTACCGTCGACGCCGAAGCCGATCTCCGTTGGACCGCCGCTCCTTCAGCCGCTCTCCCTCCCCTCGATATCATAGGGCGAGGGAGCCTTCACCACGGTATCGGGCGATATCGCCACCTCCTAGGGTCACGGCGACGGCGACGCGCCCTACGGAGTCGGTGGTGACTGAGCGGGCTACGACGACGTCAGCCTGCCAGACTACCCCGGTCACCACCAAGAGGGTGAAGTCCGTGGTCAGCCATCCCAAGCGGGACGCTGCTGCTACCACCGCCCCGGCTGCGGAGAAGCCTAGGAAGGCAACACCTGCGGCGACTACGAAGGAGCCGGAGAGCGAGCGGCGAGAGGACTCACCGAGCTCGGAGTCGTACGACTCGAGTGCGGAGTCTGAGGTGTCTGAGGCGGCCTCCCAGGAGTCTCCTCCGTTGGGATTCGGGGACCCGATCCCAGATTCTGCTCCAGAGGACGTCCACCAGTTCTCTGCGATGCTGCTCCGCATGGCCACTACCCTCGGCCTTAAGATCGCCGATGCGGAGCCGGAGGATGACGATCCAGCCTTCTCCGTTTTCGAGGAGAAGCGACCTTCCACGGCCCCGCTGCCTCTCCTGCCCCGGGTATCCAGACTGGTGAAGGCCGCCTGGGATAGACCGGCCTCGGCTCAGCCGATACCGCAGCGGTTGGAACACCTCTACAGGGTGCAGAAGGATAACGCCGGTTATCTATTTAATCACCCTGCACCGAACTCTGTGGTCGTCGAGTCCGCGCAGACGAAGGCTCCGGCAGGCAACACACCACCCCGCCGGACAAAGAGGGCAGGAAGTTGGACGCCTACGCAAGGAGGTTCTATTCGGCTGCCTCCTTGCAGATCAGGCTGTCCAACACTCAGGCTTGCCTCGCGGCATACCTGAAGAAGGTGCTCGATCGCCTGCAACCAGCGATGGAAGCGGTACCGGAGGACATCCGCCAAGCCTCCTCCGTGATCTTCAATGAGGCTATCTCCATCGCTCGGCACCAGATGGCCTCCTCCCGGCACGCAGTGGAGATCGCCTCCCGGGTCATGGCGGATCCGTCGGCCTCCGCCGCCATGCTTGGCTTCGACCGGCCGACATCCAGGAGGACACCAGAAGGAGGATTGAAGATCTCCCCTTCGACGGTGAAGGCCTATTCAATTCGTCCACAGACGAAGCTTTGGACAATCTCGTCAAGGCGAGACTGACCGCAAAAAAGATCGGGCTGCAGCCGGCCACGCAGACCCGCAGGGCCTCCACCTTCCGACCATCCTGGCGACGATCTTCCACCTCGTCGTTCCAGCGTTCGGCCCAGTCTGGACAGTCGAGACCGTCCTCCGGCTCATCGGCCAGACGCACGATTAGGCGGCGCCCGCCTTCGTCGAAGAAGTCCTCCTCCGAGACAAAGTCTCGGTTTTGACGTGCCTGGCAGGACCCGCCAATACCCACTCTTCAGCCTACCATCAGCGCTCGGAGACCGACCGACCCTCGCTCGACACCTAGCGGAGTGGCAGTATGTCACTACGGACTCTTGGGTGCTTTCCATCGTCCGTCTTGGCTACGCCATCGAGTTTCTCGATATTCCTCCTCGCGGCGTTTATTACTCCACGCCGTCGAGTCCGGCCCTCCTGGAAGAGATCCAATCCCTCCTCCAGAAAGGGGCGATCGAGCGGCTCCCGCAAGAGGCCAAGACCACCGGCTTCTTCTCCAGGTACTTCACGGTACCGAAAGCCGACGGTACCCTCAGGCCGATCCTAGACCTCAGAGGGGTGAACTACTACATCCGCCCCAAAAGGTTCAAGATGGTCACGATACCGTCGATCCTACCCTTCCTACATCGAGGGGACTGGTTCGCCTTCATCGATCTCCGAGACGCATACTTCCATATCGCCATTCGCCCGCAGCACAGACGGTACCTCCGCTTCGCAGTCGACGACACCTGTTACCAGTACAAGGTGCTGCCGTTCGGACTCTCGACTGCCCCAAGGGTCTTCACCAAGTGCATGGCCCCGGTGGTATCCTACCTGCGGACGAAGGGCGCTTCCGTCTTCCCCTACCTCGACGATTGGCTGTTGGTGGCGTCCTGCAAACAGAGACTTTACCACGACGTCCACATGACGTTGTCACTCCTGACCCGCCTTGGTCTACGAGTGAATCCGAAGAAGTCCCACCTCGAGCCGGCGAGGATCTTGGACTTCATCGGGGCGACGCTCGACTCGACCTCCGCCAGGGCGTACCTACCAGAGTCTCGAGCACAAACTTTGATCCGGGCCGCCGCTCACGCTCGTACGGCCCCGACGTTATCTGCGAGAAGCGTCCAGCAGCTCTTGGGCTACATGGCTGCGACGACCGCTGTGACATATCTCGCCAGGCTGAGAGCAAGACCTCTTCAACACTGGTTCGTCCGCATATTCGACCCCCTGCGAGACGAACAGACACTCCGACTGCAGCTGCCGGGAGACGTCCGCTCATCCCTCCGATGGTGGCAGTCGCGACGCAATCTCATGTCGGGGATGCCTTTCCAACAGCCGACACCGAAGGTGACGGTAACGACCGACGCCTCCCTGTATGGATGGGGTGCCCACTGCGGCGATCTCAGAGTCCGCGACAGATGGACCGACGACGAGACCGCTCTCCATATCAACGCGTTGGAGCTGCTTGCCGTCTGGAAAGCCCTACGGGCGTTCCGCCATGCCGTGGCGGGGCGCACGGTCCTGATTCTGACGGACAACACCACCGCCGTCTGCTACATCAACAGACAAGGTGGGACTCATTCCACGACCCTGCTCGACATCGCGCTCGGCCTGTGGGAATGGTGCATTCGCCTGCACACGCATCCCGTGGCGGTTCACCTGGCCGGGCAGGAGAACACCACGGCAGACGCCCTCAGCAGGGACACCTCATCCCATCACGAATGGTCTCTCTCCGGAGAGGCGTTCAGACTGATTCGGGACCGCTGGGGCGAACCATCGATCGACCTCTTCGCGACCAGGGAAAACGCGAAGTGTCGCCGATTCTGTTCCAGAGCGGGCCACGATCGTGCCTCCATCGGGGACGCTTTCCAGTTTCCGTGGACCGGGGAACTCCTCTACGCGTTCCCGCCGTTCCCGCTGCTCGGCCGGACGATATCGAAGATCCTCGCCGACCGAGCCGACGCGATCCTGGTAGCCCCGTACTGGCCGAGGCAACATTGGTTCGCACCCCTGCTACAAGCCGCGCGAGACGACCTGCTCCGGTTGCCACCGACACCGGACCTGCTCTCCCACTCCGGCGGCCGAGTCCTCCATCCGGACCTGCCACGCCTGGCCCTCCATGCCTGGAGGATATCGCACTAGACGATCCCGTGCTCGGTACCATCCTCGTCGCGGCCAGGAAGGAATCCACCCGTCGCAACTATCAATACAAGTGGCGACGCTTCCTGACCTTCGCTAACGAGAGGAGTGAGCCGGTATCGCCCGCGGGGCTCTCGACCGTCCTGCACTTCCTCCTGCACCTCCGGCAACAGGGCCTGGCGTTTCCATCCCTGAAGGTGTATCTCTCCGCGATCGTGGCATACCAACCGCCACGATCTGCTGCCTCGGCCTTCTTCAGGAACGATACCGTTAAGCGGTTCCTGAAAGGACTTCATCATCTCTACCCGCCGGTATCGCCGCCGCTACCGCCGTGGTCCCTCTCGCTGGTGCTCTCGCAGCTGACGAAGCCGCCCTTCGAGCCGATGGCGACCTCGGATGACAGGCTCCTGACAATGAAAACTGCCTTCCTGGTAGCGGTGACCTCAGCGAGGCGAGCGGGTGAGATCACAGCTCTTCGTTCCGATGAGCCCTTCACGGTCTTCCACAGGGACAAGGTGGTCCTGAGACCTGACATCTCGTTCCTGCCAAAGGTGGTGTCCAGTTTCCATCTCAACCAGGACATCATCCTGCCTGCCTTCTTCCCGAACCCGACGACACCGTTGGAGCGGTCCCTCCACTCCCTGGACGTGCGTCGGGCATTGGCTTTCTACAAGGACAGGACTGCTTCCTTCCACAGACGCCGCATCTCTTTGTTTGCTATGGGCGACGTCGGAGGGGCCTAAAAGTGTCCACCCAGCGCTTCTCCAAGTGGGTGGTGAGGACTATTGAACTGGCGTATGAGCTCGCGAGGAAGCCTCCGCCAGTCCTGCTTCGAGCCCACTCCACCAGAGCTGTGGCTACTTCTGCGGCCCTCCTGCGAGGAGTTGACCTGCATGAACTCTGCCGTGTGGCGACCTGGTCCCAACCATCGACCTTCGTGCGCCACTACAGGCTCGACTGCCGGTCGCGCAGAGATGCCCGGTTTGGACGTGAGGTGTTGGCTTCCGTGCTGTAGGACCTGACCCGCCGTCCGACCGGTAAGCTACACAGTCTCCTAGTGTATGAAGGCACAGAGACCACAGAAGAAGAACAGGTTGCTTACCTGTAACTGTGGTTCTTCGAGTGGTCATCTGTGCCATCATACACACCCGCCCTTCCTCCCCTCTTTCTCAGGTCCCTGTAGGTTCTACGGCGGACGACAGAACTGAGGAGAGACCGTTGCTCGGCGGGAGGAGCATGCGCAGTACCGGCGTGGGGGAGGGGTTCCCGCCAAGCGAACAAGCTCTAGAAGTTTCCGAACGCTACCGCGCAGGCGCTAAAGCTCCTAGTGTATGATGGCACAGATGACCACTCGAAGAACCACAGTTACAGGTAAGCAACCTGTTCTTCTCTGCATAATGATGTCCCTTTATGTATGGATGTTCCTCTATACTTAGCAGAGACCCATGATTATGAGTCAGTTGATATTCAGTTCCATTCCAAATAAATACCATATTGTGGTGTTTATCTGCATTATCTTCTCTGTGGTTCTGTTTGCACAAAACAATACTACCTTGCAACCAAGAGAGCACTGCAGATGTCACTTCCTAGTGGCCTCAGTAAGCTTTTGGCTGGGGTGTTGCTCGGCCGAAAAGGTAGGTTTTGGTGTCACACTTGGTCATTAACAAGCATCACACTTGGTCACTAACAAACATCAATGTGAATCCTCAGTAGTTAGGAGACCTTAGGTCCAACTTACAATCTTGTAACTGCTGAAGAGAGTGCCTCTGAAGCCCCTTGTCCTTCCTTCAGTGGCTTAACAAAGCAGGAATTTGTTGGAATCATCATTTGAAACTGAGATATTCATCTCTGTACAGAGATATGAAGATATTGTATTCTGTGATGGCTTCTTTTAATTTCCACTCATTTTTTTCAACAGCTCCCCTCCACAGCTTATGTTAAGCAAAGTTTTTACAGCTCGCACTGGAAGTAGTATCTATGGAAGTTTAAACACGTGAGTGTATTAGATGCTATGTGTGTCAGTGTGAATTTTGTGTGTATTGGGATGGAGGTGGGGAATCATATTTGCTTCAGATCAGTTTAACTTCAGCTGGAGAGAAGATGGTGACTACCTTTTTTGTGTATGAAGCTTCTGCTTCACTCACAGAGGTCATATGAGTGAGGGAAACATGTATGAAGAACACAGCTAAACACAAAATCAGAAAGACTGGAACAGGGCAGAAATGACTGATTCTTTCTGTTTCTCTCTCTTTGCAGCCTTCAAGACAGTCTTGAGTTCATTAATCAGGACAGCAATACTCTAAAGCCAGATCACAGTACAATTATGAATGGACTGCTTGGAAATATAGGTAATTGTAAAAGCTGCTGTCTTGGGGAATATTTATATCATAAGACTTTGGAAGTTGGATAAATATAAACAGACATATTTTACAAATAGAAAAATGATACCTTAAAGAAATGGTGTAGGTCTGAGACTGAGGCAGCTTTTGGCCCAACCTCAAACTTTGCTCATGCTTAAGAAATGCAAAAACAGGCATAGTCCATCACTGTTTGATGGCTTGAGGCAAGTTGATGACAACAGTTCAAGTTCTTATGTGGTGATGATAAGCGTAATACCCTGTATACAGTTTAAGCTAGTGCACATGTGATGGGAGTCGACATTAACATTAACCTTGATTGATACAGATGTCATTCCAGTTAGGACTGTGTTATTCATTGCATTTTCAGTATATGCATGAAAAGCTTTTGATTTATACACAAACAACTGTAATATAAGCTGATAAAATGTACATTTTCTACAGTGCGTGTCATACAGGAATGCACATCAGGCAACCAGGAAGCCAACTGGTAGTTCTCTTTTTGTTGTCATGGAAGTAAAATAGCCCTCAAGTTTTTCGTGTATCCCTTCTGTGCTGGGAACAGAGAGTGAGAGGCTGCTCTAGATAGCCTTAAGCAAGCCACTCTCACTCAGCCTCAGTATTCCAACCTGTAGAGAAAACAATACTCATTGACCTGTAGAGGGTTGTTTACTTATTCATTTAAAATACGTATCTACTGCCCAGGGAGCTGATAAAGGGCACCTCAAGCTGCCAAGGCTACCTGGACCTCTAGGGAGAGAGATGGATGTTGGAGTACCCCAAACTGCTCACTTGTTCATCCAGCAAAAATGTGAACATATTTAAGTACTACAAATTTACAGATTGAAGTATTGCCACTATTTTATTTCTTAATATTTATTTATTTTATTGATATCTCATCCTTTCTCCAAAACTGGAATTTGAAGTAGCAGTGTTTTTAAAACAAAAACACCAAACTTAAAATTTGCCTACTTAGATTGTACCATTTTGAATGCTTTAAGATAGCATGATTGGTATTTTTTTCTAGTATTTTTGGACTGCATCTAGAGGTAAATCCAGGCTTGCCCTGTCCCACAACAGCAGGGGTGGGCAACTGGACAGGGGCCAACTTTCACTCTGCATCTCCTATTAAGGGCAAACCTGCACATCTGGGCACAATGAGAATGGTGTCAAGTCACTCCCAGTTGCCATTTTGGGAAGATCCAGAAGTGATCCAGCAGAGGTCTACTTGTACCACAAGGCTTCTTTTGGCTCCCCTTTCCCACTAAAGCAGGAGTGAACAACCATATGGAGACAGGGGCAATCCTGTGATTCCCCCCTCCCCTGCTTCCTGTGAGATGCAGTAAAACAAATGACTGCACCAGAAGTGATAGTACTTAGAGCCCTGGTGGCACAGTGGTTAAATGCTGGTACTGCAGCAACAACATTGTGAGTTCAATCCTGCTGGGCTCCAGGTTGACTCAGCCTTCCATACTTCCGTAGGTTGGTAAAATGAATATCCAGCTTGTGGGGGGCAATTAGCAAAACACATTGTAAACCGCTTAGGAAGTGCTTTGCACTGATAAACAGTATAGAAATGTACTGCTGTTGCTGTTGCTACCTCACTTCCAGTCACCATTTTGGACCGACGTACATCTGAACAAAGTGTTGTTGAAAGAGGTCCCCCATCAGTCCTCTTCAGAGGACTTATGGGGGGGCCTTGAGGTCCTCCTGCACTCCTCCAAAAGCTGTGCTTGCACACCCAGGAATCTTCTGTCATGGTGTGTGATGGGCCATCAGGCGATGCAGCAGGTCAGGAAAGGGGGAGAATCTGTCAGGGCTGCCTGATATACGTAACTAACCTTCTACTTGTGTAAGATAGCTCTGTAGCAGATCCTATGTTTATAGTTATTATTATTTCTAGCTATCTTATGGGAAGAAGGAGCTCTGTTAATCATGATTATTTTCACTGGTTTTTTCCCCCTGCAATTAAATGTCCTTATCCTTGCAGGTGTTTCCTAGTAGCCTAATTAATCTTCCATAATTGCATCATGCCAATGCACAGAACAATGTGATGATCTTTTCAAAACCATCTGGTTTATTATAAGTTGTATCATTTATGCTTTTGGCTTTCAGTGCCCTCTGGAACCAGAACAAGCATCCCCACTTACATAATTAGTTGTCTGCTATTTAAGAACAATGTGTTTGGCTTTTTAAAGGCTATCTATAAGGTCAATCCTTAGTGAACCCACCTAGCACCAGCAGGATTGCTCCATATACTTAAATTAACCATATGCTCAGGTACCCTTTTTGAAAGATTTTATCAATATTGCTCAATATCACTAGCTTTTCAATAGGTAACTAAAGATCAAAAATGTTGAATCAAAGTTATTTCCTTAAACTTATCACTCACTGTTGTATTTATTACGTTCATGCACATCTCTTACTAACTAAAACAGAAGCCTGGTACTCCTTGATATTTCCTATGCATTCTTCACTTTGTGGAAGTTACCAATGGAGCCGTTTCAGATATCTCCCCCTCTCCACATGCTGTTTGTTTTAGAGGTGATCTCAAGGAAAGATTTGGTTGACTTCAGATGTAACATTCCTGATTCTCCAAATACAGATTTTCTTGATGGATTGGGAATACTCTTGTGCTCCCATTCAGTTGTTTTCCATTTAGCTCAAACCATAGCTTGTGGCTATATACATCTTTGTGTAAGAGAACTGAGAATTGCAAAGCACATTTTGATCCTGGGTTGCAGTTTTGGTTTAGAGGGAAGTGTGAAGCAGTGTGCTGATTCAGATATAACAGCATTCTTCTTCTGGTAAGGGCAGTGCTATCTAGATCTTAAGTTTCTACACACTAATGGTTTAATGGTTAGATTTACAGCAGTGCATTTTTGTTTTTTTGTATATCCATATAAAATGAGTTTCAGAGTGTATCCAGAAAATATATTCCTTTGGGCTACAATACCCAGAATCCCCCAGCCAACATGGGTCATTGGCCATGCTGGTGGGGCATTCTGGGAGCTGTAGTCCAGAAAGTAACATTTCCCAAGTCTCTGTTGAGTCAGTATTTGTCGCACTTACATACATGTGAAAGTAATGTAGACCACTAGTGCTGTTGTGCACTGCAAGTGTGAATGGCTTTTAGTTACTTACACTAACCTCATAGGGTAGTAACTGGTAAACCACATTTTTATTGCAAAACAATACGTGCAGGAAGATAATGAAAATGTCCCCATGAATTGTCTTCTCAGAAAACATGTCCACACTTAGTGCTTTTGAGTGTTACTGGAGTCTTACTGTGACAGCCTGTTTGTTTGCACCTCCAGAAATGCAGGAACGTTGTGTACTGGCTCTCCCTATGGTAACTCATTTGGCATTACATGGTGGTACTTCTGTGACAGGTAGTGTAAGTACAGAGTTACAGCTAGAATGATGTGACATTGTTCAATGATGGATATCTTAGGAGACGAGACAGTAGCATTTGTAAAAAAACTTCTGCCCAAGTATGGTTGATTCCTCAATACTTGGTACTAATTCACCTTTCAAAAACTGTGGAAATTGAGAGTCAGGCAGAGCAAAAAGTGGTTAATCTGTAACCAGAACATTTCTAGAAACTAAATTAAATAAAAGTAATACTTGTGACCCATTGATCATTGCCAGCTCTTGATTTTTAAAAGGTTACTGTGTGTTTTAGGAGGATATTGTGTACGAGCCAACCTTTTCCTGCCCACTTGGTTTCTGGTAGAACACTTAGTCCTCATGCTTACCTTCCTTTTAAGACAACTGATTAAGTGCTGGGGTGGGAATGGGGAGCAGAAGATACCCAGGCATTTGTGACAGTAAAGCCTTTTAAAGTAGTGTTTGGAAAAGTTACTTTTTGGACTACAGCTCCTGGGATCCCATATAGTGAGAGGATTGAGCATGTTTATTTGGGGTGCTGTCATGCAGAAAAGTAACTTTTTTAAAGCTGTGGTTAAAGTCAACAACTGGAGTTTGCTATCTAGTGCAGGGGTGTCACACTCAATTTCATCTTGGGTCACATCAGCATTATGGTTGCCCTCAAAGGGCCGGTTGTATCTGTAAGACTATATAAATGTATCCACTCTTTTATCATATTAAATAATTGGCTCTGCAATTTTATTATAACTGGTTTTTAAATTGCCTTCCCTCTGCATTAACTTTTCTTTTTTTGGACATTTTGGGGCTCCTTGATCACAGTTTATGGTCCCTATACCTCTGTAAAGTAACACAGACATGGTCAGTATACCCAAAGTGTGCCACATTCTGCTCCCCAGACCTTCCCTGTGCCTCTTTGTGCCCCCCCCCCGTTGCAGCTGCAGGAGAGGTGCAAGGACCACATGAAATGGCCTGGTAGGTTGGATTTGGCCCACGTGCCTTGTGTTTAATACATATGGTCTAGTGTAAATCATGTTCAAGCACACTAGTTGTGGTTGCTTTGGGTGATTCAATGTTAAGGTGACTATCAAAGGATCTAGTTCCCATTTTCTCTGATCGGAAGAGAAAGTACAGGATAATTTCTCTTTCCTTCAACTCAGTGTCAGTTTGTATGCAAGGGGGAAAAAAGAAGAAGAAGAAGAAGAGGAGGAGAAGGCAGCTTCTGCCTGCACAGAGTCAGAATTACAGGCACCACATGGATTACACACTTCCATCTGCTTCAGGGAAAATATTAAGACATCTATACATAGTAACAGTATGTGAAAACATCTAAGGAAATAGCTCAGAGAGAGAGAGAGAAGGGGTGCAAAATAATATTTTTCCAGTTTTTCTTGTGAACAGGGCCAGGGCATCATTTTTAGGACTAAGTGCAGACTCATAAATGAGTTATCTTCTCAAACTCATATTACAGTCTGTCATTGCATACAGACCCTTGTATAAGCCATGAAAAAAGGTTTGTTTCTAATTCTGAAATTACATTTATGAAAAGACACTTGGTTTGCTTAATAATATCTGGCTCAAGAATCCAGCAAGTTTGTGATTTTTAAAAAAATCATTATGGTGCCAATATACTCATTTTCAAAAAATTACACTCAAATAATTATTTTAATTATTTGAATGGGCCACTTCAGATGTTAGATCAACTGACTTTAAAACTTTGTATTTCTCTTTGTGTGTTGATTTATTGAAAGTAAGAAAAACTCTGAATAAAGCCCTTTTGAATAAAATTTGAAACTTGTCCTCTTTGATTTATTGGAAGTAGGGAAAAGCCTTAAAAAATTAGATGCACATTGGTTTTTAAGTATGTTTGTTTAAATATGTGTGTGTGCGTGTGCGTGTGCGTGTGCAAAACATTCTGACTGAGAAGGACTGTGTTATAACCATGGGCAGTGCAGCTTGAATTCCTGTACCTGGATGTAGAAGCTATGGGGTTTTGCTGCGTTTGTGGGTCTATGTTTGTGTTGGCTTGTATCTTTCCCATCTCCCACCCCCGCCCCTCTTCCCAGAGTCCTTTCTGCTTTACTAACCTCATTCTTTCATATGTTGTTTTACGTTTTGCCATGTAGGTTTTTCACAGCTTTGCAGCCCCAGGCGGGCATTCTCTGAACAAGGTCCGCTCCGCCTCATCCGGAGCGCCTCTTTCTTTGCAGGTTTGCTATGTGCTGTGTGGATAGTCTAGCTGGTGTGACAAAGCTGAGTGGATTTTGTAGTTTGGCCTTGGAGATAAAATATGGTTTTCAAAACAAAACCAGAAGTTACCGGTATGGTGGAAGTGGTTTATAAGAAAGATTCAAATGATATGTTAACATTTCAGGGTTTTATCATTCCTATTCCTCATTTCAGATTGAGATGCTCATTTGGGTAGATGTTTGTCGTTAGATGTAAAGAGAAATGTTGTTAATTTGAACTCAGTTATAACATTCCTGTATTCCTATCAACCAGAAATAGTATTTTGTGCTTTCTATTAACCAAATTTTATTTCCAAGGCTGATGTAGTTTCTCTCCTCTCCACATATCTGACAAATGTATGGCCTCTAAAATATTTGTGATCAAGAGGCTTTTGCTCTGGTAGTTGAAACCCTAAGATGTGACAAGGATTTCACCTCTCTATTTGATCTGGATGCAGATGTAGACAGCTTCATGCTTAGTTGAGGAAGCAATAGAAGTCTGAATCCAAGTCACATTTGTTGTTGAGCACAACTCTTTGCTATAAATTTCTTCTATAGTATCTGCTTATGGCTTGCATAGAGTGCTTTTGCTCCACAGCTGATTTCCTGTTTGTTCCATTATCTTACTTGCCTTGAAGCACATAGCTGGGCTTCAGCACTTGCTACAAGCAGTTGCTCTTGCTTGATCAGCTTTGTGGCCTTTCTTGGTGATGGGTGTGCGTGTGTGTGCTGTGCTGTTAATTTTCAAAGTCATAAATGAATGCAGCCAATGAGCATGACTTACTTGGATAATCAAAGGGAGCACTATTAAGTTGAAGAGAAGTTTCATATTCTCAGGCTAACTGGTAACTTTTTCCGAATAGTTCACAGCAACCCTATGGATATGCCAGGAAGGGAGCTGAATGAAGACCGAGACAGTGGAATTGCAAGATCTGGTAATGTATTTATCAGAATTACACAGAGATTACATCAACTTACTCCTGTATGTAAACATACCCTATAATTAAAGTATTAACTGTTTCTTCTTCTGAAAGTCTACAATATGTGATATCACATATTAAATGATCTATATTTTTAAATATAAAATTTACTTCAATGTATTTGAAGTAAAATAATTTCCAAATATTCAGTAGGGTAACTAGAAAAATCTATAATATATGCAGAGGGCCTTATTCTATTGCATATTAATATTTTCTATATATCTCACACCTAACAACAGTTTGATTATTAATACTGAAGATTTTATACATATAGGACCAGCAGTGAAAGACACATGGTTCTAAAAGGTATAGCTATACAGCTAATTCCACTCCCATTGTGTTAAATGAACACACTGTATTTTGATAGAAATTGATGTGTCATGGTTGAGCACTGCACAGAAGCAGACTTTCATATGTTGACTAATCTGAGATATCTGTGCATCTGAATGGTCAACATTCAGCATCCAGGGCTCTGTGGGCTTGCCTTTAGAATCCTAAATTCTGAGGTCACTTGACAAGACCAGATACCTAATCACATGTTGGTGGATTAAATCTTCTGCACACACACACATACATACCAGTATTTCAACAGTGAGGACAGCTTTGACACAGTAGTGTAGACAAAAAACTTACTACATGTCATGTTTGGATTTGAGATCCAGTGCTGACAAATTAATTTGGGCATGCATGGCCCTGTCTCTCAAAAGTTTCTGTTTGTGAACTGACATGAAATTAAACCTAGGGAGAAGTCTAGTGCTCAGTCTAGTGGGTTCACAATAGACAAAGTATTGTTCCTTTTCATAAAATACTTCTTAAAATAATATTTCCCCCACCTCTCTGTTTTAAAATTATTACAGCATCTCTTAGCAGCCTGCTGATCACTCCATTTCCCTCCCCTGGCTCTTCGTTGAACAGAAGCTGTGCGAGCAGCTACCAACGACGCTGGCGGCGTAGTCAGACAACAAGCTTGGAGAATGGAGTCTTTCCTCGATGGTAAGCTATAGCTGAATTTGTTAATCGGAACTGGCCCATTTCCCTGATTTTATCCAATGCTTCTTTTCCATTGTAACTCCATCTGTTCATTAGTCTCCTCACTTCGCCCCATCGTGCTCAAAATGATGGCCTTCTATTTAGTCACCTTCCCTGAAATATAATGCACAGGGAGGACTTAATGAGTCTAATTCAGGGGCAGGAATTGTGCAGAAGTTGACTTGCAGTTCTCAGCAGCCCTTGACAGCCTAGCCAATAGCGAGAAAGTCTGAGAGTTCCTGTCCAACAACATCCAGAGCGACAGACAGTTCCCATTCCTGTCCTTAATCCAATGTGCACTGCGTGAAAAGAGGCATCCAGATTCACACATTTTTTAATTATTGTATTAACTATGTGACTAATGATGCTACGGAATGGATTGTTTAATATTTTTCTATTCTACCTTTCCAGTGTCAGATGCTGTTGGTAAATCCAACTGCTAGTTCCAGCTAGGATAGACATGCTGAATCAATGGAATTTATGCATGTGTTGCATTACCATGTACTCATTGATTCAGTGGGCTTATTCCCTCTGGGACTATTGGAGCCCATGGGCTGCAGTTACTGCAAAGTGAATTTTGTTCCCTCCAGCTGTTGATGCCTGCTGTAACCTCTGCAATATGTTGCACAATTTCATTAATGAAATTCTTGCCTATCATAGCCTGTACCATGTATTTCTACCCTGGTCATTTTAAAGAAGAGTCAGAAATGAGCTTCATCTGCAGTTAAATATATGTATCCCATTGCAAAGTTCTTCTCTCTGCTGCATCCATATAAATGTCAATATGGTTTTCCTTCCTATTCATCAGTGCCTCCTCTTCCAATCCAAGAGTGTGAGAGAAGCTGGAATAGGTCACACCAGTTGTTGACCATGTCTGTTGTACAATCTATTTCTTATTGTGATGTTGTGGTGATCACAGAACTTGAGGTTGAAAGAGGAATGTGGAGCTGGTAAAGCAAGGCTGGAGAAATGAGTATGTCATTACTCTCTGTTAAATAACAAATTAGGTATACAATTCATTGTTCCACCTTGTTATGTATTCACACTATAAGAGAGAACACAGTAGACTTTTGAAATCCAGCCCGCTAACTGCAGCTGTTCAGAGTGTCTTCAAATGTCAATGTGTGCAGTGTTCTTGTGCTTAAATAAATTCTAGTACAGTGGATCCTCTTTATCTACTGGGTTTCCATTTCAGGACCTCCTATGAATGGGAAAAAAAACACAAATATGAAATTAAGGTGATTTGCCATTCAGTCCATTCACAAGCATATCACTACCGTTTTAGGTACAGGACGCAATGCTCCACAATTGCTTAAATTCACAGATCCAGAGATTGCTTATAGGGAGGGTCTATCATATTAATGTAAGCAGAAATGACTATTTTCACCTACTGCAGAGAAGAGGGATTCACTCTTAACATGTAGAAACTCTAACTGCAAAATAGTTTGTCACATTTACAGCACAACTTTTTGGTTCCTTCCAAAGGTCAGTGGAAGAAAGCTTTAACTTGTCTGATGACAGTGCCAGCCCAAGCCCAGGAATTGTAAGGAAAAAGAAAATAGCCATCGGGGTGATATTCACCCTTTCGAAAGATGAAGAAGAGAACAGCAAGTTTAATGAGTTCTTTTTCTCACACTTTCCTCTCTTTGAGAGCCACATGAACAAACTGAAGAGTGCAATAGAGCAGGTAAATATCATCAGCACCACTGCTTCTATTTGTTCTTCATTCTGATCAATAACTCTCATTTTATCCTGTGATACAGTTTTGCCAGATCAGTTTGTCTTATTGTAGCTATTCAGTATTAAATAGAGGTGCTGAGCCAACAGAGGACCTATTCCTGCTATAATTTATTATCCTAGAGCAGTGACAGGGAAAGACAAAGTCCAGCTCCCACTTTCCATCTGCCATCATCCTAGGGTTGCTCATTTGGCAGTTCCATTCCATAGATAACGTCATGTCTAAATTGGCACTGAGACAAATCTTTTCTTGGGCAAAGGACTGATTATGCTTATGTGTGTGTCACCTCCGTGCGCAGTTATGGCACATGGCATGAGCACTCCACCCAACCAGATGCACACTCAGTTCTCACAAAGCTTTCCCCGAAAAGGTGGGGGCGGGAATGGTGCAGATTGCTATGTGCACAAGGACATGTTACCCCTGCAATGTTCATGTCAGAGGGCAGCATGTGCCTCTACAGGGGTAGGAAACCTTTAGCCTTCTACATATTTTGGTCAACAATTCGCTGCGCTGTGACATCTGAGGGACGGAAGTCCAGAATATCTGGAGGGTGCTTGTACATTCTCCATCCCTGTCCAACATAATGTTAATATTTTTTTCTTTCCCAGTAAGTGTCTGAATTGGGTCATAATCACTTGTTTCAAGAGGAACACAGAAGTGAGAGCAGTGCTCTTGATTACCCAAGGCTTGTTGTTTTCTCCAACATGAATTTTGCTCCTTACTCACAGAATAGTTCTGTCATTGAAACAATGAATTATGTTTACTGGTGTGTGAAGGCAGATTAATTCAAGGAATTGTTGAATCTGTTCTTGCCGGGAAAGAATGAGTGTGGGAAACTTTGGACCTCTTTATAGCCCTTTGCAAACAAATCTGTGGAAATGAAGAACAGTGCAAATACATGTGCCTCACGTAGCTCTAGCTTGGTAGGAAATTTGGCAAGGGGCCAATGTTTATCATGGTACAAAAAGACCAAAAAACCTGCAACCCACCCCTGTTTGCTTGTCTAGGTATAGCTTAGGTAGCACTTAGCACATGACTTTTTTTTTTAATTTTCTGTTGCCAAGCCTCTGGTTGGTTATGTGTTTAATGATTGTTTTCAAGGCTATGAAAATGAGTCGGCGATCAGCTGATGCCAGCCAACGGAGTTTGGCCTATAACAGGATTGTAGATGCCTTAAATGAATTCAGGTGAGTTTGCTTCCAGCATTTTGTATGTGATTGCCAAGTATTCTGAATGCTTATGTTGGAAACAACTGTGCAGTATCTAAATGTAGAAATAAACTTTTAATTTAAGCCCTTCATTCCTCTGCTGAGACCAATATATAGTTCACTGAAGAGCTGAGCAGTCACGGGATCAGTGTTAGAAAGAGGACTGGACTTGAATGTGGAAATCCTTCATATTAAAATCTTTGCTCAGCTGTGAAGCCTTGCAGGGTATTTGAATCTTTGAACATTAGCTATGGTGTCTTGGTCTTCTGAAAGCTGAAGTTCTAAATATCTGGAGATCCGAAGGCTGAGAATTATTGCTCTAGATGACCTAGGACAAGTTGCTAATCTCAGTGTAGCCTCTGCTTCTCTGTTTGGTCATGAACCTATATAGATGAGCTTCTTAAATAATTGATGGTCTACAAATGTAGGAAAGAAACAGAACCTTCACCTAGCCAGAAAGTGGATGGGAGAAATTGCTTTAGGGCTTTTGTGTGATCTGCGTAAAATAGGGTTATAGTTTTTGGGAAGGTGCAGGCAATTACCCTTGCCTTAGCAAGAAGAAGAAATAGTGTGATAGAATATCTGCTAGAACAGTGCTTGATGAGTTGTCAAGAATAAAAGGCCGCATCAGAAATACATTTTGAGTTGAAGGACTCCAATCTGTTTACTAGCTGCAAATCATTTGCAAAATTAGCAATGTCAATTTTTCATGAGTTTAGTTGATAATATGGTATGATAGACGTATGCTATAGCACTCTCCTGTTGTGAAATTTGAGCCTGACATTGACTTGTTTTCCTCTTGAGAAGCTAGAGAGGTGATAATAGAAAGAAATAGGTAGTAGAAAGAATTTGAGATCCTTATCTGAAATCTTAATGCTGCCATCACCCCTAATTTCACCTCTGAAGCAGGAGTAGTAAAAGTGCGGCCCTGGGGGAACATATGACCCCTCTGGCTGTTTTTGTGACCCTCCAAATTTCTTCCAGACTGCCCTTGTTCTGTTAAAAAAATAAAAAAGACAACTTGATTGTCTTAGTAGCTTCCTGGAGCAGCAATTCATCTTTAATTAGGTCACTGGGGACTTCTGCACTGTTTAGCATAAAAAAGCACCCATTTTTAAGTACTTTCAGCCATTTCTTGATTTGAGTTTTTCACGTTTTCATTTGTGTGGTTCCTGGAAGTTTCTAGGGGCAGAAAAATGTATCTGTCAAAGTTTCCCAGTGTCTTCTATGACAATGAAAACAGGCGAAGTACCTTTCTTTACTCTTTAGAAGACAGTCAAATGAAGGAGTTGGATAGATGGTCTGATGGATTAATCCTTCCTGTTAAGTTTTAGACTGGGGTGGGAAGTGAAGGCATATCTCTTCCTGTTACTATTTTGAGAGGAACTGCAGAAAAAAAGAACAGGTATTTGGAGGCAGTACAGGATTCTGGGCTGCTTGTGGGGGAGGTGTGGGGATATTTTCTCATGGTTTTATGCATTTGGGAAGCTTTCTGAATGATTTTAGGGCAAAATTGTCCCCAATTTCTGCCAATCTTTTTTAAAAAACTTCTGCCAGTTTAGAGGATTTTGAGGAACTGTTGGGGGGTTCAGGAGCCACAAAATTGGGGTCCAGGAGCTGTACTTAGCCCATCTTTGTTTTAGGCAGGTTCCAGTGCTTTGCAAACGACTTTGAGTGGAGGAGCCATCAACTTCCATTCTCTCATGGTCAATCAGAAATATCTGATCAATGCAGCGGTGAGGAATCTCCTTTTGCCCCACCTTCCTGCTGTCATCTTTAGAAGTGATGGTGGTTGTAGTCTAGCAACATCTGAGGCCCAGTTTCCCCACCACTGGAACTAGTAGAGAGACTTGGTGGCAGAGAACAAAAGCATATAAACGGTTTCAGGTGGCAGGACTGAAAAGAGCATTTGCTGTGAGTGCTGAGAAAACTCTGCTGATCAAAATAGAAGTTACAGGTCTGGGTCTGCACAGGCAGCTGCAAGACTCAACTTGAGGTATCACTTGCCATTTTATATCTGCTTGAGCTACTATTTTATGGACCAACATGCTTGTGGAGATTGTTTTCTTTCAAGAATGCTTCAGAGTGGTTACTTTAAGGCTTGGCTTGGTGTAAACAAAATCTGCAAATGTGGCAGAACAGATGAAGATCTGTTTTTTGCCTCTGGAAGGTTGACAGCCGTTTCAAATCTATCACCATGTAAGCTTGCTGCACTTGATATGGCATCACCTTTGGAAAGCTGGGACAGATCTCATAGCACTTGAGGGTTGCCAGTGTACTGCTGAATGTTTAAGGTGACAGTACATTTCACTTAGTACAATTTTTAGGTGCAACAGGCTGCTGAATTTGAAAAATGCTGGAAAGAGTACTCATAATCAGGATTAAGCAGAGTTTGGAAGTGTTACTTTCTTGGGCTACAACTTCCAGAATCCCCCAGCTGCCCTGGCCACTGGCCATGCTGTCTTGGGAATTCAGACAGATCTAATGCAAGAAAGTAATTTTTCCAGGCTTGGGAGAGAGCTTGTAGTCAGGCTAAAGGGAGAGCACGGAGGAGAGAAAGTGCACTGCACTGATGAACATTTCAGCAACCACCCAGACACATGCAGTTAAAGCAAGCAGCTGTCAGTATGAAGAGCTCTATCTGCCTTGGTGGATTGGCACAGGCTGGGCTCCCTCCCTAATGTGCTTCTGGAAGGAATGGTCCTCATTTTCTCCCTGATTGTCTCTCTTCCTTCCTTCTATTCCACAACTAATTTGAGCATGGTTCTGTTCTTTTTGTCCCATGGGGCATGTCCAAGGAATCAAAGGGTCACTTCCCAGCATGATAATCAGAACAAATGGAGGGAACGGGTATTTTTTAGCAAGGAGAAAACCACTCTGTCTTATTGTGTTCAGCAGAAAGATGTTCTGACTTAAGCCTTTGAACACATTGTGAAAACGTGGCAGTTCATATGGCTTGTTGATTGCTTAATTTGTTGGGAAAGTGTGTGTGTATGCATGCACATTCGGCATTTCCCGTTTTATGCCCAGGTTTCCATGGTGCAGTAAATATTGTTCCATGGCAGCTCAACTATGTGCACAAAATCTAGGAGGTTTCATAGAAATGAATCTACCTTTGGGTGATTTTACTGTTTAACTAAGCATGTTAATGTGTAGATGGACTCCAGGTGCCAAGAAGGTTTCTATGTCAGGTCCCCTTATTATGAGAGCGCTAAAGTTTCAATGCCACAAATTGCCTAGTACACTTTAAAACAAAATTAAGTGAAGTGCTTTAACCCTGTTTGTAAGGAAAGAGACCAAATGCTGAAATCAAGTAGGTTTTCAAATACCAGCTAATTTGGAGGGCATTAAACATCCAGTGGAGAGAGAACAACTTTGTTTCTTGGTGAGAAGGTTAAAAACTCCTTTTCTGACTGTATTATTACTCTTTAAAATATGGCCTGACACTCATTAAGATAATTTGGTTCTTTAGCTGACTTAACCAGTATTCAGTGCTTGTAGTCATTAAGTATCTTATTAGTAGCGATCAAGATCAATTTAAAATTCCGCACCCAGATATATTCCATTGAGCTCTGTTAGATGCTTGTCTAGTCAGGAAGAACAAAACAAAATTATTGTACATTTTATTTCTTTTATTTTTTTTTTAAATTTTATTAAACTATAACACAAAAACAAACGAAAAATAAAACACCATGTGTTATACATAATAGTGAATTAAAAAACAAACAAACAAACAAAACAAAACAAAAAAATTTTTTCCTTCTTTTAAACAATGCAAACTTGTATTATTGTTTTTCCCTTCCCCTAAAATCATAAACTTGTTCAGCTTGTTCCGTTCATACAACTTATACATTTTTGTTACGTATCTTCAATTCTTATTTTCATTATATTCATTTTTATTATTATACTTTCACTCTTAATTCAATATTTTTCGCTCCCATTTAATCTCTTACTATTATTAATTATAAACTTATTACTTAATATCTCTAATAATAACCTCTCTCTAAAACCAATTACCTTTTAATTTTTTTCCCCCCCCTTTTACACATTGAACATCACATATCAAATTACATCTATAAATCACAAGTTTAACACACACAGATAATAAACAATATAAAAATACAAAATAAAAGATAAAAGTAATAATAATAAAAAAACCCACCCCCCAGAGCCAACTTTTTATTTAATCCACTTTCCAAAATTGCCATTCTTCTTTTAACAGGGTAGCATTACCATCTCTTTTCAAAACTTTTTCTAAAAATATTTTCCAAATTTCTTCAAAATCATTTGTTTTTACCAAACCTTTCATAAACCTAATTCTACATGTTAGTTTATCATTAATTGCAATTTTCCACACTTCTTTATACTGTACATTTTATTTCTGTTGGCCCTTTTCTTTGCTCTAAGGCTAATAGTTCTGTTGAAGCACCAGGCTTTTGTAAAAGAAGAAAAAATCTTCTTTTTCTCTATTTCTGCTTTCTATATGAGGTTATCTTCTTAGTAAGAGACAATTAAGCTGCATTAAAAATTTGCAACATATGTAAGTTTAGTCAGAATCAGAGCACAGCAATTGACTTAGCTTTATAGAAATATGACCTTGATAGGAGTTCTTTGGAATGGCAGTGGTTTGTGTGAAAAGTGTGTTTTGATTTTGTGTGCTTTCACAGAGAACTCCATCAGTTGGTTTCTGTCTTGTATTTGCTGGGTCTAGAATTGTATGTCATGAAAAGAAACAATATTATTTATATTTTTATTTTTATTTAGATATTTTAAAATACTTTAATCTGTAATCTTGTTCTGGAGATTTAACAATATAAAAGAATAAGCACAACATTAAAGTATGACAAACCAACAGTAAAAGCAGACAAATAGAACTTAAATGTCTCTTATGCTGTACTTTGTAGTGTTGCCAAGTTATGCATGTAAGGCCTCAGCCCCAGAAAAAGGCTCATATATGTGTAGAGCTACACAGAATGTTTTCTTTACAGAACTTGTGCAATGATTCTCCTCAATGTGTTGCATAATTGCCTCTCTTTCAAGGCCCCCTTCTATAAGTCACAGAGATTTTGCATATCCTCCAACATTTCACAGATGAAAACTAGGATATATTTGGCCAAGCAGCATCAGAGTGTGATCAAAGTGGTGAAAGTTTTTAATGTGGAAGGACATGCTAGCTAAGGGAGATTGCAACATTTTGCTTTTGCCTGAGGCAAGATTCTACCTGTTCTCCCTCACCATGTTAATTTGAGTGCAAATTTGTTTTCCACTTTGAACTCACTTTGCAGCAGTTGAAGTAAACTGAGAACAAAAGAAGAAAGTGGGAGAAGGAAAGAGAAACTGGGACATTTTAAAAGCCCTTAAAAAAGAGGGATTTCAGAGGATTAATTATATTAATTAATTGACTGCCCCTGCCAAATTGAAACATTTAGAATGTACAATGTTGCTGTCTCTTTTTAAGGAATCTATTGATGTAAAATGCACTAATGAGACTTAGAGTTTCAGGTATCTCTGACAAAAAGGACCTTTAAAAAATAAATAAAACAGTTACAGCATTCTTATTTTGTTCTGTATGTTCCAGGTCTTTATTAATTGGAACTTCTTAAAAAAATTAATAATAAAAAAGAATCTGTTACGTAAGGTTAAGTGAAGAGATGATGTTGGTCAGTCTTTTTTCACTTTGCTTTTACTAAAGAAAACAAAAAACTCAAGGCTTTTTAAGGAAGCCAGTGTTAAGATGACAACAAGGACTATTTTTATTATGCACAAAGGTATGTATTTGGACTGAAGGAAATTAGTGGGTCTGGATGATGTGGCAGAGTTCACCACAAAAAATTCAGAAATATTTATGCTTGCAATAGACCGCTTCACAAACTGAAGAGAAACTAAAGAGAGTATTGCTACTAAGAATAGAAACCACTGCAGCTCACCAACAAGACTGAAATTTACAGAACTCCTCTAAAAATTAAGACCTCTCACTACTTTTCTTTCTCTTCACTACAAAGGAGAATTTTCCATCACAGTTCTCATCTCAGTTTTTTTTTTCTCCTGCTAGGAACAGTTTGATAATCATAAATATTTGCTTCCCGTGTCACCTCCAGACCCACCTTGCGTATTTAAATGTTTGAATTCTTCATGAAGCTAAAGATACACTTAACTGCTTGCCCTGAAAAGCCAATGTAGATTTCTGCTGCATCACAACATGATCTAAAAAACAAACAATTTTACTTGCAACTTGTGTTTTTGTTACCCACAAGCCCTAGAGGGCCAGCTGAGAGCATTAATTCTGATGATGTCTCTGATTAACATGCACATGGCATTCATTTTGATGAGGAGAATGTGCAGAAGGAAGATGAGGGAACCTTGGAAGTAGAAATAAAAAAACCTCCTTCCTCAAGCTTTGGTATGCCCTATGCACAAGACTCTGGAACACAGTGCAGCATTACCTTGAGAGGGAAAAAAAAATCAAAGGTGCAGTGTGACTCATGGTCTCAAATAGCAAGGCACCTCTGCATTTTTCAATGACTCTTTTAGAGCAGTGCCAGACATGAGCGCAGGGAGCCCTCTCCACAGAGCTTGTTGTTTCAAAGATCTTTACTCCCTTCCGAAATAAACTGGGTATTTATTTTAAAAAGGAAGAAGAAGAAGTCTATGAGACAAAAAAGAAATTCCAGCAAGAGCAAAACTGTTAGATTAAACACAGAGACCTTTTTAATTCTCTAGTGTAAAAAATGGCTGTTTTGATTTTGTGTGAGGGGCTTCAGCTCTGTGGAAAAATTCCTTTAAGTCAATGAAGAATCCACTTTGGGAGACTCCTTGCCCTGGCTCAGAAGAAGCATACCTCTTCAGCAAACCGATTAGATGGGAGGGATGAGAAGGAAAATGACTTTAAAGATTGTTTTCATTATTTGTATTTATATTTACTTCAGTGTGGTCCAGTAGATGGAACATTAAGGCCTGAGTGATTGAACTCTCCTGTCCTTTCCTCCCACCCACTCCCTACACGTAACAACTGAATCTGCAGAGGGGTTCCCCAATATTTTAGAACAAATGAGGGGAAAGCAGAGATACTGCAGAGGATTGGCTCTGCTGGCAGATCTTCTTCCACTGGCTGATAAATATTGTTGGATGTTGCCCTCGGTCGTATACCTGGCTTCATAGGCTGCTTATCCAAGAGTGCGTTGGGCACAGTTCAGAGATGGGTGAGAGATGGACTCAGCTGGGTATTTGACAGGGAACCCTCCTTCCCCTTTGATGTACTCAGTGGGCACAAATCACAATCCATGAGTGGAAAGAAGTTCCATTTGTGGACCTCTGTCACTGAAAATATTATTAAGGGGGAGCACATCCATATCTAGTTTCTGAGTGCTCATTCTGGCCAGATGTTTTCACTGCCTAATAATCTTTGTTGATGCTCTTTTTCTCTCTCATGGCTGTTTTAAGAGGTGACCAGTGCAGCAAAGGTAGAAAATGGGGTTATAAAACATTTTCTTTTAAAAACAAGTTAATTAAGAAGAGCATATCTATGTCAAATCTGAATTTGAAGGACCATTTGAAAGATCACTTTCCACACCTGTGTCAAAACCAAGTAAACCCTAATGTGCATTCTTTCTCAAGGAAGCCAGTTTTCAAATGCAAAGTAATGAAGAGATTTTGACCAGGGTGGATGTGGCATTAGAAGAGACAGAACCCAGGTCTCCTGTGGCTTTAAACATCCCACAAGCTTTTCTCTACAATGTGTGAGCCTGCAACAATGGGAATAGTATTTTCACAATAGGAGAACAGTATAGCTTTGAATGTTCTTAAATGAACAGTCTGGATGGCAGATAGGCTTGCTCTTAGATTTCAGTCAGTATTTGAAAAGGCTTTACATTCTTTTTTCTTTAAAAAAACAAACAAACAAACCCTTACCTTCTACCACAGTAAAAATGTCCTGTGATGTTTACTTTAGCTTGGATGCAGAGTTCTTTTCTGTATCATTAGACATGTGGAGCTGAAAGCCCATAACAAAATTGTAGATTCCCATAGGTGGTGTAGCCTTGAATTCTGCTTTAGAGAGGGCAAGGTTTTTTAATTGAAGGCTGCCCAGTGCAAGACCAGTTTAAAGGTACAGGTACCCTAGAAAGCAGGGGTATAGCTGTTTCCAATCAATAATTACACCCAGGCAATGAACTAAGCGGGCAGGAGATCACCTACCCATAGTCTTGTCTACTGTGGTGAACTGCTACTTTATTTCTTTATTGTATTAGTGATAGTAATTAATATCTACTTATTTTTTATTTATTAGTTATATTTATATACCACTAGCATATTTACCTGGTGTTGCCCGGGATTGTATTTTCCTTTTAAGAACTCCCTCAACTGTCTTCTCCAGTATCTGTAACTTTTCCCCCATATTCCCTAATCCAATCTGTATTCAAAGTTGTTAACATAGAGGTTGGATTCCGGAGGGAATACACTGTCCTCCTCCTTGCTGCTAGGCCTCATCTCCATAGTAACCAGCTGATTCCAGTACCTGTAACTTTTCCTCATATTCCCCAATCCAATCTGTATTCATAGTTGTTAACATACAGAAATTGGATTCCTGCAGGAATACACTGTCATCCTCATTGCTGCAAGGCATCGTCCTCATAGCAGCTGGCCTATTCCAGTGCCTGTAACTTTTCCCCATAGTCCCCAATCCGATCATGTTGTCTGGTGACGTTGATGTACTGGCTTTTGACTTTTTTGCTTTCTGTTGAATTTGTGCAATGGCTTTATGTTTTTCTGGAAGCATTTTTTGTTTTAAATTTCAACTTTAAGATTCCTCACATATGGAACCCATGCAATCTACTGTGTGAGGCAAGAAGACCTCGTAACTATGTTGTGTGTGTCACTTTAATTTTTCTCACACATGCCTCCCAAAGATTTTCTGGCATCCTTATGGATGGTAGGCCTCATCTCCATAGCAAACTGCCAGCCCCAGGATTCCATGGAACCTTCACAGCCAGCCAATTAAATGAGTCTTTGCCTGCTTGACGCAGACAAACAGACAAACTCACAGACAAACTTTGACTTTTATATAGTAGATGTTTCTTTCAGTTAATTCAAGGTGGTGTAGAAAGTATTATCCTACCCCATTTTATCCTAACAACAACCCTGTGAGGTAATCAGATTGAGGGAGTAACTGGCCTGAGGTCAGGGAATGACTTTCATGGCTCAATAGGGATTTCAGCTTAGATCTCCCAAGTTCCACTCCACTTGATCACATTGGCTTGCATACGTATAACATATAGGTACATATGAACTAGTATGTGCAGATTTTGTGCATATCTGTCTCTTTCGTCCTAAGTATTGGTGGAGAACAACTTCCTTCCTTCCTGGCACTGTAAGTCTTTACCCCCCACAAAAGAAGATTCACCAAACATAGGTACCATGTTACCCCTTTAGTGGAACCTTCTCAGGAGGAAAGCCCTCTTCTGTGAGATTTCCCAAACTTTGATAAAATGTTGATGAAAATAAAGAATTAAGGTAGTGAAAAAGCTTGAACAAAGACGTTGGATTAAAACATGAGCCTGGCTACAGACCTGGAATAATGATCTGGCTATAACTTACTGAAGTGCCTTGAAAGGGGGGGGGTTGGGGAGGGGACGGCTGTGCACGTGTACTATCTGTCCGTCTGTCTATCTCAAGAGACTGCTAGGGAGAAATGAAAGGCAGGCTCCCCCCACATGCACCAGGCAGAAAAGGCAGTTAATCCTCCTCACCCCACTGTTCTGAGCAATTGCTTACGCGTCTGGCATGGAGGGTTCCCTTTGCTGCAGTCACATGCCTGCTGGCTGACGGCCAGTGGAATCTGATCTGTCTCTGAGGAAACACTATCAGTTGCAGATGCAACCACAGTTACCAGAATAGTAAATAACGAGTCACAAGACTCAAGCTAGCCTTTCAACAAAAACAAATAGTTTAATATCTTGGGTTGGTGTTAGAACAGAAACTGTTCCCCGCCACCCCCCACGCACACGCGTTGCTCAAACTGAGTAAGCTTTCCGAGATGTTTGATTTCGCTAAAACAGAAGCCAGAAGGCTCAGCTTTGTTCAGAGCTTTCCATTTTACTTCAGGCTTTAAAAATGGGCTGAACCTCCATGATGGAATTTTTGACTCCATTTTTAAGCTGTTTTATGGCATAATTACTGATATGTGGTATCTCAGTGACCTTTGTGGGCCAGGGGCTTGACCAGTGAAGCTCAAGGGCTGAAAATTAACCCTACGGGAAGCCTGCTTTCTTCAGACTTATTTCCAGCCACAGGCCTGCACCGTGGGTAGTGTAATGAAGTCAGCAGGGCCAAAGAGGAACCTGCAAATTTTCTGTGACGTTATGCCTCCTACACCACGTTCTTACTCCCCTCATGCTAATATAGCCTCTCATTTAGGGTCCTTCCCTACCCCACCCAGAATGATGGGTTTATTTTTTTAATTTTATTTTTTTGGGGGGGGGTGCTAGAGTACAGAATGTTGCAGAGAATACTGCTTGTCCTAGCTTCTTAGCCACTGTACCATTCCTTCTGAAATAATTTCTGCACAGTCTTGAGGTTTTGGAAACTACTGAGTAGATAGGGAAAGAAATTCCTACCCCACTTCATTCACTTCTGAGGAATTAGTATCATGCATCTCTAGTATGGTTGTATTAGTGTGATAGGTACTGAAATGAGTATCACCAATCATTTTTCTCCCTGTTCATATCCTTTTAGAATTTTGACAATATCCTGCCATTTTGTTTTACCTCCTCTGCCTCTTACTAGCTGTGCATTCTCACCTTCCAGTGCTGCAGTATCATTAAAATGATGGAGCATGGAGGTCTGGAAAATTCTCTGTTGCATCTCAACCGGTCTATATTTAAACACACACACACACACAATATCAAACCACAAAAATCCAATGTTCTTGTGCAGCAGGGCTACTCAGCTTCCTTTGGCTTGCGTTGAACTGTGTTCAGTGCAGGTCTTTTAGGACTTTGATTCAGTGCCCCCCCACCATTAGCTGTTATCTTCAGTAAAGCAGAAATGGATTCAGTAAAACTACCTTTGCACTACAAATGGCATGGACTGGTAATATGGCAAAGATACCTTCATAAGAAATCTAAACATTTAAATGATCTTATTTATTTTAAAAATAGCCAAGAGAGTGTGAAAAAGTAATAACCTACAGGAATTTATAGACTCAACCTGAGTTTACAGGGTGCACTTCTAGGAGTCAATGAGAGACTCTTTGCTCCTTTCAAACTACTTTATCATTTGCTTTTCTTCCCTGATCACCCTTTTTAAGATGCTTGTCAGTGGTTTTATTCTATCCATACATGCGTACAGCTGTGCAATCTCTAATTTAAAAAAATCACCAACTTCTACATCCCTTAGTCACCCAATTGTTTGTAAGCATAACAATATAAGATTCTGCCTTCCAGATCAGACCAAAGTTATGTCTAGTAGTGTGCTTTCCATAGTGACCAACTAGATGGTTTCAGGGGGCTCATCAGGAGGGTATGAAGGCAGCTACTGTTCTTTCTGATATGATTCCAGCATTTGATAGTCATAGATACCCTGCCACTGAGTGTGGATTATCATACTGCTAGAAAATGGAGGCATTTGCCAATGATAACACTTTGAATTTAGCAAACTTAATTGTCAGAGTCGTCAGAGGCAGAGCCTGAAGCACAATTTTGTAGGAGTCCAATGAAGTAATATGTTTTGTAGGAAGAAGGAGATTGTTGCTGGCTCATATATCATTTTCTTAATATTCAGAGGTTCTATATTCAGCCCCTAGTGTCCCTAGTACAAAGGCTTGGCCTATGATCTAGAAGGACTGCTGGTTCTCAGAATGGGCCACACTGTAATGTATGATATACTATAATTTCCTAAATTTGTATAATTCATATCTTTGTCATTTATTACTGCATCAATTTTGTTATTTCTTAGTGTTAGGAGAAGGACAATTTCTTTCTGCCCACGTTTTCCATACCCTTCCTATTTATGAGAATATTTTAGTATGGCTCTGTGTTTTAATATTAAACCTCTTTAATCCAGGACTTCTGGAGTTGTCATCACATTAGCAGTGTTTGTAGTAGAAAGAAACTGAATCACCATTTTTGGCAGCCCATAAAGGAACATGTTCTTTCCAATGTGAGGATGTTTTAGCTTACAGTTTAAAGACTATCCATTCTGATAGTGTTAAACTAGGGGCAATAATAATCTTCCATTAGTCTGTAAAGATAATGGGACTGTAGCACAATTAAAAGGATGGCACATGGAACTCCACATTGCAGGACCTCAGGGACATCATAGGGTGATGTGAGGATCAGTCAGATTGAAACAGTGTGGCATTTTATGTGCTTAAAAAAGTAGGAAAAAACTGCAAAAGCAGTAGAGCTGCTAGTGAAATCCCTAGAAATATTCACCTGAATGATTCTGATTTGATGGGAGTACTGTAGGTTTCCCGTCACCTGAAATATTCTGATTTGATGGGAGTAGGTTTCATAAATGTTCATGATTTGGTGACAGGCTGAATTTGGGGGACAAAAGAGAATGAGGAGTCAAAAGCAAAGACCACATGCCTGAACAAAAGGGCAGGTTGGTAATTATCAGTAGCTAACACTTGATGGCATTATGAGAGAAGAAACTTAAATGGACCTCTCTGAAGTATGAGACTATAGAAGGAATGTTCAGGGATCCACAAGTGTCAATGTATTTTGAAAATGCCAGATTTAACAAGTGATTCACACCAAGAAATTGCAATTGAACCAAAGTCTTTGATAGTTAAGACATGGACAGACATGGACAACTAAGGCTTCAGGAATCCAGGCCCACGGCTGGATAAGTTGGCTTAGAATGCATGGTGGATATGAAGGAATTGTCTAAACATATTTGTCTTTCATGATGACTAACAACGGTAGCAGTCCTTGAGAAAATGATGAAGTTTTAAGATGTTATAAAAATCTTTTAAAATGAAAGAGAGGAGTATGTGGAAAGATTTAAGCTTGTCAGTAAAAGAAAGAATAATCTGGGAAGTTACAGAATGAAGGTGGTAGGAATTTTGATAGAGGCTAAGATGGTAGTAGATTGTTAGAGTTTTGACAATGAGAGTAATGAGAGTGACAATCAATACTAAAGAGGAGGTTCTAGCCCCCCAAACTGTTGTTAGAAGGCTTCACATTCTATTAGAATGGCAGTCAGTATCATCAGAACATGAAGTAGAAACCTTAATCACTATGGATATAATGAGGTTGCCTAGGAACATTGTATATTTCGCGGTTACTAATAAAGTGGCAATTTGCCTGTTGATAAACAACTACTGAATGGATATCAGTTGTATTATTGTGGTGACCCAGTTTTTTCTTTCTTTTAATTTAGAACAACAATTTGTAACCTCTACACCATGCCAAGGATTGCAGAACCTGTTTGGCTCACCATGATGTCAGGAATGCCCGAGAAAAACCAGCTCTGCCATCGCTTTATGAAGGAATTTACTTTCTTAATGGAACAAGCCTCCAAAAACCAGTAAAGCATTCCCATCATTTCCCTCTTTTGGTTTCTTTAATTTTACAGCATTAAAGTTCACTATGGTAGATTTTTTGAAGAGTGAAGTGTAGCTGGCTTTAAAAAACCAAAAACATCAGGAACAAACCTGATGCTTCCTTCCTCCTACTTCCATAAAGTCACCAAAAACGGATGACTATGTATGGTGGAGGAGAGGGATGTGGGTGGTGAAAATCACATGTGGTGATATGTTGTATCACCTTTCAAACCCCCCAAACAGAAAAAGCTATTATTAATTGAAGGAGCATTTCCATCAGGAAATTGTTGTCACTGTCCTGTTTCTGTAAAAAGCTGCAAATCTCATGAAAAAAAAAAAGGGTAGACACGCATGTTGGCATAGGCTGGAATCAAAAGATACTTCCTCAGTTACACTCAGTTACTCAAACATGGTAACTCATTTTCTTTGATTGCTCAGAATCAAAATTATTTTGCTTCAGTGCGTTGCTGTTCATGTCTTCTCAGATACAAGCCCCAATGAGTTCAAGGGACTTACGCTCAAAGAACTGTGTGATGGATTGTGGCCTTAGCTAGCATCTTACAGATATGTCAATACACCTAGATCTAGATTTTTTTACATTGTAAAACAAAATATAATTTTTTAAAATATATTTTTATAATTTGTAATTTTTTGCATTATACGTCAGAGTAGATATACTCTTTCCTTCATATGTTCAAACTGATAGTATAATGGATTGAAAGGACCTGCCAGATGTTCACATCCTTAATAGTGTACTTTTTAAGTGAAAAATAAATTCAGTCTCTTCTTTCATTATTATTCAGAGGTTCCTTGGAAAGATTTCATCCTCTGAAAGTCAAAGTATGTTCTTAAGTAACGCCATTTAATGTAGTTTAAAAAAAAATCCCAAACTTAGGCCTCATTTTAAGTCTTTGAGACAGTCCTGATGTCTGGCTGACAGAAATTGACAAATGTGCTTGGGAAAAAAAAAGGAAAATTTGAAACGAACTGCTAAACTGTATAACTGCCAACATCCAAACAGTATTTAAAACAGATTCTACAAGGTTACCAGCTGCCCATCTGGTAAGTCTCCTTAGCTATTATAGATTCAACCCTGATAAAATCAGTGTAGTGCTGTGCAATGGCTAGATTTCAAGAGATACATTCCAGGTACCTCAAGTTTTACTACAGTAAGGCCTAACTGCTGTGACAAATTCAAATCTAACTTTTTTTCTTTCCTGTTCTAAACAATAGACCATATAAAAATCTAGGTGGCCAAGGTGCCAAGCCTTTAAAAATGGTAGGCACTGTTTGAAATTGTTCATAAATATAAGATTGCAAAATTAAGGTAAGTGTCAGACTGTTCAAGAATTATATTGAGAGGGAATACCAGATTGCACATAGAGCTCATGCACAAGCAGTGGTTTCATTTAGGCAAATGATAACTTAGCAAACAGATTTCTATGTAGCACATGTCGCCTTTTCCAAAAGGGCAAAAAAAATTCATTGTGGATGAAAATTGCAGGATGCCTCAGACCCCCTCCTCTGGTTTCTCAGTGCCAATCCCACATCTGTGACAAAATGAACTCTTGGTGCATCATGCGATTCTTGTTATAAATATGAATGATGAAAACAAGTACTCAGTATGTTGTTTTGCTTTATGTCTAAAATATAGCATCTCCTTTTCCTTTCAGATTTTTACCAGCACTTCTTACTGCAATTTTGACAAACCATCTGGCCTGGGTCCCCACAGTCATGCCAAATGGCCAACCACCTATCCGAATCTTTCTAGAAAAGCATTCCTCGCAGAGCGTAGACATGTTGGCCAAGTCTCATCCATATAATCCACTGTGGGCACAATTAGGTATGTCTGGGATTACCCTTGCATTTTTACTCCAAGGACAAAATACTTTCTTCCTAAGTTCTTTACTGTAATAAGAAAGCCAGTTAAGTAGAAATGTAGTGGGAAAATGGCTTGAGAATAAAAAAATGCATTACAGATTATTAGGTTAAAAATGATTAGGTTAGCAATTGTATTTTGTTTTGGATAAAGCTAAATAAGCTCTAAATTCAGCCTTCTAACAGTGCATGTGTATGCTTCCTTCTGCTATTACTTACCTTGTTCTTCCCCCTCTCATTCATATATTGGAATGAAAATGTTTCATTCTGAAGTTCTTCCCTTTTCTGAGAAGTACAGCTGTATCCATGCAGTTGTTAGTCATGACATTTACATATTTTTTCAGAAACAGTGGTATAGTTAACAGTCTCAGGAAAAGAGTAGAAGTCCAAACGAGAGTGCCAAAACTTTGAGAACCACTGGTATAGGGTGAGAAGGAAAGTGAGCAGAGTTCTGGTTGTTTTTCAGCTTATAAATAAATAAGGTATTATGCCATGTATTCCTGCTCTTCCAGTTTTGTCTGTATAATGGATTTTTGGATAGTCATTTGGGCAGGCTGTGGCTTAAAAGCACCAGATACCAGGTGCTATAGGCTATATTTCACAGGGAGGAACTGGCAAAAACACCTCTGAGTATTCTTTGGTTGCCTATGAGATTCATGAGGTCACCATCAGACAACAGGAGACTTGAAGGCATATACACACACATGGCTTCTCTGGATCAGCATCTGCAATGTAATGTTTACAGCTAGACCACTGTTCAGTCCTATTATGTTCGAAGAGGCTTAGATTGTTGCCTTTGTTATGCACCAACTTGGCAAAAAGTCAAATGGGCAGGGATAATTGTTGTAGCAGTCGCATGACTTCAAGTCCTGTGCTTAGAGTTTGCCCTGGTTAAATATTATGTTTAAATGAAAGAGGACTACTGAATGTTTCTGCAAGTAAAGGCTTGCTTGTATAGTCATCTATCTCAGCAAAATAATTTGAAAATATTTGCACTGAAGTTCTAAGTAAGCTCACATTTTAGAAATTTTAAGATGTTCAGCCATTTTTATTTTTCATATACTTTGTATATAAGCATGCTTCTTTTATATTTTGGCTCACAGGAGATCTGTATGGAGCTATCGGGTCACCTGTAAGGTTAGCAAAAACAATAGTCGTTGGCAAAAGACAAGATCTTGTGCAACGTTTGCTTTATTTCCTCACTTACTTCATAAGATGTTCTGAGCTGCAAGAGACTCACCTTCTGGAAAATGGAGAAGATGAAGCCATAGTGATGCCTGGCACAGTTATCACCACCACGCTTGAGAAGGGGGAAGTAGAAGAATCTGAATATGTGCTGGTCACAATGCACAAGAACAGAGGCAGTTCACCCTTCCAAGAGTCTGAAGAAGTGAGAACATCTAACTGCAGCTGCAAGTATTGTAAGGGCCCTCTTAACTGTAGTCAGAGTACAGACTGTGCTTTAGGACAGGAGAGAGAAGAATCACAGAATACCCCTACAGAGGAGGTGGAAGTGGAAGCTGGTTCAGGTGAAGGCAAAGCAGTGCCTGCTGACTGCCAAGAAGGATCTGCTGATGTGAAGCACTGCAAAGATCCAATGAGTTCTTGTCTGGAGATAAAGTTGGAAAGAGTGGTCTTCACAGGGTCAGCCTCAGTGGAAACCTGTGCGTTGACAGAGCCCAGACTAGAACCAGCAGGTGGATCATGGAGGAGTGAAGCCTCTTTGGATTCTGACAATCAGTCTGTAGAAATGGTGAGATCAACGAGTACCATGGTAGAAAAGAAGCCGCCAGATAAAATCTCATCTGAAGCAATTCCTTGCAGTACAGCTGAAGCTCAAACAAAGGTGACTTTCCTCATTGGAGATTCCATGTCACCTGATTCAGATATTGAGGTCCGAAGCCAAGCAGTAGTGGAACAAATGACCAGACACAGCAACCAGGTGGAGAACAAAGACGGAGAGTCTGCTGATGAGAACTGTGAAGCGAAGCAAAATCGTGAGGACCAAAAAACAGATGAGAATACGAATGAAGAGTTCCCTCAGGTTGCCATTAAGCTCCAGAACTGGAATCCTTATAGTGAAGAAGGTGCTAATATGCTTGAAGAATATTTTACTGAGGAAGGCTCAGTTGAAAACAGGACTATTGACAATATTCCAGTGAAAGCAGCAACACAAACTGTAGATCCAGACAGTAGCCTAGAATTTCCCCCTAAACCCTGTACAAAGAACAACAAATCCCCCAGTGAATTTTGTAAGTTTATGGAGTCTGTTCGTCAAGAGACTTGCAAAAACTGCTTTGCAAATCAGGACCAAAGAGAGAAGATCTCTGTGTTTGTCCCCCATGGGGACAGAGAGAACTTAGAAAAGAAGGCTGACCCAGGGGTGGACTGGGACATTCCACGAAATGAGAGTTCAGATAGTGCCCTTGGGGACAGTGAAAGTGAAGATGCAGGGCATGATGCGGCCAGAACAAGGAGGAGCTATTATGGGACAGAGCAAGAAGAATGGGCAGAAGAGGAAGACATACCTTTTCCTGGGTAGGTATTTCCTGAAGAAATTAACACTTGGTCAAATCCATGTTACTTGTTAAATTTCACTAAAAATGATGGCCTTGGAGATAGTAGGCAAATACAGCCCCTGTGTGTGCACTCACATAAGAGTGCTTGCAAAATTAATACCAGTAAACAGCCTGTATAGAGAAAATACTTTGTTATCCTTATGCAAATAGTCCAGCATTTATTTCAGGTGGACTTTTTTTCAAGGCAGTGCAATGCAGCAGTGTAAAATATGCAAACAAGCTGCATAAGTCTGCAACTTTAAAGGAGCTTTAAATAAATACCTTTCACATGTTGTGGGGCATACTGCCTCTTTAAGAAATGCTACTAAAAGGAAGACATTTAACCAGGAGAGGGAAAAATACAGTTTTACAAAGATTAATTTCAGCAGTGATTCATATAATTTGCTTTCCTTGTGTACTTTATAATGGTGACAATGGAAAGTTTCTTTTATGCCATCTTTTAATAATAGGCCAACAATGAAAATGAGATGGTTTCCACTAAGTCTGAATCTGGCATGCCATCATACATGACTAAATCCCAGTGAAATCAGTGGGGACTTGTGTACGAGAATTATGCAGTTGGTTGCGCACTGTGGTGTCTCACTAAAGAAATCAGTGCTAGTTGTAGTATACATGCCCATGTTATACCTTTCTTTCAGGTCAAAATTAATTGAAGTGAACTCTGTCCAGCCCAGTATTGCCAATTTTGGAAGGTCCTTGCTAGGTGGCTACTGTTCATCTTACGTACCTGACTTTGTTTTGCAAGGCGTAGGAAATGATGAGAAACTGAGACACTGTTTGATGTCAGATTTGTCGCATGCTGTGCAGGTAATTTAAACTCTATCCAAGAGATTAAATTTATCTTTGACCATAATATTTCTGAAATGTGCCAGAATAAAACAGGTCTCTGAGAATGCAGACAATTTCTAATTTTCACATTGTCCATCTGTAACAGAGACTTGAAAAGCACATCCAGCACACAAAGCCAATTTTGCTTAAGAATGTGGCAGATAATTGCCTGTTAGGGTTATATTTTGATATAAAAGTGTCATAACTAGACTTTGTGAAATAATCATCAGCCTGCTTACTAACTTCTCTGCTAGTTGTAGTTAAAAAAAAAACAGTGACAGATTTGATCAGGCCCTCAGTATTGAGGGATCATCAAATACAGTGGCACAAAACCAGAGATATGAAATCATCAGGACAAGTGAGTCACATCTGCCTTAAGTCCCATCGAGATCTTAGTGACTTTCTATGAACCGTGGGTTATAACATTTGGAATACCTTTTCTCATTGCCACTCAGTGTCTTTAACAACACTTTCCTTAGTGTAAGCCACTTATAATTCTTGGGTTTGAAGCTAGTTACTTCATCGAATTTGTCCTATGACCTTATTTTTTATTTAAGCCATGGGCTAAATAAATACCACTGGGGGCAAGCAAGAGGATGGCAGCAGCCTCTGCCCCGCTTGTGAGCTTTCAGAGGCATCTGAATGGCCACTGATATAAACAGAATTTTGGACTAAGCTGGGTTCGTAGTCAGATCCAAAAAGTAAGTTTTTTAAAACATGAAATCATTGAAAATTATGGCCATATTAGGTTCTTACTGTCATGGAAGACTTAAGATTATGATGTTGCTGCCATTATGGAATATGATGAATCATGCTGAAGGCAAAACCGGTTAAATAGCTGTTTAGAAATTTCTTTTGAAATCCACAGTGGCTTTTTATGGCCAGCTAGAGCTAATGTAAACTCTGATCCTAAATGTTTCCTATGTCACAATGCCCTTTAGATCAGAATTACTCAGGATGGAGAAACCAACATTTCTGGTTGTTTCCACTGTTAATTTTCACTTTAAATAAATATCCATACCAAAAAGGAAGATCACACACAAGATCGCATAGTTGAACTTCAAATATCCAGAGTGGCCTGAGGTGCTACAGATAACAGGGAAAGTGTACACTGCCTATGAGAATTTTGATGAAACAGGGAATTATTCTTTGGGCTGTTGAGGACCAAAATCTAAATCATTCACATTTCATATCCCCGCCCAAAACAAAATAAAAATAAAATAAAAACAGTATAATTGAAAAATTCTACAGAAACTTTGAACTGCTTATCCTTTGCACCCTCTGCTGGCCATTTCACATATATTAAGACATATTTTTGTTACTTTAATGTTTAGCAATAAAAAATGGAAGGTAATTGCAAAGTAAAGTTAAACAGATCGTGCTGACTTGTTCAGACAAGGTGAAACATCTGATAGGCTAAATTAGCAGAGAGATGAGGAAATCTATTTTTAAGATGCTTGCAGCTTGCCATTTCTTACCTGAATCACAGCCAAAGTTGCAGTGTTTATTTTTTTTTTCTGAGAGAGAATAATTTTTAATTAGAATTGGAAATGTCTGCATCTGTCACAGATTTACACAAACATGTATGTATAAGCACACCAAGGAACTGTTAGTTGTAATTTAGACTGCATTAGGCATATCTCAAGGCTGTTCATATCCATGGGATTCTTTATCAATTTCTTTGAACAGCAGACTCCGTGCCATATCACAAATGACTTCTGAAACTCTGGTGGGTTTAAAAAATAGGCTGCATGTGACATTTGGAAATGCTGTTCCAGAAAGACAACTCTAAAGTTGTCTTGGGCATGCAGACTAATGATACAGGTTTTTGGATCCTGGCCCTTTGCTAGACTGAATGCAGTAGGAGCTTTCTGCCTGTCTTTCTTGGAGCCAACAGTTTGCCCAAAGCAGAGGATAATGATATATGACAAAATGTACACATGTGTGCTAAATTGTTCCAAGTTTTAATTCTAAAGTTGCATATGTACAATGCTATTGATGTTAAGAAGGAATGTATATTGTACTCATTGTGGTATGCTTCTCTTTGCCTTTTAGCATCCTGTTCTTGATGAACCGATTGCAGAAGCTGTCTGCATTATCGCAGATACGGATAAATGGACAGTGCAAGTGGCCAGTAGTCAGAGACGAATCATGGACAATAAACTCGGGAAAGATGTTCTAGTCTCTAATCTTGTCTCTAACCTGCTTCATTCCACTCTTCAGCTTTATAAGCATAATTTGTCTCCCAATTTTGTAAGTGTTTAGAATAGTCCAAATTATATCAAAGATAAAGCAAAATCATTGTGAAAAGAATCCAACAGTTCTGTAAATCTTTTCTCCAGGCAAATATATTACTGTATAGAATGTTCTGTAGCTCTTTTTGATTATTCATTTGAACTGTTCATAATCCCCAGCAAACCATTTTACAATCTGTTTGCTTCACTAGCAAAATATATAGGGCCCCTTAAAAGCACTTTCTATGAGGATTTATTCACAATATTTCTACATTCCATTCTGGAATTTCATGGCCTGGTCTTGAATCTGTAAAAGGCAAATTACAAATCAAGATTGTTCATCATATTTGAAAGTATGCATGTACAAACTCTAGGTTATATATTTGCAGAACTTGGTGGTCATAGCTGAAAATATTTCTGCAGTTTTCAATGTATTGTGTATTTAATGTATTAGGTATGATAAAGATTTATAGAATTCATCACAAATGTACTGTATACATTCAGGTCAGGCCTTATCATTTGCAGTTAATAGTACTAGAAGAATTGCACGGCATATTAAAATTGCTGTGTTTTTATTCCCCAAGCTTTTTTTCAGGACAACATCAGTCTCAGACCAAACCCAGATGGGTATTCCTTTTGTTTGCCTCTTCCCCCTCCCAATACCTAGAGCTGTGCCATCTTTTACTTGTAAAATGGTTCAGGACAAATATTGCTTATCTCTTCTTGGTCATCTGTTCATAGTTGTTTTCCCCAATTCCCATCTATAACTTTTGGCACCGTTTCAAAATTTGTCACATAGGCAGTCGTAGGCTTGTCCCCAGAGACATACCAGATAGTCAGAGTTGTTAATATAACAGAGGTTTTGTTTCTGAGGGAATATACTGCCCTTCTTCTTACTACTAGGCCTCATATCAATAGCAACCAGCCTGAGGCCCAAGAGCTCTCTGACTGAGAATTCTAAAGGCCCCTCCCTAAATTGCCAGCCCCAGGATTCCATAGAATCTTCACAGCCAGCCAGTCATATGAGGTCTTCTTGCCTCACAGAGCCAATCATATGCGGTCTGATGCAGACAAACTCACAAACTTTGAATTTTATATGATAGATGAGACGTGCTTTGACCCACATTCAACTAAATCCTCCTCCTGCCTGGAGAAAATTTACTTGCACACACGCATGCACACACACAGACAGACACATATGTGTGTGCGTGTGTGTAGGCTGTCCTAGCTTAGTTTCATGAAAAAAAACCTCCTGCAATAGCAATAGCATGTGTGTTTCTATACCGCTTAGCTAGGTGCTTTCTAAGTTATTTACAGTGTATTTAGCTAATTTTCCCCAACAAGCTAGGTATTCATTTTACCGACCTGTGGAAGGATGGCAGGCTGAGTCAACCTGGAGCCCAGCAGGGTCGAACTCAGAACCTTGTGGCTACAGTACCGGCATTTAACCACTGCGCCACCAGGGCTCCCTTCCCTCAATTCAAGACATTATACAAATATTTATCATGACATACTTTAAAAAGCCATTGTGGTTGGGCAGATACCACAGTTGATTTTATGTTGGCTGAATGACAGGCTAGTTTAAGATGCCATTGTTTCTGTATTTATTTGTATTCCTCTACTTCTCCCAGTGTATAATGCACCTGGAAGATCGGTTGCAGGAGCTGTATTTCAAGAGCAAGATGTTGTCAGAATATCTCAAAGGCCAGATGCGAGTTCATGTGAAAGAGCTGGGAGTGGTCCTCGGGTAAGACTTCCATTCAAGATGACTCCCTTATCCTTTTCACTTATATGTCTTTTTGATTATTCTGAATATATGTCATATTGTAACAGATACTGTTGTGGAGTTATTTGTGTCAGCTGTTGCCACTAGAGGAACACTGAATTTACCTAATAGCATCATTAGATATTATTACAAAAAGCAGCCATTTGATTTTGAGTATGTCCTACACTTTCCCTAAGGGTCAGGCCTTGTTACAGAATTTTTCAAATCATGGAAAAATTTTAAATTCACACCCTGATGTCTTTCATATTTCCATATCAATAGAATAATCAAATAGAGCATTATTAGATTTGAAGCAATAAAGAGAACTTTCCTTTCTTGCTTATGTTTCCTTCTCTGTTGGGAGTTTTATTTATTTACATCTGTTTTTAAGAATGCATTCAGAATTAAACCCAAGGGCCTAATCTAAAATCCAGCAAGCGTCTATGGGAATTTTCTCAATTGCATCTATCCATGTTGGTTCCCAAGATGGTTAGAAATGATTAAATATTTAGTAGCATAGACCTGTCACCAGACTGATCCAGGGGGGAAGTTTCTTGTGACAAACAGCTCAGTCATTCTTTATCAAATAAATAAACAAGTCATTTAGTTAAAAAATATAAATGGTTCCTGAAGTAAATTTGTAGTGTGTGACAACAGTTCAAAGGCTCTTTAAAAATATATAGCTACTGATGCTTTGATAATAAAGTTAAAATATCACACTATACTAATGAGTTTCAGAACCTTTGTGGATTTGGTTTGAAATTATTTGTCTGTCTTTGTTTTAGGATTGAATCCAGTGACCTCCCTTTATTGGCAGCTGTAGCAAGCACCCACTCTCCATATGTTGCCCAAATTCTTCTCTAAAATACCAAAGGGCAAAAGACAATAACCTTCCTTTTATAAAATGGAAGCCAAGGAAGGAAACATGAACTACCCTTGTCCCAGCTCTTTCTTGCCCTCAGGCAAAGGAACAACTTGCTGGCTTGACTGTGTGCCTCTCCAACTGAACGCCTAATGTTCAAACAAATGGAGTTGTGTCTGCCTTCCTTCCTTGCCCATTTGTTGAAGGAAAACAAAAAGAAAATTGAAAACCATACCACAGACTCAGATCACTGAAGAAGACACTAGAGCTTTCAAAAAGACTGTGAAATGGCTTGGATAACTACTGCCGGAGTGGATGTGGCTACAAGCTGTTAAATTACAGGATTACCAGGAGGGAAAACTGTTGCATAATCCTACACAGTGCTGATGCTGTTTATGCAAGAGAATGGAACCAGCTGGCTACTTGGTACCAACCAGGAGAGCATTTAAAATGCATAATCATAAAACTACAGCTAGTTGTAATTATTTTGACCATTTCTGCATTAAAGTTAGATCCTAAGATCTCCCCCCCAGGAACAAAAACAATGTAAAGGCACATAGGAGATTGAGAAGTAGTCTGATAACAACACTTGGCACAGAAATGTCTTAGTAGGGACTTATCATGCAGAGGAAGATGGGGGTGTATGAGAAATGTCTTGATTTTTTTCCTAAATTTGAGTATGCAACAGGGATTACACTTTGATGTTTATTTCCTGCTGGTGTTATTGTCCAGGAACTCCAGAAAACAAAATTTGGGCCAGAAGAGGGGGTGAATCTGTAATATCCTGTTATTAAAGTTACCAAGTGAAAGAAGGGACAGGGCTGTTGTCCCTTTAATGGTTATAAAAAAGGCAATTTCAACATGTAAAGCTTGCATGACAAGCAATGCCTGTTGAAATTTCCTCTTCTATGCGAGTACTAAAAGGACCTGAGACTTGGCCCTTATTTCATCTGGAAACCCTGCTTATTACTCTTTCTTCTCAAAAAGTGCATAAAAATTCCTTCACTTTGATTTTGGAGAGAACAGAAGAATTCCCTTAATGATATCTGAAGTTCCATTGGTTTCTGAAGGGTTTAAGATGTCTACATTTTTACAGATTTCAGGTGGTTACTGTGAAGCAAAGAAAACCTATACCGTAAGACCCATAACTGGCTAGTTGTGTTGAAAAAACATCTTAATTACTCTTAGTTACCAGAGTTGAAGGTAGGTTTTTCCCTTCACATCATTGTTTTAAACAGTTATATGGCATCATTTTGGGCACGCTGTCTAGGGGATACCATATTTTCTAACCTAGTTATTAATTGCAACCTTGTGCATGTTTACATAGAAATAAATGCAACTGAATTCAACAGGACTTTCCTCAAGGTGAAGGCTAAAACCAGTGTAACTCCTGTATAGAGCAGACATATTGAAATGAATAGAACTTGTTAGACCCAACAAACTTGAGTCTCATGATTTCTGTAAATCTCTAAATTTTGGATCTAAACCTTGATTTAGCCCTGAATATGCTTAGGATTGCAAACCTACATTCTTTTTTTGTTATGCCTCATTACCATTTGTCCCTAATTAAATGGAAAAAGCTTTCTGATATGTGGCAACAAATACATAAAGTTGATGGGTAGATGGTATTTTGAGCAGGATTTACTACCTCACATCAAAAATAACAGGCCACTGCATTAAAGGGTTTGCTTATTTTCTGTAGCATTACTAAATATGTGTTTGTTATGAGCTACTTTAAGATCTAGTTTTCTGGACTTCACACTATGAAAATCAAGGGTATATATATTCCCTAAAAATTACACCTACCGTGCTGGATATTTCTCAGGGCTCATCCAGACTTTTTTTTTTTTTCTTCCCAAGAGATGACACCATGCATGAAACTCTTGTTTTTCTGGATGGGCTACAGTTGTCTTTTCTCCTTGCATTTGCTGCCAGGATTGGGGGGACCACTGCACTTGCACTATTACTGAAGGTGGTAAAATGACATTCTTCTACTCACCGGTAAATATTGTCATCACTTTTGAACTCTACTGTTGCCGCCACTGGTCTGACATCGCCAATGAGAAAAAGGTGCATGCACCCTGCCTTCCACCAGCCATTGTCCATGTGTTTGAGGCCTTTTCTATCATTTTATTCTGCTCATAAAAAGGAGCTCAGAACAACCTTTCAGAATAATAATTGGCAGTGCTGTCATTTCAGAGCATTTTGTTTATTGTCTCCTCCATAAAGGATGGGTGCTTCCTCCTCTTTCTGGTACTGGAGATACTTGTCTTCCATTTGGATTTTCTTTCTTTAACAAGCTAAAAAGGATAGCTGTCGCACCCCCACTGCCTCAATTAGCAATAGATCTCCCTCTCCTCCATTTAGTGGACAATATATTGTCCAATCAGTGCAGAACTGTGATGGCAGTCTATCAAGTAATATCTACGTGTCATCAGAGCTTGGAAAAGTTATTTGTTGGACTACAGCTCCCAGAATCCCCAGCTGTGGTCTCAAAAAATAACTTTTCCAAATTCATCAGTTGCTTGATCTGTCCCAGCCCATCACACCAGTGTGCACATGCAGACAAAGAGCTCTGTTTAAAAAAAAAAGTTGATGTGGCTTCTGCTGTTACACATTTGGATCCATGGCTTCAGCTTCTTAATGTTTCCTGCTACATCTGTCTTGTTGAGTTAGAATTGTATCAGCAAAATCCTTTGCAAATGAGACTCTGCCTGGCAGAAGGCCACACTGACTCTTGCAGGTAAAGGTCTGTGAAGCCTGTTTGTTTCAAGGAAATGGAACTGAGCTGGGGTTTCTAGCAGATAGTCTTGATCAAGAGCCCTATATGTGTAGAAGGCTTCTACTGCCACCTGTGTGTGCAACAGAGAGCACTTTGTGAACAGATGGACCTCTTCTGCTTTCTTGAGGTAGCAGCAGAGCTGCTAGCCTTGTTGGGGTGTAGGAGTGTACCCAGAACACTTATTCCTGTCTTCACCTCAGGAGCCTCTTACTAATGGGAAGTAAATTTCCAGAATTTTACCCATAGATTTATCCTCAAATGATCAGCATTTAACTAAGTTAAGACTTCAACTTGAACAATGTAGTCTAGGTTTGTCTAAACAAAAAGCTGACACTAAACAAAAAAGTATTGGGCTGTGATCCTTTGGGATGATAGGATTTGCTGTTGATAATACATCTGAAATACAGCATATTGGGGTAGGCTATCTTAGATTTCAGAAGATGAAGTCATCCTATGCTTTATTCAACTATTTGTCATTCCCTTTGTTTAAATTAGAGATTATTCTGAATGACTGTATCTTCAGGACCAAATGATAGAAGCTGTTAACAGGTCCACCTCTAGAAGTGGCTCTTCATTGTTCATGTTTAAAGCCTGGGGGGATCTGCTGCTGTTTCGTGTTGTTTGGTCCTTCATCAGTTTGTCCCTTGCCCTGCACTCCCTGCTTAAAACTACAGTCCAAAACTCCACAGTGGCTTTTGTTTTATGGTTTTGAGGAAAAACCCTATGTGCTGCCCTGAATTTATACAACCATTGGTTTATTTCACCTGGTAAGCACTTCTGTAGAAATGGCTCTCCCAAAATCATAGGACTTGGCAGATTTCTGAGCCCTGTTACCTGAACAGAACAGAAACACCAAAGATTTGAGTCTGGCACTTGCATGCAAGATCTGCTCTACTATTGAGCAATACATACTCCTCATTAAGGTGCTTTACTCCAGGATTTGTGCAGGAGTTGCTTGGTTCTGTGGTGGCTGATGAAGACACATAAGTGAATTGTCTTCAGTTCTCTTGTATCCCACCTATTGCTTGTCCATTTCTGTGCTGCATTGGTGCTGTGCTATATTGGTACATGGTGGCTGTTGAAGTGTCAGCAGCATCTATTCAGGCTGCTTCCTGAGTAAGCTCAAAACCTCAGTAGTGCCACAAGGCACGATGTTGTTTCCTTGCTCCAGTCTTTCTACCCTTATCTACACATTTATTGGCAAGTGTGCTGGCCCATAGGATCAGGATTGCAACTTGATGATGATTGGTAATTCAGGCAGTAATAAGAATAGCCATATTGGTAGTTCCTTTAATGCCTTCAGAGGTTTTGGATAACCATCTGCTACCCATCTCCTCCCAGCATTTGTTCATATGAGACTGTGAGGAAAAAATACTGTCAATGCTCGTTCTAATGATACTGCTGGAATGGTTACTTTGCAAAAGACATTGTAGCATGATGGCATGCTTTCCTGTGATAGATAATTTGTTTATGGTACATCTAAAATCAAGGTACTACATGCATACTTTTGTTTGGATTTTTAATTTTTTTTAAAAAAGGGAACTATAACAGCACTGTAGTGTTGACCTCTTAATGTATCTTGCTTTTCAGTACCATGTATATACAAAACTAATCCTTTTTGATTTTTGCAATATTCCCAGTGTCCATTGATATGTCTTAATTTTAAGGCTGAAAATGTTGAAGTGTATTGCACATACATACTAACAAAATTCTTTCCACTGCAGCTTGCAAGTACAGGGCTGCTAAAAACAAGAAAAGGCGGTGGGGAGGGATGGTGGGAATCCAAAGCAAGATTTTAAATCTTGCCTTTTTTTAAAATCCCTTTTCATTAAGGTAGATGTTTCAGGAAGGTTATGTTTGTTTTGTTTTTGGTCTCCTCTAAATTATGTAGAATGGTGGTATGTGTGATATGCTGGGTAAAATGTACATACTTGTTATCTTTTGTGTTTTTGTACATATATTTTTCCCAAGATGTGCACTTGTATTATAATAACCATTCCCGATTTTAGGGGAACTTTGTGCAATAAATACAATATTGTCCATTTAATTGCTAGTATGCTGTGCCTTATTTACTCTTTTGTGTCAAAAGAATATATTTCATGAAGAAAAAGAAAATCTAAGGAGCTGCTTAAGGTGCAACCCTATTAGTCTTCAAGCATTTTATGGCATATTTTTTTCTCCTTCAGAAAAATGCTTTCACAGTCACTATCAGTCTGCATATCTGCATGAATACCACAGAGCACTACTTATTCTCAGAAGTGACAGCCATAAAGTAGGGTGCGTTCCTTGTGAAGTCCAAAGTCCTTCCGCTGCCTGACCTTGATCAAACTTACACAGTTCTTGGGATCTGATATCAGTCATGCCTGTGTGCAGGAGGCCTGCATCACTATTTCACTCCTGCTCCAAGGCTCCTTGTGGTTTCACAGTACACAGAGAATTGAGGCCAGATCAGCCTTAAGGTCTCCACCCAGCATACTTCTGTTAAGCAGTTATGTAATATTTTCATACCTGCATTTTATAGTTCTGTGTTCTTTCTTATTGAAGTTGTTGCATTATTTTGAACAGCTCTGCAGTCAATTTTTTATGACACTTGGGACATAAATATTTTAAAGAATATCCCTATGCAAGGTCCCCCCGCGGACCATAGGAAGTTAAAATGATCTTTAGCTTCTCTCAGAGTAGCTGGTCTGTGAATCTGATACTGTGAAATGTCATCCTTTCTTTGTAAACTTTCCATGGCACGCTAGAAGTGGTTGCCTTGAATCCCATTTTAGAAGAAAGGTGGGGAATACATTCAATAAAATAAAATAAAAATAGCGGTTCAAGCCAGTCTGCCAGATGCTTCATCTCTCTCACACACACAGTTTTCCATCCCACAGTATAATAAAGAATAATGGGTAGAATAGTTGTTTCTTACCACCTATAGGTCAGCATTCTATTCAGCTTTTATAACATGTGTCAAACACAAGGCCCATGGGCCAAATCCAGCCCACCAGGCCATTTCATGTGGCCCTCGTACCTCTCCTTCAGCTGCTGCACTCCCCTCGCCTGGCAAGCCCAATCCGTACTTTGCAGACCCCCAGCTGCCGTTATTCTGAAGAGGGGCCCAGAAGCCAGCACTCGCAGTCTACTTCTGACTGTCCAAGTCTCACCGTCAGAGCGTTGCCACGTGTTACCATGGCAGAGCTCCATGCAGCTCGCAAGACTTGGACAGAGGAGCAGTCAGAAGTAGAAGGAGATCGTGAGTGCTGGCTGTGTGGCCCCTCTTCAGAATACTGGCAGGCAGGGCCCCACAATGTGGGGATCAGGATCACCAGGTACCAAGACGGACAGGAGGGCAGAAAGAACCAAGAGAGGGGGAGCAGAAAGAGGCACAGAGAGGGTCTGGGGAGCAGAAAGTGGGACACTTTGGATATACTGAGCAGTTCTATGTCACTACAAAAGTACAGGGACCATAAAGTATGGTCAAATAGCCCCAAAATGTCCAATAAAAGAAAAATTGATGCAGAGGGAAGGCAATGTAAAAACCAGTTATAATCAAATTCAGAGGCAATTATTTCATATGATAAAAGAGTTGAAACATTTATATAGTCTTACAGATACAACCAACCCTTTGAGGGCAACCATAATGCTGATGCAGTCCAAGATGAAATTGAGTTTGATACTCATGATGTATAAGATCATAAGCTGGACTTACAATCACATAACTGTGGGGATTCACATTTATAGTTGTGAACAACTGAACATGACCCCCAAAACCTACTTGTAAGGCAGGCACCAACCCAATTGAAGGATTTTTGAGGTGCTGCAGATTGAACAGTAACATTGCCCCAGTCACAGGGAACACTGAGAGAACCTCTTGCATCAGGGCCCCCCAGGGACCTACAATTGTCTCTATGCACCCCATGAATGGGAGAGCACCCAGTCATTTCCCAGCGTCCTGCTTTGCAGTGCCTGGCTTAAGAGATAGGTTCTTGAAGGTAGTGCTACAGCTACTGTGATGGAGCATCATCTGACAGTGCAGGTTCTCAGCCGTAGAGTTGCTCATTCCATGTTCTGATTCTGTCTCTAAGAAAGAAGCTTCCCCTCCCCATGTCCACATGATTTGTTTTTGTCCAACTGACCTTCTGTATTTAACATTCAACTTAGATTTAGGCAAGGGATATTCAAGAGCTGGTTTTGCCAGTTCTGGACTATAGCCTACAGCACCTGGGATTCATTCTTTGTCTTTTTTTAAATTAAGTAAGTTTAAAAAAAACATTCAAAAAATACATCCATACAGACATTAAGAGACATCTCAATTTACACATATCTAAAACAATCTCACAAGGCAAAACTTGGTTCCTGCCTCTGTTGCAAACAGTTCATATTGCTTAAACATTTATACCTAACTATTAAGTCAGTATCCCATAATAATTGATGCTTATCCCTTTTCAGTTTAATTATTTACTTAATTTCTCAAGTTCATAATTCATTGTTAACTCATTCTAGATTATTTCATATCAACCATCAAAAGATAATAATCTATATAAAACATTGTAAAACAACAAACAGAATACATATTCTAAATCTACTTTTATACTTCTCATATAGTAATATACATTTTAAGTATCAAAATCTAACGTCATCAGATCACCTTCAATCTTTTAAAAGAAATCAATCAACCACTTCTATTCAGAAGTTCATTTTGTGCTCTGCCTTTTATCCTGTGAGTCAGCTTGTCCATTTTAATAATTCCCATCAGTCAGTTTAGCCATTCATCCACTGTTGGTAACTCCCATTTTTACCCCCAATACTTTGTATACACTAATCTTGCGGCTAATAACATATGTTGTATTAGTTTATGTTGCTTCTTATCTACTGTCATATCTTCTTCCCAGACTCCTGACCGATATAAATCAAGCTTTTTAGGTACTTGAGACTTTAAAATCTTTTGCATCATTTTTTGTATCTTCATCCAGAATTATTTAGCTTTATCACATATCCACCACATATGATACAAGAAGCCAACATAAGCTTAGCACTTCCAACATTTAACCTTCCTTTCTTTGTATATTTTTGCTGGTCTCTCTGGTGCAAGGTACCATCAGTAGCACCTGGAATTTATTGACAATCTCCCATCCAAGTATTAACCCTGCTTAGCTTTCAGATGAGACAGGATCTGATGCCTTCAGAATATTTAGACCAGTTTAGGACCAGCTGGTTTATTTGAAGATGAGTTTTCAATCAATTTCCTCCAGTGCACTGAGGGAGTTATAGAGATAATGACTTCATGGACCAATACAGATAAATAAATATGACCTTGCCATTATGCATCTAACAAATGAATTCTTCCCAACAAAGCTTCTGACTTCAAGGGAACTCCATCTAAGTTTCCAATCTGCTCAGGTACCCAAATAATAGCTATCCCACCTGCGTGAAATGGAATGCTCATTCACAGCTAAGCTCAAGAACATGGCAGTACCAACCCACACATTCTGAATAGCAAGATAACACGCAACTTTTGATGAGGGAAATGGGGGTGTTAGAAATGGAATGTGCATAGTACTAAATACTTGACTTTACTGATGCAATACAGTTTTGTGTGGCATTTTCATTGTTCAATAGCTGATGGAGCTGGAATTGATTTCCAAAACCATATCGAAAGTAAGCCAGAAGAGATTATACTGCTCAGTCTTGGCAGTGCCCATTTCTTTTCCAGGAAACTGCTTCTTATGCATGCCCCAAAGGTGTCTTGTGGATGCTCTGATCTTTTCTGGAGCAAGATCAAGATCATAAATGTATAGAGCTTTGAAGTCTGCAGTGAACCTGGGCTTTCCTCGCCACAATCCCCCTACCACCAGCAGTTGCTTTTCTACATAATATTACATTTGCTAGTCAGCATCTTTTTATTTTGTTTTTAATGCAATGAGCTCTGGCCTCAGAACTGAAGATCAACAAGCCTTCCACTGCCTGTTAAGGTGCTTGATCTCCCTTGTTCCCAGCAACATCTGCTTTTCTGCACCTGCCATGCAACCCTCTCATGGTCAGTAATTCCACATGTTTTGTTGTATGTCATCTGCATAACATATTCTTGGGAGGAATAGTGTCCATTGGAAGAATGAGAACGCTCCTTCCCCTCTGTCTTTGTCACCTGTTTATACAATCCAAGAGTGGGTTTGGAACTGTAGCTAGACAGTATCCTATTGTGAAAAATATGGAAGAAGAAATAATGGTTTAAATCCAATTGTTAATCCCATTGCATAAGTGGATCTATTGCATAAGTATTGACTTACCAAGTTCTCATTGACTCAGTGCATCTATTCCTTTTGGGACCAACAATTGAGTTTAGGCCAGCACCATTAATGAAGCTTTGATAAACTTCTGAATGGCTTAACTGAGTACCTTCTGGATTGCTTTATGTAGCTTTGGCATTAATGCACAAGTGGGAATCATGTGGCCTTCCAGATATTGTTGGATTGAGAGCCCCTGCAGCCTTAGCCAGAATAGTCAATGAAGAGGAATGCTGGGAACTATAGTTCAAGAAGATCTGGAGGGCCATACAATTCCCACCTTTGTATTAAAACAGTATTAAATTTGCCAAGAAAATCCTGTGATAGAGTCAGAAATGATTTAAAGGCATACAGCAACAAAGACTGCACAATGACATAGCTTTATTTTTCCCTAATATTCTCAGCTTCAAAGCATCACTCCCACTCCTCACTGTCCACCATATCAAACTCAGGAGGGGAGGAAATTATTGAAAGGCAAACACAGCTTTACAAACAGGCCCTTGGACCTAGGGCAAATCATGTAGTTTCACCATTACAATAAGCTATGGTAGGAACCTTATGCCAGCTCTTTTAAAAGTGTCTTCTTTGGACTATAGCTACCAGAATCCCTCAGCCCATATGGCCAGTGAGTTCTATAGGAGTTCTATAAGCCGTCTTCCAAAAAAAAGGGAACTCACATGTTCCTCGGTGGCACCAATTTCTTATGACAGGATTCAGACTACACCTAGGTGTACTGGCAGTGCGGTAATCCAGGATGACCATCCTGAAGTGCCATAGCCCAACGCTAGAGCAAATGCTCCACATTTAGAAGGTTCCAGATCTAATTGCTGGCATTTAAAAAACATATCTACACATTTAAGGTAAGCTCAGTTCTCAGATCTTTGGGGAAGGCTTTCTCTTCATCAGGAAATATGAAGTCATGGTACCAGCAGAAAAGCACATGTGCACCTGTCCCATCAGCAGCCTCAGAACATTTGTGTACAATTTTGGGATGCAACTTCTGTTTTACCTCTCACCCCCACAACACTCTCACTGCCTTCTTTCTGAAATCCGGCTGGGCCATTTTCTTGTCAGTGAAGACATTACTAAGTCAGATGGGCCAATAACTTATCAAAGGGACCTTCATATGGCAATCTGTGGTATTGTCTTATGATCAGCAAGATTTTTCAGCACTGCTTGAACATCATCAATTTTTTGAACTTACTTGACCAGTTAAATTGCTTCTTTTAACTTTAGCTGAAAGGAAAAAAATCTTTCGACAGAGCAGATGACCATGATTTCTTCTTGTTCTAGACATTCTAGGGAACTGCTTAGCTGGCAGCCTTTGCAGCATTTCCTTGTGGGTATGTGGCAAGAGCTTGTGCGGGAAGGAAGTTCAGCAAGTAGTCTCATGGTACCAGCAGAAAGGCACGTGTGCATCTGTCCCATCAGCAGCCCCAGAACATTTGTGTACAATTTCGGTATGCAACTTCTGTTTTACCTCTCACCCTCACAACACTCTCACTGCCTTCTTTCTGAATGAAAGATAGCAGAAAATTAACCATAATCATCATCATCCTTAGTATCTATGTAGCAACTTCTGGGCACACAAAACACCACACAAGATTCTCTCAGTATTGACAGGTTAGAGAGCTAGGCCAAAAAAGCCAATGTGATGCTAGCATCAACGGAGTATAGTATTTAGATCAAGGGAAGTAGTAGTGCCACTCTGTTGTGCTTTGGTCAGACTTTGCTTGGAATACTGTGTCCAGTTCTGGGCACCACAGTTCAGGAAGGATATTGAGAAACTGTAACAGGTCCAGAGCAGGGTGTCCAAGATGATCAAAGCTCTGGAACCAAACCTTCTGGTGAACAACTTAGAAACTTGGAGAAGAGAAGATTGAGAGATGACATGATAGCCATCTATAAATATCTGAGGGTATGTCACATAGAAGATGGAGAGAGCTTATTTTCTGCTGCTCCAAAGACTAGAACGTGAAAGTTACATGAAAACACATTCTACCTAAACATTAGGATGAAATCTAGTTCAGTATGGGGAAGACTTACCAGTTAATATGACACTAAAATTTTCCCACACATTAGACTATGTGGCAAGAAAAATTGACACTACACTTTTGTCAATACAGACGATTGCACAAATCCATGGTAAGTTGGTCATCTATACTAGACCACAGTCAAAGGAATACACAAGAAATGCCTTACTGCCAGTAACAGACCTTATAAACAGGTATAAATGTACTAACATTTCAATATATTCTCAATTCATGATTGTCCTTGTCCAATTCATCCAAGGTACCAACATTTGCAATTTGCAAGGTGAGTTTCTGATTATGGGAGGGCACCTCCCTATGTAACTATCTTGATGCCAGTTGCAGAACACCACAGAATAATTTGCCAATTGCCCAAGTCCCTTATTATCCTAGGGAAATAGGTTTACTTCAAATCTCACATACACAGTTCCTAGAGCCCAGTCTCCATGTTCCTGAGGCAATATATATGAATGAAGGGGCAGGACAGGCTAACTTTATGAGCTGAATTTGAACCAGTGCATAGCCTGTACACTCATCCTGAATACTTTCAGAACTGTTTGGCCAAGATGCCGCAGTACAGCCTATATTTTGTAACTTCATGAGCCAATAGCTACATTGCAGCAATCTACCAAAACTCTGTTAGTGAATTGTGAAGATGTGCATCTAGGTATAGGTGAAAGTGTTCCAATGTGCTTTGGTGCTCTTGATGGACATTGGGCATTTCTGATATGAATTGGATATTTGATGCTCATCAAACACATGTAATATACAATCAGTGCTTCTGACGCACCACACTGGACATATCTTTTTAATTTATTTTTAAAGTTTAGTAATAACATTGATTTTAATCACTCCCACCCTCTCCTCGTGTTTATAAAAAAAATTCAGTGATCAGTCACCGTGTACCTAGCAAAATCAGTCTGAGTTCATAGTCTGTTATTCCACAGCTTTTGATGAGGTGATGGTGGATCTTGTGTGGAAAGGTGATCCATATAGTGTAGTTGATGAATCAGGACCAGATTTTCATAAAGGTGTCCTCTTTAATTCCTGCTCTGTTTAGTCCAAGCATGGGAGATTACTTTTTCTGCTAAAGCAGCCCACCAGAGTCTGGCTGCTTATGTGGAAAACCTGTATTGCCCTCATCAAAGATCAATTGAATTAACAAAGTATGTCAAAACTGGTATGTCTTGCCTTATCATTTGACTGCTCCAGAAAAGGAGGATCTTAAAAGAATGAATCTGTACATGTTCTAGAGACTCTTCCCCCACTCCCACAACCTCTCTAGTATTTAGCAGACAGGGCATCATTAATATGATGCCATTTAGGAGGATAAATATACCTATGTACAGATTTTATAACACTTTCATCAGAAAGGGCAGAAATTGACCTGTGTGGAGAAGTTGACCAAATGGTGTGCCAAGCTTTATGTGAGATTTTTGCATTAAGATCTGTCTCCAAAACTATTTTTTTGAACCTGTGATTTGCTGAAATGATTCCTCAATTAACAGTTTGTACATACCGGACATTTCTGATGCATGTCAGACATGTCTAATGTGCACTGAACACTACTCATGCTGACTGGACCCTTGTAATGCATGTTGGACACTTCTGATATGCACTGGACACTTCTAATAGGTATCAGGCACTCCTACTGCACTCCAGCATTTCCTAGTAGAGCTGAATCAGGAGTGCCCCAATGTCCATCCATGCCCATTGCACACTGGGGCTGTGGTGCATCAGTCAGTCCACTGGCTACCGTTGCACAATGGATGCCTATACTTTGTGACATCAAAGTAGCCTCTAGGTAAATATGGATATCGCGGAATGCCTCAGTTCTATTTTCTGTACTTGTAAGTCCGCTTACAAAGATATAAGTCCCATACTGAATTCCAGCCTTTGTCTATTTTTAATTTACTAGAATAAGGAAGCAATGATGGCTATCATTGTTTAGATAAGTTTGTGCAGCTCCATCCATATGAGACTAACTAAATTTACCTTCACTATAGTAGCTGCCTCTGTTGCTGTTACTACCCTTCTTGAAAGGGAATGGGTATTTTTAAAGCCTGCAAATAGAGAGCTAAAGTGTCCTTGCACACTGGAGCTTTGTAAGACATGTGCAAAGCAGAAAAATTTATACTGGTCTCCTGCCTTAGGATTTAGTGTACTCTTGGTGCAAAAAAACAAAGAACAAAACAAACAAACAAAAAGCACAAGAAAACTAAAAAAAAAAAAAAAAACCCACAAGGAAACTAAGACCCAAACTAAAATGTGACAATGTCTTTCTTGAACTCTTTCACCTTCTCAGGGAGACCACAAATGTAAAACAAAGCCCTGACAGATCGTAGAAAAGGCATTGCTAGTCCAGCATCCTTGGTCTTACAATGTCCAACTAGATGCCTGTGGAAATATCACATGAGCACCAAAATTTTGCTCAGAAATTGATTGGCATTTGGTGAAGCTCATTTCCTAAATGAAACAATATAAGCCCAGCATCTTCATTCTGAATCAACTGCTATCACTTGTCTGTCCTCTATGAGTTAATACCCTTTTGTGACTGAGTACCTACAAAGAATATGCTGCTTTGAACTGTGACATGAAATAAAGCAAAAGGAGACTCCTTTTTTGAAGAATTTATACTCTAAACCTTGATTAACAGCAGAAGTTGTCTTGTACACACATAGGTAGAAAAGTAAGTACTTCCACAGCTGCTTAGTGGCCATGCTGAATGGAGGACTCTAGGAGTGATAGTCCAAGAAAATAACTTCTCCAAACTCTGTTTCTCATTTCAGTGACAGCTGACAGAATGCCCACTTCCCATTGAGGGAAGCTCTCTGTTGAACCGCTTCATAGTTTTCGTATCTTATATTTAGAAAACAAAGTGTAGCAAAATGTACTTCCTTCCTCCACATCCAGGTTTTTTTTTAAAGAAAAGAACTAGTGTTACCACTTCCCTTTGATGTTGGTCAGAATGGACTCTTCTGTTTTATGCCTTTGTTGCAGTAACTGTAGGCAGAAGTTAAATGAGACCACTAGGGGTCAGAAGTTGCATCTATGATTAGCAATTGAGTTTTCATTCAGTCTGTGACTTGGTTTACGCTAGATGTCTCCTTCTTCCCCACCCTCGCCTCTCAGGTTCAGAACCAGCTTTGTACATGAGCAGGCAGAATGGTCAGAAAGATCTTTGGTCTTTTTCTGTGCTCTGGCAACCATAGTGAATAAGGAACTTCAGAAAACCACAATTGTACTTGTCCGTTCTCCCTTCAGCTTTAAACTTGGCTGTTTCCTATCCATGAATTCTCTCTCTCTCCCTCATCCCTGCCCCATAAATACCTGTTTTCATTTTATCCAGATATAGCTGTACTCTTGATCTGTATCCTGGACTGAACAGGATTCCTATTGTTGTTGCTGTTGTGTGCCTTCAGGTCATTTCCGACTTATGGAAACTGAAAGGTGAACCTGTCATGGGACTTTCTGGGGGCTCAGAGTGTATGACTTGCCCCAGGTCACCCAGTGGGTTTCCATGGCTGAACAGGGAATTGAACGCAAGTCTCCAAGGTCATAGTCCAAAGTTCAAACCACTACACCACCCAGGCTCCCAGGGTTGTTGTACCTGGATGCAAACTACAGATGAAAACAGGAGTAGAGATTCTTACAGGCACCTGAACAAGTGTATATGTCCACTGGAAGATGAGAAATACCTCTTACATCGTACAGTAGACTCCATAACTATGGCTAAATCCAGATCCAACACTATATACATTACTAGCGACTGTTCAGTATTTCCTGATCACTGTAGTACACTTCTACTGTAGTTCCAAGTGTAATGTTCTTTAAGAACAGCTGTGAGGGCAAACTGTGGATACTTCTTGTTAAGTTCAATTAAGCTTTCACTAAGAACAGTAAACATATTAACCACAATCTGTATTATGTTTATGAGTTTGGGACATTTAAATACAAGTGATTGATTTATTTTATGTGATGTAAGGGATTTATTTTGCAATACTACCAGATCCAGATGGTTTTATTTTTTGGGCAGAGGCATTCAGATACATAACCAAAACTCCCTGGCATCATTCATTTCAAAAGAGGGAACATTGATTTCTGCTCACTTTAACTTGTTAATGTGGTTTTCTGTCTAGATTTAAGTTAACGGGGAAACCCACATATGCAGAATCACTGGGTGCACATTAAACTGCATATATATCACATATCATTTGGGATAGATGTATGCAGGTATATGTGTCTGAACAGGTTAGGTGAATGATGACCCGCGTATGTTCCTGGCCTGATCCAGAAGTGGAGATTATTATGCATAACCTAGTTAAATCATTGCTGATGGTGCTGATAACCCATTTGGGAAGAAGAGGAAGGGGCTGCATCCATGAACAGACGGATCTTTACTTCCCAAAAGCAGATGACTGGCCATTGGCTGTAATAGCCTGACCGCCATATTGTGTTTGGCACCTCCATATGCTAAGAGCTGGACTGGAGCCATGGTGCTGGATGTTGGATTAAACGGTGTCTGAAATATGGAAGCCAAGTACTTACTATGAAACCGATTTCTTCACTGTATTTTTTATATCATAAATTATATTTCTGTTCACACCAATGCATGCAAACTACACTGTCACATCTGTGAAGAAACAACTAGTAAATAAAAATGCAGTGATTTCTGAAATTAACTAGCACATCTTTAAGGGGCAGGTTTGTTAACAGCAGCTGAAGCTAGGAATTTTGCAACACTGCTGATAGCTTGCAGATATGCACAGGAGAGAAATAAATGCTCCTTTAATTCTGCATAGATTAGCCATATGACAGATGATATTTTTTGAGGAGAGCAACCAGAAAGAACACGGTAATTACAACTGTATCGCTTCTGCTCCAGTAATTAATGATGACGTTCACTTCTTTTTAAGGCTCCTTTTTCCTACATGGCCCAAATGGTTTAAATACAGGTCTTAATCTTTTGTCATTTCTAACTATATGGCTCTGAAAGCTACTAGTCTGTAGAAACACATCTGCCTGGAGGCAAACAGTTTTTTTGAAGCAGAATATTAAATGTATTAATTGCTCCTGAAATTAGAGACAGGTGACCAGATTTTCTCCTAACTGTATAAATTTTATATTTTTTTACTTTATTATATTTTTGCTGCACTTCTACTAAAAAAAAAGTGCTTAAGGCAGCTAACAAACATCATTAAAAACAAATTATACAATAAAACCACTGAAATCATCACAATAATTAGAAAGCTCAGACTAAAAAGATACATAGTCATGTGCTTTATAGAAGCAACAAGAATGTGAATTGCTCCCATTTCTAGGGGAGCATGTTCCACAATCTGGAAGCAACATAGGAAAAAGCTCTCTCCTACAAACCTATTAACTGGGCTTCTGCAAGGGACAAGGTGCTTGAAGCAGGCCAGACCATAGCAACTGGAAAAGTTGGTAATGAGACAGATAGTGCCTTTTAAAAGGGACAGACCTTCCATGTTTCAGAGGAAAAGGTTTAAGGTATTTTGTGCGAGATCAGTCTTTACAGCATAGGAGCCCCCTCTCCCTCCAAAAAACCCATCCATATCACTCCAAACCCTGCCTGGAGCATTGCTCCAAAAATGGCAGAGGGCATGGAGGGATCCCTGAAGAATAAATCTGTTGTTTCAGTAGGGGAGGCACAACAGCTTATCTGGAAGGGGAATTCTAAAGGGGGTGTGGTTTGGTTCCCCCCTTTTATGAAGAAGAATAATTTGCATGCAAAGGACCATCTTAAAAAACAAGGTAAGACTCTGAAAATAGTGGTGGTGCTGAAAGACTACTTTGGTAATCTCATTGTCTTATTTGCTATTAATGTCAGTGGCATTACTTTAAAAAAAAAAAAAATTCACCCAAAAATCTTTCATGTGCTATTTAATTGTAACTTGTAAAGAAACTGTAGAGATTCTATGAGCTCCAAACCAGAGCTCTTGTTACAGGCATAACTTTGATAGCGTGCAGACCACAACTCCTATTCCACATGAATTCTTGACAGTCTGCACACCTCAAACTGTCAGTATTCTATGCAAAACACCTTACCAGTTTGCATCCTACAGTGCCTGTTCCGCAGAAAATGTTGTGTAACAGTGAGGGGAGAGAGCAGCTCTGGACTTTTGTCCTCCCCACTTGCCCGTTGCAAACCAATCTGCACCCAGTGGTTCCTGTTCCATGCAAAACCTTGCAGAACAATAAATTTGCCCACATTTCACTCCCAGGCTTTCCCAGATTTTAAAGAGCTCCTTATCTCCAGTCTATGATCAGAGATAGAAGAGGAAGAATAGATGTCATTTTGTTAGTGTATTATACATGGGTATGTCTTCATTTTGAAGGAGGTATTCTCTAGCACTTTGTGCTCCACCCAAAGCCCCTCCCTCTCTGGCAGCTGTCAAGCCCTTAAAGCTGCTCCTGCTTACTTATGGAGATGAGAGGAAGGAGAGGCAATTCAGATGATGAGCATGCAGCTGTTCTTGGGTTTAGGGGAGAGGAAAAGGAGAGCACATTCCATCTACGAGCACCCCATTTCTCTCCCCCACCAAACCAAGACCACATGCTTCTTCATTACCTGAATTTCCTCTGCTCTCTCTCCCCTTTCCCCACCAGTAAGCAGCAACAGCAGCTGAGCTCCTTCCTAAGATATGACAGTTTCCAGGGCAGGATGAGATCACAAAACTGCAGATAGAGTCTTACATTCCACCTGCTCCATGTAGGATTTTGCCCTACTAATGATACCAAGAAATATTAAAAATATAGACCTCTGAAACAGACAGGGTCAAGGTCCAGAATTGTGTAGCTTTCCAGATGGTGTTGAACTGAAACTTTCAGGATTCTTCACTATTGGAATATTGCACAATTCCCACCCCAGGTCTAAACCAGCCCTGCTTGGTAGAACTGACAACACCCCAAAACATTTCCCAAGTTTTGGAAAACAGGCCAATATTGGGCTCAGTTTAAGAGATAAGAGATTATGTTAGCACCCTCTGGTTTAGAGTCTCAGGCATATACGATCCCAACTGGTCAGTCAGATTAGGTTTTTGAGGAAATGGAAACATAACCTTAAAGACACACATGATAATTAGGCTTAACAATTAGGCTCAGGCCTCTGCCAAAAGCTCATTAAAAAATTTTTTTTTGACAAGTTGAAAGAAAAACGGGCAGTCCCATGCAGCCTGTGTGATCCCCAGCCCCTGAATTAGAAGCTGGATCTGTCAGTCGCCCAACCGCCTCCCTCCGTTCCCCCAACTACTTTCACAGAAACAAAGCCTAAAAGATGCCATTAGGAGAGGAATTTCTCCTTCCCTAGCTTTTCAAAACACAGATACAGCAGAGGTGGCCCAGCTTCAATAAATTCTCTTACCTTGAAGCCTGCTTGGACTTGGTACCCACACCAGTCCAAATGGGCTTGGTTTGATTTTGACGTCAGGCTTCACCCAAGTCAGATACTCATCCCTAGTGGGATCCAATTTCTTCTTCCCTGACCATTGATCGGGCTGCTTGGGGGTGATGGGAATTAGAATCAAACAACATCTAGAAACCCACCCCCATAATCTAGCCACAGCCCGACCTCTTATAGTGCATTGTTTTCTTGCAGAAAAGAAGCTGGGATTTTTTTCTCACACGATTTGCCTTCATGGTTAATCCTGTCTTCTGTAGCAAACATCTAATCAATTCTATTGGAATATGAGTCCTGGCCCAGCGACTGATTTAACATAGGCCCTTTCCACACGCGGGCGAAGAAATGGCCAGAAACACGCTGAAACAGAGCTTCCCTTAAACCAGGTAAGTCCGTTGCCAGTGGAGCAGCGTGTTTTCGCTGCTCCACACTCGTCGGCGTCCCGCGGTGTCCTGCAGTGCCCAAAATGGCGGCTTACGACTGGCAGAGGCTCTCCACCAACTGGAGAACCTCGCCAGCCGGAAATCCCGCCCCCGGCAGATCTTCAGGCACGCCTTTGCACGCGCCTGCAAATCCATACCGGGCGCTGCGACGGGGCTGCACGCCCCGTTCCATAAAAAGTGGTTTTTAAAAAGCACGCGGCGCTGCCACTTCCGGTCGCCCTAGCGCGGATTGGGGTGTGGAACTACACAAAAGTAGTCCGCCCCAATCCACTTTACGGTGTAGACGGCCTCCCACGGAGGTCGCGCTACCACGTGTTATTTCCCCGTGTGGAAAGGGCCATAGACTGAGTTAGGAGTCAAACCGGTTTGTATTACTGTGACTGAGTAGCAGTTCCACATCTAGGGAAAAGTAAAGAGATGAATAGCTGCTCTTGCTTCACAAAAGAACTTTTCCGCTAGATATGGCTAGACTTAACAGACAGATCTATTTGGGACATTCAAAAGCAGCCTATGAATGAAACAGCTCTGTCCTGTTTTCTTTTGTCCTCACTGCCTGTTCCTTACTAGTATACTATGCTGAGCTTTGATATTACATTTTGCCATGTGACTAATAGTAACAGAGACCCATTCCCCATTTCCTCATAGTTTAAGGGGAAACATGTGAAGTTGCCTTATACAGAGTCAGATTGTTCATTTTGACTACTATTGTCTAGTGTGGCTGGCAGGACGTCTTCAAGGTCTTAGGTAGATTTTTTTTTCCTCCACTTTACCATCTGAGAATCTCATAAGAGCAGGTACAAGTAACTGATTCTGGAACCTTCTACATGCGTCAGAATCTTCTTGGGGTATTATGCTGGCCACTGTATTATTTGTCATACACTTGCCATTAGCCAACACGTGAAACAAAATGAGATTTAAAAATAATCCCAAAATGCATTAATAATAAGACAACAAACTTCTTTTGTTTTAGCCCTGTGGCAGTTCTCCTGGAAGTTGAGAGCTCTGATGATTACTTTTGAGTATTAACCACACAACATGGCTGATCAACCTTTTAATAACATTCGAGAGCACTGTGACCCACATGGTGCCATTGTTATCCATCCCTGAAGTAGCTGGAGTGCATTTTATCTGCCAGCTACATTTTGTCATTTGAAGATCTCCCTGAAAACATGCTGTGGCATAATCACATCTCTCAGCATGAACAATGATATGCCAGCTGCTGGGTGAGGAATTCCCAGCTTTTTCTTGATGTGAGCACATTTTACCTCATTATTCACAGCCTAACAGGTAGATTTTAAAGAATTTACGCATATCAGCTTAGTTCTTAGAATGTGTGGAGAGCTGAATGCACATTCCCTGTTAAGTTCCGGTGCATTTTTCAGAAGAATTACTGGCTGAAATCCTGAATCATCGTACAGGCCCCTGCTCACCTACCTACTGGGGCCCTCCTGGAACTGCTTGCCTCAGTGCTCCCTGAAACCAGAAGAGTGCTGCCAATGTCATTTCCCAGTCTCCCACTCTGCAGTGCCTCAAAAACCCTTCAATTGGGGTGCTGCCGTACTGAAAAAGTCAATTTTGTGGGTCACATGTAGTCATTAGCAACCAGAAATATGAATTGCTACCAGTAATGAGATTGTATGTCCATCTTGGGACATTTTGTATGTCCATTTTGGGCTGCCTTTGGTCCCACTCTGGGAGAAAGGTGGCATAGAAATATAATAAGTAAGTAAATAAAATCAATCTTATAACCTCATAAATGCTGAACAGGACACCTACCACTTAAAAAAAATGAGATATAGCTGAATTATTATTAAGTCAGAAAACACACAGAAAACAACTGGACATGATGTAGTGGTAAATACAATTTTCTCAAAAGCAGCCTTAGAGGCTGCAATGTTAAGCACCTAATGAACGGCAAAGAGAGCTAGTTAATCCATTCCCTTCCAGCTGTTTTTAAAACGAAAGTTGCTCCACAAAAGTAAAAGGATATTTGCAGCAATATCTTCTACCTTTCGAGAGGAAAAGCAGTTGTGTTGGGATGGTGGGGGGGATGAAAATGGCAAGAGAGCAAAGGGTTAAAGAGCTCCTTCCTCATTCTGGCTTCTACTCATCTAAAGCTGCTTTCAATTTTGCTCTTTTCAATGAGAGCAAATAGGTGTGACCCAGCATCTCCTGCAGTCTCAGTCTCACAAGGTGCTGGGCTTATGGGCATTCCAGATTCTTTAAATAGCAAAAGAACTTTGTGATAGTAGGCTACCATCCTAGCCAAAAAACAAAACAAAACAAAAAACAAAGCAAAAACAACAACAACAACAACCCTCTATAGTTTAATATTGGAGACATGTTACTCCAATTTTTAAAAAACTGATAATAGTGAAAGACTTGTTTGTCCTATAAAGTACGCACACAACCTGAGTGAAGACTGATGGGGAGAAAACAGAACAAACAGAAACAGGAACAGCTAGTTTTGGCTGGAGCACAACTTTTTTCTTATTATTATTGTTAAAACGAGTTACTTCTGAATACATATGAGGCTTTCTGTGGATCTGGTTTGGATGGGTGGAGCACTGAGCTCTGCCTTTGATAGTTTGCATCAGAATGTGAATCACTCGATCATATGATCTCCTCCTCCTCCCCCTGCTCTCTTCCTTCTCTCCTCCCCTGCATTTCAACTGCTCTGCTCTATGTGTGGGAATGATTGCATCAAATATGCTCACTGTGTTGCGTATGTCATCCTGAAGTGCTGCTACTTCTCATTGAGGTGAGAACTTGCAAGCCAGGATCAGTTTACTAGCACATAAAAGCTACCCCATTTAACTCTGTGAGATTCATCTCTTTGTAAATATGTCTAATAATAGTAGCTTGCTTAGAGCCAGAATGTTGTAGTGGTTTGAGTGTTGGACTACAGTTCTGGAGACCAGGGTTCAAATCCCTGCTCAGCCATGGAAACCCAGTAGGTGACCTTAAGCAAGTCCGACTCTTTCCATCTCAGAGGAAGGCAAAGGCAAACCCCCTCTGAACAAATTTTGCCAAGAAAACCTATGATAGATTCATCATAAGTCACCTTAAGGTTGCATTAGTAGTGAGGGCTGTGATCCTATGTATGCTTTGCTCAGGAATATGACCTATTGCTCAGTGGAACTAACTTCTGAGTAGGTACCTACAGACATGTGTTGTAAATCTGGCATAAAAAGCATTTATTTTTGCCCAGGTCATAGTTTGCTGTACAAAAAGTTTAATGTGAACTACCTTGTTGGAATTAATGAGCCCGCTTTCAGGAAGGGAATGTTCAACCTCAGCAGTAATGGGAATAACTAGGAGAGCATGCCGACCGGGGGATTCAGGGAGCTGCAGTCCAGAAAAGCAACTTTTTGCAGACACTGGATATTAGAGAGGCTTGAAGAACTCCAAAGAAAGAATCGAGTGTGACTCACAATCTAGATGATGACAGTGTCCTTAATCTTTTTTGTTTGTTTGTTTTCTTCTCAGTCACCACCACAATTACACCACATCAGTTTCCTTCCAACACAGCCATCTAACCACATTAGCTTCCTATGTGTGATCCTACTTGTCACAGTCTAATGCACGAGCCAAATGGAAGCAAACTGTTTCTTCACAAGTCTATCCCTGTTCATTCTCAGCATGGCTTTTAGATATGAAGCAAATGAAGTACCCTATTTTCAAGGGAGGAAACATCAGGATTCACACATTTGTAGGCAGCATCTATGGGAAACTACACACATTTTAGATTGAATATTTACCAAGGATGTTTAAATACTGCTTTGCATTGCCGCTATCACTCTCTGGGTCTCTTTTGCATTTGCCAGCTCTTTGGCTCATGGACTTCCAACAATGAATAAGACAATTAAGACTGCTTGCTCCAGTGGCTGCCTTACCCAAAAGAGATAGTAGTAAAATCAAAAGTTCATCTTGACTCCCACTTTCTCTTCTTCCTTTACACTGCCAACTTGAAAGTACACCAATCATATACTTTATGCAAGTTTCAAGTCAGAATATATAATATAACTTGTTTCGCACATGAGTTACCCTCATTATTTCTCCTTGGATTACCCTCAATCTGGATCCCAAAAATGGAGAGTATCCTTCAACTATGGTTCGTCTGTCTTCCCAATTTATGCTTCACTTGCTCAGATCTAGCCTTCAGCCTCCCAGCTGCATAGACAAGCCTCCTTGCGGCTGGCCTTGGCTTTGGAAATCACATTTCCATGCAGATAGCTTATCTATCAGAATATCAGAATTCACTGGTATATCTATGCAATTTACAAAATTTGTGCAGACTTGTTAGCATTCAACATACTTTGGATGTTTGTTCCAATAGACCGTGGCCCCAGCAGCTGATGAGAGACACTTCCTCCATCCCAAGAGCCACTGCTGTGGCCTCTGAGTGAGACATGAGCAGCTTGGCACAGCTCCATTATGCCTTCATCCCCGTGCCTGCTGAGATGCCCTTCATCCATTCCCCAACTGTCATTGGCCTCTGAGGGAGAGAGGAGCAGCCATATCTGCTGGTCTTAATGCCCTCTCCCCAATCTCTACATAGATTGCAAGTCTGAGGGGAGGGAACTGTCAAGTCAATGATTTGCAAGCTGCTTGGGAGCCTTTCCAGGTGGGGTATAAATGAAAATCCAAAAATAAACAAACAATGGCCTTTTCCGCACCGGGCTATTAAAACAGTGCAGAGCGACCTCCAACGGAGGTCTTCTGCACCTTGGAGTGGACTGGGGCGGACCAGTTTTTGTAGTTCCATACCTCAGTCCACTCCAGAGCGATTGGAACTGGTCACGCAGCGTGTTTTTTTAAAACCTCTTTTTAGAGGTTTTTAAAAAGCATGGAGCGCGTGACTCCGTATTGCTCCGTCGCCGTGCTCTGGTGCAGATTTTCAGGCGCATGCAAGTGCGTGCCTGCAGATCTGCCAGGGGCGGGCTTTAGGCTGGCGAACTTCTCTGGTTGGTGGAGAGCCTCCACCAACCAGAAGCTGCCATTTTGGATGCCAGAGCAGTGCGGAGCGATGAGCTTGCACTGCTCCTCGTCCCAACGGACTCACCCAGACGGAGAAGAAAGCCGGTGAGTCCCGGTTTTGCCCATTGATTTTCACACATGCGGAAAGGGCCAATATCCACTGTTCCATCCAAAAGTGAGTGGCACCCAGAGAAGGTGTATACTAGAGAATTTATAGGAAGGTTGTCTTGAATATGTGGGGGAAAGTCATGGACATTTTCAGGAATATGACCTATTATTTACATTGATCAAAACACAGTCTTGTCCTACACATCATTAGCCTGGCCAGAAGTATAGCAACTTGAGGGAGGCCTATAACATAAGCCACAACAGCCACCAGCTGCATGTGTATTTTTAGAATGGAAAATAATAAGATTGTATCTTCATGCTGAAAAGTAATTTACTTTGTCATGCTCCAGCCACCATGTGATTGTCCAGGATGTTTCGGCACCTCAGGAGTGGAACGCAGCCTCACAAATACAGGAATCTTTGAAAAACTGCCTGGGGTTGCGATTTTAACAGCCTTACTGTTCCTCATCTTATCCACATGCTGTACTAGTGCCTGGAAAAGTAATTCCCCAGTTAATTCCATTACTCCAGCAACAGCTTCATGGAATGAAATACAGCGGCATAGAAATTACCACCCAGAGTAATGAGTTTCAGATGACAGCAAGAGGAAAGCAAGGACAAATTCTTAGTTTCCCTCAGGATCCTTGAAAGGGTTAAGTCATGTCTAGCTGGGGATAGAGAGGACCCTGGTTTTTAAAATGTTGCATACCTGCAATCAATTATAATCTGTAGAAAGTGCAAGAGTTAAGAATATATCAACAAGAACTGAAGTCTTCTGCTCCAAAATTAGAAGCAGAACTGGCCCTCCCATGTAACAGAGTGAGGAAGCAAATACTGGTGAGCAGTGGTGGGGTGCTGGATGACACACCTGTTGCCCTCACATGGAGTGCAAGGCACTGTTCTACCAGTAGCGTTGAAATCAGCCCAACCACCCTTCCAGCCAGCTTTCTAGACATGGAATGGGAGGTGACATCACCAAGTGCTTTGCCTCAAGCAGCACAATATCTTAGCCTAGCAATAATTAGAAACGTCTTTGGAATACACCACATGCTGAATCTATTGCGCTTAGTTCCACTCAATTAGTCAAAAGACTTTGTTATGATCAAGCATGCCTCTGAAGTTGGACAATATGTACTTTCATCTTTGCATATATATATATATATATATATATATCCATCCATCCATCCATCCATCCATCCATCCATCCATGCACTAAACAGAGATGGAAAGAAGTGGAAACACCTCCAAGTGACACGACACAGGTATGTATTTTTATTTATATATATATATATATATATATATATATATATATATATATATGTTTATTGAGTTTAAAAAGAGATACATTAACCATAACAAGAAAAGGAAACAAGAAAAGAAAAAAGCATTCCTTTACAAGAACAAACAAACAAAACAAAAAGCTGAAAGGATAGAAGAGAAAAAAAACAGGTATGCATATTAAAGTATCACACATGTGGTAACTATGAAGATACAACCTCTTATACACTTGCATAGAACAGTTTTTGTTTGTTGTATCAGAGGTTCTCTTATATTTTTGGTGTACGTTGTTGGATGTGAATGGATTGAAAGGAGTTATCAGAGGTATAAAATACATGTGGCTAGACAACATGTCACCTGCAGCCAGCCCTCAGGGGTATCTTAAGCAAACCACTGAGTGTTCTACCTGCCAGCTCAATCCCACCCATTCCAGATCTCTGTTTCCTGCCAGATTTGCCACTGATTTTGCTCCAGGAAAAATAATCTGAAAAATACTTTGTGTCTACTGTAGTCATTTCCTACTCCACTATAGACATGCAGGGTCCTTCATGTCTTGGAAGATGCAACATTTAAACAAACGGCAAAGCAATTGGACTGGCTGTGTGTCCGCCTGAAGAGAAAGCAAAAGTGGTATTTGGAGGGAAACCAAATCAGGAGGCTGAGGGATACTTCTTTTAAATGCCTGACTGATCTCATTGGGGAAAAGAAGCCAGGAAAAAAAATCAGTGCTTTCTGATCTGGGTTTTCTGTCATCTGAAGAGACATGTGCTCAAAGTGCACTTTGAGTGGAAAGGTAAACGAGGGAGGGCACTGTTAAAAACGATCTCAGTTTTTGCTTTCATGTGAAGTGGGCTAAAGGAGATACAGCACAAGCACTGTGATGTCTGTGAGGGGCAGCTATTTATTCACAAAAGACAATAAGGCCTGGAGAAAGGAGCTTTCATCAACTTGCCATAGCTTTTTGATTCTTCTGTTATGATCTTATAACCATCTACCTAATTTCACCAGCTTGCTAGTGAACCAGCAGGACTTTCTGTAGACATTTTATGTTCTGTGCCCTCCTATCCCACCACTATGCTCACTCCCTTGCTCTTTTGATTCTTGCAAAGTGTGCATGGTAGAGCTTCTGTCCCTTGAGTTACTCTGCCTGTATCTTGTCCTAGAAATTACCCAAGATGTGAAAAAGGCTACTGCTACAAAAGCTCTTGTACCAGTATGCATTATATACACTTTCTGACCTGCATAGCAAATCATAGAACTGTTAATCTTTTTTTCACATGTGGGGAAAGAGACAAACTTCCTTGATGCTGTTGTAATACTTGGCTGTGATCACACATTCTATCTGTTTCAACTTAGGTTATGTTGTCTGTTCCTCTTACAGGAGTATTCCACCTTCAACCATTTTCAAACCCGACTTTGGTTCCTTTTCTACAGCACCTTAGACTTTGTCCAGATTCTTGAACCCTGGACGCATTTGGATCTTTCCTGGATGCATTTGGATCTTGCCCAGAGGCATGAAGCCCTAACAGGTGAACAAGACAACAAATTGGAAAAAGGTTGCCTAGATTTGGGTAAAAGATGCCAAAAGGATGACAAAAAGAAAAAAAAATGGTTCTCCCCAGTTTTCTATCTCATTTGGCACAGTTCAGAGACAGTCTGGGTCCAAAACCTGGAAGGCATAACAATTGATATTTGAAATGGATATGTGTATTAAGAACAGGAAATGGTACAGAAAGCTGCTTGACCATGGGGTCCATATAACCCAGTGGTGTCAACACTGACTGGTAGTGGCTGTCAATGAGTTCAGATAGGAATCCATCCCAGCCCAACCTGGAGATACCAGGGATTGATTTTTGGCCCTTTTTCAAGAAAACATATGCTCTAACACTGAGCTGGTATCTTCCAAGCCTGTTCTAAGAAATCTTTGCCATCCACTCCAATGATAGTTGTTTTGATTCATGTTCCACATTTTCAGAGTTGATTAGAGGTCTCATGGTAAATGCTGAAGTGCAAGTCCTGACCAGGAGCTTATCTAAAACAACAGTATGACAGAGACCCCAGAAATGCAGGTAGTTGTGCTGATCTAAGGTTATTTCTACAATATTTTCCTCTGCACCAGAAGCAGGTCTTGCCAAATAAAGACCAAACCAACCCTAAATCCTTTGAATTATAGCAAGGATAGCTCATAAGAACAAACTATTGATGAGAAAATCCACTGCCTCTCCAACTACTGCAAGAACTGCAGCTAAATTTAGAGAATACAGTGGAGCCCATGGGGAGGTGGAGGTTGCAGATGGTGTCATTGCCTCCGACCATCACAAGGTTCCAGAACTTTGACTCCCAGAGTTGGATCTATTATGCACTGGTGTTAATTTAACTTGCCATATAGGAACTGCCAAAACCCCCTCTGAGTATCCCTTGTCAAAGAAAACCCTATGAAATTCATGGGGCCATCATACGTTGGCAGATAATTTGAAAGTACAAACACATATGTACAAGGAAGAAAATGCTGAATCAGTATTTTTTTTTTAACTTCCTAAACCCTGTAGGACTTGTGGCATCTAGAGGCAGGTGGCAGAGGTGTTGGCTACCCCTCTCCAGTTACCCTTTGCCTTACAAATAAATCTCAAGGGACAGAGTCACAGAATCTGGGGACCACAACTGAGAAGGGCTCACCAACTGCTGTGTCATTAGACAAAGACTTTGAGAAGTCCAAAGTAGGACCAGGATGGTCCACAAATGCAGCAGGGCTGGTGTACCCCATGTTGAAGTAAATGAAGTAAATGAAGTAAAATGTATTATCATCTAAAAAGCACCCCACTCCCACCTGATAATACCATTCAGCTGGGGTTCTAAAAGTGTACTTCTGCTCATTGTTTGTACCTCAGTTAGTTTGTGAAGATGGGGAAAAGATGCAGCTGAGAGCCTTACCCAAGGATCTCAATGAGTGGGCAACTGGGGAAAAAAGTCTTAGAATCATAGAGTTGGAAGAGACCTCAGGGCCACCCAATTCCCTGCCATGCAGGAACATACATTCAAGGCACTCCCAGCAGATGGCTATCCAGCCTCTGTTTAAAAACCTCCAAAGAAGGTGACTCCACCATACTCTGAAACAACACATTCCACTGTCAAACAGCTCTTACATCAGGAAGTTCTTCCCAATGTTTAGGTGAAATCTCTTTTCCTGTAGTTTGAATCCATTGCTCTATGTCCTAGTCTCCAGAGAAGCAGAAAACAAACTTGCTCCATCTTCAACATGACATCCCTTCAAATATTTAAACACCTCTCAATCTTCTTTTTGTTAGGCTAAACATACCTAGCTCTCTAAGCCGCTCCTCAGAGGGCATGGTTTCCAAACTCTTCACCATTTTGGTTGCTCTCCTCTGAACATGTTCCAGTTCATCAATATCTTTCTTGAACTGTGGTGCCCAGAACTTGACACAGTATTCCAGGTGAGGTCTAAACAAAGTAGAAATAGAGTGGTATAATTACTTCCCTTGATCTTGACACTATACTCCTATTGATGCAGCCTGGAATTGCATTGGCTTTTTTAGCTGCCACATCACACTGTTTACTCATGTTCAGCTTGTGGTCTACTAAGACTCCTAAAGCCCTTTCACACATACTGCTTTCAAGCCAGGTGTCCCCCATCCTATATCTGTGCGTTTCATTCTTTCTTTCTAAGTGTAATACCCTACATTTCTCCCTGTTAAAATTCATGCAGGACTGTGATCCCAGAATAAATTCTGTAATCTTCCATGTAGATGGAAAATTACAGAATTATGGAAAAGTACAGTAGTGTGTAGAATTAAATACACCAGAACCAAAGCCATTTAGGAATCAAGATGAGATCATAGCATTAAAAAGTTACTTTTTGAAACCAGAACTCCCATAACTGTCTCAGACAGCATTGTTACTTCCAACTTTTCCAGGTTTTCCATTTGATGTAGGAGGCAAGGCAGCACCAGGAAAGGAAAGAATAAGGTGCTAAGAATCAGAAAGAAAGAACATTTAGATTAGGACAGCATAAGTAGGACCTGGTTAACTGACAAGGGAATCTTGCTCTAAGTTAGAACAGCAGGGCTCCTGAACTGCCAGTACAGCTTCCAAATTACTCTGCACCTGGAAATGGGCTGTTTTCTCCATCATGTATGAAGATGGATGACAGACATCTGACCATATGGCTGCTCTCAAAATGTCAAGAGAAAGCAGCTGCAAGCTTTGTAAAGCTAGAGGAGGAACAGAAAACTATACTTGAAAGGGTAAAACAGATGCAGGATCTCCTTCACAATAAGAATTGCTTGTGAAACACAATTAAGAATGTAGCAGATCTTCCCTGACCACCGACCAGATGATAGTGCAAAGAGAAGAACCTACAACAACAGGGTGGCTGATGACAGGATAAAATGGAGAGAGAAGCATTTGAGTTCTGTGCATGACTGTGCTTTCCTGTAAAGTAGGGAAGATTACAGACACACGTCTGCCTCCTGCACAATTACAAGTAGAGAATGTGGTATTTGGTGCAGAATTCAGCATTCTTAGGAACTTACTGCTCATTTTTAGAACAAGAATTTCTGGCCCTGAGGACTGCAAAGATTAACTTGAAACTTATGCAAATAAGCAGTAAAGAAGTAAGACAGGAAAGAAAGGGGGTAAGGAAAGGATTTTGAGTGACTGAAGGGCTCTTTAAAGCCCTTCATTCTTTCCCATAACTGGCAAAAGCAACATAATCAGATATGCTCATTTTGCATAATGAAGACAAATGGACTTAGTATTTCTTTAACCTCAGTGAAACATTCTGTGTTATTTTTGTTAGAGCATTGTTAGGCTTTGATAATAAGAGTCAGTGTGGTGTAGTGGTTTGAGTGTTAAGACTGTGACTCTGGACTCTGGAGACCAGGTTTCAAATCCCTTCTCTGCCATGGAAAACCACTGGGTGACCTTAGGCAAGTTACACTCTTTCAGCTTCAGAGGAAGGCAGTGATGACAACCTCCCTCCAAACAAATTGTGCCAAGAAAATGCTGTAATAACTTCACCTTATGGTTGCTATACATTGTAAACCATTTGAAGGCACACAACAACAAGCTGAGCTCAAGGACATATCCACCAGCGTGCACTTTTTTCTGAAAAGAAGCCCACCCAATGTTTGGAACAGAGTCTTGTTCACAGCAGTATACTGCCATATACAAACTGGTCTGAAGCAATCTTTTGGCTCCAGCTCTTTTCACTGCTCCTAAATGTGCTCCAAGGATCAATGTACATGCCCACTAGATGAATGTATGGAGATATTAGCCCCATGTGTGGTGAGCATTGCAACAAATTTTGCCTATGGGGGCAACTCTGTCCTCCACCTCCAGGATGCAGACTGAGCCTGTTTTCTCATGGTAGGGGTGGGCAGGTATGGTGGGGCTAGGAGCCATTTTTCAGCCCATGGGGCCCTTTCAAGGTTGCACAGGCTGCCAAAATTGCAATATACAACCTGGCCAGTTTCAAAAAATGGGTTTAAAAAGATAAACACTGCAGTCTCCCTCAGGCCCAGCAAACTATTTAAAGGGTAAATTGCTTCTCCTGGATGCTCCCCACCCACATTCAACCTTCTCTCTTTCCCTCTCTGCGAGGAAAAAAAGACTGGACTAAAGGGTTAAGGCAGCAGATAGGATTCCATTTTTAATCGGCTCTCATATTTTTAACTACTACTCCAGTTAAACATGGTCAAATGGTAGGGAGGGCTCCTCCAGGAATGTTTTGCCTGGGGTTTCAGTCAGCTTTGTAAGCATAGGCAAGAAGGAACTGCAAGCAGGCTAGCAGAAGAGGTGTGGAATGGTTTTTGTGGGCTTATTTTTGGGGATGCTCTACATCTTTATCCAATAGCTGGAGCGATGTGCATGTAACTGTCTCACTGATTTACAACTTTATCATCTGAAGAGATGGGGCAGCCAGCAGGTTGTGCTACTTCTGGCAGTTCGATCCCTGTTTCCCATATCCCACTTAAAGTGCCCTGGAGTCTTTTTTCCATGGCTGGTACTACAGTTTGGGTACTTCCCAGACAGATGGCTCTTCCTTTTACAAGTCTTAGCAACAAAAAGGGCTGCCTGATAATATGTCAGACTATTGGTCCATCCAGTTCAGTACTGTTGACTCTGACTGGCAGCTGTGGAAAACCAGGGTTTCTGGCAGAATCCTTCCCGAGTCCTGCTTGGAAGTCTCTGGAATTCTCTGGTGGTCTCCCAACTAAGAACTGACCAAGCTCAACCTTGTTTAGTTTTCAAAATCAGAAAGGGGTTTGGTGTGTTCAGAACCAAAGAGTGTACTCAAAGGCATCATGTAGTCTTCCCTCTTCCTCATCTTCGATGATTTTCTGTGGTTTACAGAAATAGAAAGAAGGACAGAAGACATGGCAAGAAAAAATAGGAAGGCTATTTATGGAAGAGGATGACACCCAGATATGCTCTTACTCTATGAATGAGACCCAGTCATTGTATAATGAAAGCCTCATCTAGAAGCACCCAGTTTGCATGTGTGAAAGATAAAGACAGTTTTTAATATGTGTTTGTATCAGGTTTTACAACTGCTTCATGACTTATGCAGGAATGTGGACACATTTCATTCTTCCTACTGCTTGCTTCCATATCACGTTTGGAACACCTGAAATGCATTTTTAAAAAACCATCCAGAGATATATACAAAAAGTTTGGAATATGTTCCCCCCCACACACCTTTCCTCTTTCTCTGGTGGTCTCCATTACCACATGCGGCTTGGATACCCAATGGTGTCTTCCATATCCACGGGCATCTGGCTCTATGTCGACTAACAAGGTCTTATCTGTACTATTTGCATTGTTACTGCCTCATGCCAACACAGATGTGCATAACAACATTTTTTTTAAAAAAGCCCTGGTAACACATCTGTGAGACCAGAAGTCTTTGTTTTGTTCACTGGTGCCCAGATGTGTGCATACAAGGGTCTTCATGTCATCTGTCAACTTATGGCAACCCCATGTATTTTATAGGGTTTTCTTAGTCAGGTATATGTGTGTTTGCATGTGTGTGTTTGTGCCTTCAAGTTGCCTTTCAACTTATGATGACCCCATGTCACAGAGTTTTCTTGGACAAGGAATATTCAGAGGTGGTTTTGCCAGTTCCTTCCTCTGAAGCCTAACAGCACCAGGTATTCATTTGCAGTCTCCAAGTACTAACCAGAATTGACCCTGCTTAGCTTCCAAGATCAGACAGGATCTGGCATAGGGGAACAAAAATTAGCATCTAGGAAAGCAACTAGGCCTTGCCTCCATATATATCTCTTTTACCAGAGAATGGAGAGTGTAACCTCTGAAGGAAACAGCAGAGTAAGAAATGCAGAAAGAAAGATTACACAGCTCAGACTGTCACTGAAATCATTGTTATTATATTATTGGTCAGCACCCAGAGCATGGCTGGGGGAGAGTTCAAGGTCCTAACAAGAAAGGTATGTGGTAACATTAAAAGCAAGAGAAGTGTAGTTTGCGAATATTAATTAAGGTGTTGGTAAATTCCCAAGTGATAACTTATGTGCTTGAATATGTATGTGTGATTTTGGCTTGACTATCACTAGACACATATTGTCCCTACTCCTGGATGGGGCTTTTTACTTTATGGCACTTATACACAGCACCCACTTGATGTAGTTGCTTGTGGTTGTGGTTTCTCATCCAATTAGGAATTTGTATGTAAAAGCCTAATTTTGCAAACATATACCTCCAGCTAATTTGGGGTACAGACTACATGTGTCCACAAACCAATTTGCCTCATAGATATACAATATCTTAGAAGCAATCTACATTCTAACTAACTGGTCAAAAGTCATAGGAACACCCAGAACATACAAATAAGATCATCACCCCTTGCCAGAAAAATAGTTCATTCATTCCCTCAGTTAGCAGCTGCAGTCTATGGCCCTCATTTACTTTCATGTAAATGCAGTCTTTTATACTGTTAACACTCACTGTATTCACTGGATAGTCAAACTCCAGAAGCCAGCACATTAGAGACCATTCAGAAAGGATGACAGAGAACACCAACATGTCTAAATAAACTTTCCCTCTATCCTGATTTTTTTTTTAAATGTTGAGGTCTTACTTAGTTTGGGTTAATTTCTTCAGGCTGGGGAATAGGAATGTTCTGCTGATATTCTCAGTATCAGTAGTGCTCTCAGTTTTCTGAGGAAATCTGTTTGAAGATGAATGTAAAAGAAAAGAAAGTGGAAACGGTTTGACTTTGTATATACTCCCTAACAGCAAAATCCTATTTTACTAATCCACTCAAGGTTTTACTGAAGTTAGTATTCTACTAATGTACTCAGAAGGAAGCACAATTGAGTTTAATAGAATTATGGCAAAACGGTTAGAGCGTTAGACCAGGTGTGTGTGTGCACCTTAAGTTGCCTGTTGACTTATGGTGACACCAGGAATTTCATAGGGTTTTGTTACACAACTTGGAGGTTGATTGCCAGTTCCTTTTCCTGATGTATAAGAGACAGCACCCAAATTTCATTGGTGATCTCCCATCCAAGTACTAACTAGGGTTGACTCTGCTTAGTTTTCAGGATCAGATGGGATCTGGTGTCTTTAGGAACCAGGACCAGGCTTCAAATCCTCAAATACCCACCACCAACATCACCCAGTTTACTCTTGCTCAGCCTAACTGGATTGTTGATCAGATAAAATTGTGACCAAGTCAAAATTCTTGTTACCTTGAGCCAGTATGATTTAGTGGTTTGAGCACTGGATTCTAACCTGGGAGACCACGGTTCAGTTCCCCACTTGGCCATGGAAACCCACTAGTGACTTTGGAAGCATCACAAACTCTTAGCCCCAGAAAACCCTGTGACAGTTTCACTTTAGGGTTGCCATAAGTCAGAAATGACTTGAAGGCATACAACCACCACCACCACCATGATCTTCTTTCTCTGTAAGAAAAAGAGAATAAAATCACAATAAAGGTATGAATAATAAATAGCGTAAGTGCAATCCTACACTCCCTTCCATGGAAGCAAGTTCCACCGAGGTCTCAGTAGATATGCAAGAAGACATTCCAAAAATGCACAGACATTGAAATAGTGTTGTGTTTATTTCCTTAACTTCTCTTAAAATGGGGGGGGGGCACTGGCCTCACTTCTCTTAGCAGGGAATTCCAGAAGATGTGAACAGACACTGAGAAAGCCTTGTTGGCAAGTCCTGCCTCCATTATTGACAAGAAAGAGAGAAAGGCCTTTTTCCTGTTTCGCTTAAACCTGGGCAGGTTCATAAAGGAGAATGTGATCCTTATGTCATTCCGGTTTGAAGCTGTGTAGGGTTAATAGATCATAACCAGTACTTTGAACTAAGTTAAGAAACAGAAAAATTCTTGTAACAAAGGAATTACATATTCACCCCGATAGCAGTCTGGATGCCGCATTCTGAGACAGCAGAAGTTTCCAAATATTTTCCAAAGGCAGTACTACATAACATGTGTTACAATGATCCATCAGGATTTTACTGAGATATGGGTGACCATGGACAGATCAAATATATCCTGGAATAAGCAGAGTTGGAAAGCCAGGATGATGTAGTGGTTTAACTGTTGGATTAGGACTCTGGGACACTAGGTTCAAATTCATGCCCAGTCATGGAAACCCTCTGGGTGACCTTGGACAAGTCACACTCTCTCAGCTTCAGAGGAGGAAAAAAGCAAAACACCTCTGAAAAAAATCTTGCCAAGAAAACTCCACAATAAGTTTACCTTAGTATTGCCATAAGTCAGGAATGAGTTGATGGCACACAACAACAAGGCACAGTTGATACACAAGTTTTAACTACACTTGGCCACTGCTAATTAGTACACCCAAACTTCAAACCTGAGTTTTCAAGGTGAGTTTAACCTTTTCCAACACAGATTTTGACTGATCAAGAGCACTTCCATTTTGTCCAAATTAAGCCTCTACTGTTTGCCCTCATGTAATCCATTATTAACATCAGTCACTGATTTGGAACTCAGATAGCTTCCTTGACTTTAGATGGAAAAAAGAAACAGAGATATATATTTTAACTTCTGATGTAAGTCAGAAAATAAAACTGTTTATATCTGTGGGTGCTTCCAGATGTAGCTTTTAGTGTGCAATCACACTACTCTAGATGATGCTCTGAGTTTGCAGCTGTCCTGTATTTCCTCTTTGTTTCTCCAATACCAGAAAAAACCCATTAAGGAGAGGGAAAAAACAAAACAAAACAGGATAGCTGCACTGTACCTTAAGATTCATTTGTCCAGGATCACCTTATTTATTCTGGAATTAAAAGAGACTAATTTATGCATGCCAAGGGCCACTTCAAGGTGAGAAGTTCATAAAATTTCTCCTTCAATACTAATTCTTATTACTACTTCTGACTGTTCCAAATTCTGGTAAAGTTCAGTGCAGACAAATAAATTCAATGCAGATATATTTTTAGTTAGCTGTTGTTCACAAAGACATCTATATGCTATGATTGTGTGGAAAAGAGAATACTACAATTGTAAGAACCATCTCAAAGTCAGTTGCTCTGTATATAGGAATATATGTTGCAGGGCTATTTAGGAGAGGAGCAGCTGGGATGGTGGGGTAGATGAAAAGCAAGGTAGCGTTGTTTTTTGGGTGATTCCTTCCACACCACCTACCACTAGCCTACACCTATTACTGTATTTTGCCATGTGGCATAGTGAGATGTTGGATTAGACTCAAATTTCTGCTCTTTCATAAAGGTCATTGGCTGGCCTTCCATCTAAATGTTCCAGTGTTGTGAGTACTTAGCTGGATAATCTTATGCATTCCACCCTAAAATCCTTGGAGGAAGGGCAGGATACAAATACAAATTAAAAACAATGGTCAGTGTGGAAATCAGTGTTCCGTGCATATGGATTTCTTGACAGAGCCATGGCAGCTGAATTTATGCTGTAATATGCTTTTCAGATTTATACATTGCTAACACACACAAGATGTTTGTCCACATCTGGGTTTTTTGCATGCAGGGACATAATATGAAACAGAGCCAGCATGGTGTAGTGGTTTGAGTTTTGGACTAGGATTCTGGGAGACTAGCTTTGAATCTCCGTTTGGCCATGAAAACCCACTGGGAGACCTTGGGCAATTCATACTCTCTCAACCTCAGAGGAAGGCAAATCCCCTCTGAATAAATTTTTCCAGGAAAACCCCATGACAGGTTCACCTTAAGGTTGCCATAAGTCAGAAATGATCTGAAGGCACACAACAACAATAAAATCAAACACTAACCTAAGTTTGCATTTATGCAGGGTTATAGTATTCCTGCTTTATGTTGCCCTTTCTTGTTTTTTACAAGAACTCCCTTTTGTACTTGGTGCTTTTCCTACATCCTTTTCCTATTCGTCCCCACCACTTTCCCATATGAAAATTGGTATCTTGTTAGTGGCACACAAAGGAGTAAGTCAACTTGTATATGTCTTCATTTTGGTCAACACAGAGGGTGGTATTCCCTTCTTTCATCTGCATTGATCAAAGCCCTACTGTAAGGTTACTACAGCCAGTCTCCCCACGTCCATTCGGTGCCTGGTGTGAATGATGGCAAGGGGGTCAAAGAAACACTTGGCTATGTTCTCATAGCCAGATGCAAAATTATTACATCATTTTCTGCAATCTCTAGAGGACTCCAGAGGATGACGTGATCATTTTGTACCTGACTACATGGACATGGCCAGATGCTGTTCTGATCCCCCTCACTCTCATCAAGCACAGAACGACTGTGGTGGTGCAACTGCACGTGGAACTACTATGTTGTGCTGAACCAAACAGGATGGCGGCCCCTGTATTCTTGAGTACTCACTATTCATTTTCCTGTTGCCAGTATTTTCTGTCTTTATTTCATCTTTAGTTCTTAGGTGTTGCATGAGCGAGGGAACAGAATGTCACATTGTCATTCCTTACAGATTAAAAAAAAAAATCACACTAATAGGTAACACTGCAGCACACTTCACAGGGAGTCAGTCACATTTCACCCAGTAGGGTTTATGCTAAGCAGATATGAAACTGATTCAAAATATATTGATTTTTAACAACCTACAATATATAAAATTCCTACCTGTTTTACTCTGAATGAAGTATCCAAACTTAGCTGTCCCTGGCCCAGGTTATACAGGTGCCTGTGGTCTTATCCTGATCAAATGTCTTGTGACAGAGAACAGCATTAGGAAGTCAACTTTGTTGTTATTATATTTTCCTTGGCTTCCACGCAATAACTCAATATTACATGAAAGGACAATTGATCTTTTCTTATGATAAATTCTCTACAGACTGACCATCCCTGTGGTAGCTATTCTTGGAACAACTGGAAATAGATAGCATTTTATTCTCATACAGGATGTTTTCAGATGGAGAGCTCCTCACAACCTCAAGTTGCCAAAAAAGTCAGTGGTAGGATGAAGATGTGAACAAAGGTCCATCTGAAACTATTCATGCAAATGATTCCTTTCCTGGACAAAAAGAAAAACAAAGGACAACTGAAGGCACCCATATGACACTGTTGTGCTGTTCAGCACATTTCTGTCTACGTACAGTTGGTGAACATTCCAGAGGCTTCAACAGGCCACCTCATCTGATCAACAAGAACAGCAAACAGTTGATTCAGCTGCTTTCTGTAAACAGTTGTGAGACAAGAGACAAAAGACACAAGAAATATTTTGTAATGGGGATCATCCAATGGTTCTCTTTTTCACCTTCTTTTCATTAATTGGTGAAATTTTGTCACTCAACACTGAAGTGCAGCCGAAGGTTGATCTCATAAATAGCTTTCCCATTCCTTCTCCTTGTTCTCTTCCTGCTTTTGTATTTGCTAATAATTTGCACCGTTTATTTTCTTGGTCACAGATACCACTGTGATGTAGGAAGAATCAATGTTTATTCAGTTAAGAAAGAAAATCCTTTATACTGTAATGTCAGATGAACATTGGTATCTGACTTGCACAGCTAAATATGACAAAGGTGACATATGCACCCTTTTCAATGGTTGACTTTAGAGTTTAAGTTGAACAAAAATTTAAACCATCCCTCTCCAACTATCCCCAACTCACTATCAGTTTGACAAGATGATGTATATACCTTCCCTACCTTAGTATCATATTGACAAGGATTTACATATTAACAATTGATACTTGACCGTGTACATTCAATCAGCTTTGGTACTGCTTACAGTATTCTGGGCATCACAGTGTCAACATCAGATTCCAGGGCTTCATTATTTTTAAAAGAATCCTCTATTTAAACCAATCAAACTAAAAAGGGGGAAAATTAAGACTCAGGAATAATAAGTGAGTATCAGAAAAGTAGACACTTTGCTGGGAAAAAAAGGATGAAGTAGAAAGACATGCAGATTGTACATAAGATATAGAAATAGAATACAATCTCTTTACTATGTTTGTACCAAGCCTTTGCACTAAAGCACACAAGGGCAATATATCATGCAAGTGTCTTATTTTATCTTCACAATAATCTTGGGAGCCAGATCAGGCTAGGTGCCCAAGATCACAGAGGGTCAATTTTTCTTTTTCTTTGGAAAATTATGAGATTCTCTCACCAAGCGCTCAGACACATTTTACCTCAGTGGCACTTAACTGGATACTCCAAATACATGCAGTGACGTGGTAAATCTGTACCTAGGTGCAAAGGTAAATGCCTTATGAAACAGAGTTTTCCTCTTTTTTTTCCGGAAGAACTTTACGTTCACATACATGGATTGTGGTTTTCTCGGTGTCTTGTGACACTTTAAAGGCTAAAATATTTATATTTCGTGTAAGTTTTTGTGGGTAGAAGCTCACTTCACCAGTTACAAGTGGGGTTGTTAGTTCTGAAATACTTGTTTATGCTGCAACAGACTAATCGGGCTACTCAATGGGAAATATACAAGGCTGTTAGAAATTGATGTAAATGTATGCATCAGAAGGTATCAGTGAAGATAATCTGAGCTCTGTCTGGTTAGGCCAGTGTTCTGTCTATATCCCAACAGTTTATCTAAAACAGTGGCCATGGCAGGGTGACTCATAGGAAATGTGCAGGAAGTACAGTACACATTATGGAATGATTACTCTGCCTTTTGTTTAACATTCAGTCCCACATTCCAATATTCCATAATGTGTGGACAGCCCAAGTGTGAGGATTTTCTCCTGCTCCCCCATATCAGACATCTTTTTTAAAAAGTTCTGCAAATGTTCCTGGTTCCAACAAAGTCTTCTGTATTATTTTAACTTGTACTATTGATGGGTAAGTCTATATGACTATTATGAAAGGGTAGGTTGTATGTAGCTGAGTGATATCTTACAGTGACTCTACAAGGGACTTCATAACCCTGTAATACTCTTATCTGTACATTGTGGGTTGTTGTATGAATTGATGCTGAGAGGAGGGCAGCTATATTACTCTGTAATGTAGAACATCCCAAGGGAGAATACCATAGGGTACCTCAATTTTCCTAGAATGTTCTTCTGCACCTTTTTCTTCACCTTTTAATGAAATCCTAAAGTGAGAAAGTGGAGCACCACTGAGGTGTAGGGGCAGCCATTCACATTTGAGTATTACAAGTGCTTGGGAAAAAGTTATTTTGATCTATAGGTCCCAGAATCCTCAAGACAGCATAGTCAGTAGCCATGCTGATCAAGGGGTTCTGGCAGCTATATTCTAGGAAACCCCCCCCCCACATTTTAAGTACCATAAGGTGACCTCAGATCTTCAGTAGTACTAGAAGCACTTGCTGAAATTTTCATTTTAGGGCCATTGTCTCTAAGGGTGGAGTCAGAAAACTCTCTCTTTCGCACTGAGGGGAAAAATAATTATGCAGAATCCTTACATAAAAGTAATGAGTCCTCAGCCTAGGCAATCAGACCCTCCCCAGTCTCCTCAATTTTCCTCCCTCTGGTAACATTCACTGACATTTCTGAGGGGAAAAAAAAAACCTCTGACCACCTGACTTCTAAATATCATCTTCTTCCAGAAACCACAAACACTCCCATCCTTTCCTTTCCAAAATATTTTCCTCCTTTGAACCTTGTGGCATTATGAAGTCTTTTCTTGGATTCCTCTCTAAGACTTCTGCCAGAACAGAGAAGGCTGAGGCTACTGTTTTCTTTCCTTGTCTGTGTTGTAAAGTTTCTGAACTGTAAAGGAGACAAAGCTGTAGATGCTTTTCTCCTTTGTGAATCTGCCTGAGGAAAGGGAAGATATACCAAAGGAGGTACAAAGGAGCTTAACCTGAATTTTTTATCTTGGTGGGCTCAGGTACCAACCTGTTCCACTCATTGCACAGTGCCTGGTGTTAGGTCTCCCAGCAAATGTTTCCATGTTCTACATAACACATAGGACATTCTACTTGTTACATACTACCTCTTTGCTTATGCCCAAAATAGCGACTTTCTCAATATAATAAACACAACCTTTTATTTTGCTCCAGATGGATTGGGCAGGAGCTGGAAGTAGAATAGCCGTAGGCAACTGTGGGAGGTTAGGAACCACATCAGCCCCTAGTATACCTGGGGGCACACTCCACACCCCATTGCAAAAGCCTCATATTTTTGTAACTGCATGTCCCACAGTGCTCTCAAGAAGCTAGGGGAGGCACTTTCTCCATGTTTTTTGGCCTAGGAAAGCCTTTTTTTAAAAAACGAAGTGATAGGAAGTAATATCCAGTTTATTTCTGGTTTTAAAAGTAGGCCTTTTCTGCACTTAAAATGGTCCAAGGAGCTTCAAAATGTAGCAAGTTGCCCCTGTGTCCTCTAGGGGATATTTGGGGCATTTTTTGGAAGTTTTTCCTTAAAATTTTTGACCTCACAGGTCACTGAGGAAGCACATGCAGCCTGAAGGCTGCACTTAAAAAAAATGTGGAGGGATGTTTACAACTTCTTTCCTTACCTATTGGAATTATGAATCCCTGGAGGATGGTGAGGTAAAAAAAACCCCTTATCCTTTTTTTTCTAAGAGTCAACTCTTTCTCTGGTGCTTTTACCTCTTGCGTTCCTCTCTTTATTTTGGAAGTTAAAGAATGTTAGCATTTTCTTCTCCAGCCTATGGGACTGCCTGGACTTTGGGGGGAAAAGTGGATGGGGTCCAGCTGGGGGGAACACACAGATTGCTGCCAAGGTGCACAGGCAGCCTTGAACTCATGGAGTACACCCCTGTTTGGAAAGAACCTATGTGTATTGCAAACCCTCCATGCCATTACATAGGAAAGAACAAGCAGCACCTTCATCAAATGTACAGATTTTTGCCAGATGAAACAGGGAGTCAGGATCATCAATGCTACCCAGAGATAGCTCATGTGTTATGAACTTCAACCATTACACAACTTTGGTTAATTATTTTTCTGAACCTGCTCAGAAACTAAATATGTGTGGCTCACACTTTCCAATGCCAATCTCTGCTTCTCTTTCCCCCATGCATGTCCCCATATCGTGGAATAGAGGTGAGCAATGCAAAGAAGATGACTCTTTGCTCTGCAAAGCAGCCTTCTGACTATCAAAACCACTGTTAAGACACAGGATTCTGAGTTTCTCCCTTTTATATACGTATTCAGCAGGGGTGCAAAAAACCTGCCACTGAAAAGCTAGTATAGTAACAAGAGGCCCTTCCAACACTATATGATAATAGTACTATAATTCAACTTTAACTGTCATGGCTGCAGCGTATGGAATCTCAAGGTTTGTAGTGTGGTCAGTGACACTAAAATAATTTTCTGGCTAATAATTCTAAATGTCCCTCCCGCTAAACTGCAAATCCCAGGATTTCATAGGACAGAACAAAAGCAGTTAAATCACAGTGTCTTAACTGTGCAGTGTAAAAGGGCCTCAGAGGCTGTAGTGGTAAATTATGTAGAGGATGTCATTAGGGGAAGCCCCATGGCCACAATAAGTCCAAATGTGTAGGCAGCCATTTTGATCTATGAATAAACAGCATGGTGGGTATCAGTCAGACTACAGCTGGGAGTTGGCAAAGGATGATGTACATTTGGCATGTTGGAAAAGGGCCTAACTCTCCCATCACACTGAAGTTCGAAGGTGATTGAGCCACCTAGCATGGGGAATGTGTCTCCCCTTCCCCAGAGGCTGGGACTGCAGCTCCCACTGAGTAGTATGGGGAAACTATACGTTAGGCACCTGGCCAGCAGAAAACAAGGGAGCAATGATGTGACAAGCCAGTCCTCCTCCCCCTGCCAACGCACAACAGTAACAGCAAATACCACTAAGGACTCCTGTGCTCATCACTCTCTCTCCTATCTATAAGCATTAGAAACCAATAACTCCAATGAGAACTTTAAAATGTCCTTAAGAACCATATTCAGTATTGAAATATGCAAAGAAAGAACTATGATTTACAGAGGCCAAACCCAGTTTAGCCAGGAGAAAGCAGAGGCGGCCCTCTAGGTGCTGCACTCACAACTTTTTTTATTTGTATCCCGCCTCTCCACATGGACCGAGGCGGCAAACAACTTACAAATAGCACGTACTTCTATACTTCTACTAAATAGCATGTATTTCTATACTTCTATTCAGCCAGCACAAAAGATGTTAATCACAATCCAGCAACACCTGAAGCCCACCCGTTTAACCATTCTCAATACACAGCAACTCATTTTTTAAATTTAGTTTTAAATAAACGCCATAAAAAGTCGAGGCAGAGACTGCACCGCTCTTGACTACTTGGCGTCAGACGCCTCTCCTGCCCTCAGTTCCTGCTCTAAATCAGAAGCCATTTCCGCACTAGCGTGTTATAGCGCGATGATTCCACTTTCAACATCATCTGGAACCCAGGATTCCAGAGGAGGTTGCAAGTGGAATCATCGCGCTATAACACGCTAGGGCGGAAATGGCCCGAGTCTCTTAGGCTAACAGATGGGGGGGGCGGCGAGACAGTGAATAGCAATTAATTTTTTATACTGTGCAGGAGAGCGGCATCATGCTTGTCTCCACTGGCTAAAACGGCCTTTTTTGTTTCCTCGGAATTTTGCCAGAGGCTGAAGAACAGGGGCGCGAGCCCCCATTCTAACTGCCAACGCTGCGCGCGCACCCCGCCCCTCTCTAAATGGCGCTCAGCCTCTCGGACGTAGCTTTTATACCCCTCCCACCTCTGGCGCGAGAGGCGGGGCAACTGCTGCCCCCTTCCCCTCCTCCGGCTGGCTGACGCTGACTGACTGACTGAGGAGGATGGCCCAGGCAGGGCCCGCCTTGTGTCGGGTCACGTGTGCTCCGCTCCTCCTCCTCCTCTCCCTCCCCCCCCGGCGAGCCCGTCAGTCTCTCTGGCCGTCGGTCCGTCCGTTCTCGGGCCGAGGGAGGGCTCCGTCGACCCGCCGCGCGTCGCGGGGGGCAGGTAGGGCTCACTCGACGGCCTGTGGGAGCGTTGCGGGCGGTGCTCCTGCCCTCCGCTCGCTGGTCCCCTCAACTTACTTACTTCGCCGAAGTGGCGGGCGAGGGGCGGGGTGGTTGGCGGCGGCGGTTGACTCTAACTCGCGCTCCCCGACCGCAGCGTTCCAGCCGGCCGGGCTCGCAGGCGCTTCCTGCAAGTGTGGCCGGCTGGGACGGTGCGGTTGGAGAGCCCCGCTCTGGGCCGCCCCTGAGGGTGCGGGAAGCCCCCTCCCTCTGTCCCTCCTCCGCCCGCGCGCTTTTTTGTTCCCCTTTCCGTGACGCCGAGTGAGGGCCCCTCCGCCCGACCCCCCCTTGGCGGGTGAGGGCGGGGGCGGGCGGGCGGGCGAGGGAGGGAGCGGGGCCGCGACTGGCGCCCGCCCCCCCCGAACACCTCCCTCGGGCGGGACGCTGGGCCACGGCGGCGGCGGGGCCGGAGCCCTCCTCGGGGTGGACCCGGCCCTGACTCGGTGGAAGGTTCCCGTCCCTCGGATTTGCCCGGGTTTGGAATTGGTTGCGGAAGAAGGAGGAGGAGGAGGAGGAGGAGACGAAGCAGAAAAGTTTACTACGACTCAGGGGTTTGACTGGACTTGGAAAAAAAAGAAGTCACGCTCCTCGCGACCTCGGACACCGTTTTCCCTCTTCTCCTGGCGAAGGAGCGGCTTCCCTCGGTCACCGGATAGGACGAGCACAGGAGTAGGATGACCTCTCTTCTGGACCCCAGGATTAAGCAAGCTCTGAGGAAGAAGCCGTCCGAGAGAACCCAAGAGGTGCCTTGTTCCCTAAGTCCTTCTTCGCTTTGTGTTTCTTTCTTTTTTTGCTTAGATGTCAGCGTTTCCCCACTTTGAGAGCGCTTAACGCCGCAATTACTTTCGCCTAAGCAGTTGGGTGGAACTTGCGAGTCCAGCATTCACACGTGACAGATACACTCACGCCTCTTTTTCTCTCTGTGCATTGCTCTGAGTGCTCTTTTGGTGATGGCTGTGTGACAGTGACCCCTGTGTTGGGTGAAATAGGTCTGTGTGCTTCTGACGGGGTTGTACCTACAGTATACAGGGAATGCCATTTGCGTGGATCTTTTTCTTATAAGACCAAAAACCCAAATGGATATCGATGCAATTATGCAACTTTTTGCATTTTTAAATAGCTAACCTTCTGGATTTTTTTGTCAAGCGCTTTCAACTCTGTGGCCTTCTGTGAGTTTTTGCAGACATTAGATCACAATTTCTTATGCAGGAAGGCAGAGAGTAATTTAGACTCCTTGTAGCTTGGGATGGGTGTGCATCATAAAGAGATGGATGTTTGTTTCAACTTGAAGAGCAACTATTGGAAAGCTAGGTATCCAACAGAAAGCAGCTATTAGTTTAAGGGATGTTTAGTATTTGAATTTATATTGTTTAGTAAGTAGATGAGTAGAAATCTGCTTCTTTGACCCTGCAATCATTCCCAGTCACTGGGAAGCAAGTGCCACTGAATTCAGTACGCTTTACTTTTGAACAGATACACATAGAATTGCTAGCCTAGAAACAGCAATACTTTGGATTTGGTGTATGTAAGTTATCGTTAGTAGACTTTTGTATTCTCTTAGCCTGCTAAATTTTTGAATGGAGCCTTTTGACTTTGCGTTTCTGTACTATGATTACATGTGGTAAGGAGAGGAAGAGCATGATAGGATGATAAGCATGTCCCAGTTTATTTGGTATGAGACAGGGAAGTGTCTGTTTCCTGCTGGTATTTCAGTCAGTATGAAACAAAACCAACAAGTTCTTTTTAGAAAACATGTTGAAATAGGGCATAGAAAATAGACACAAATGTTTCTCCCTATTTTCTTTCTCTTTAAAATTTTAATATTCTAATATAGAGATCTGGCACCACAGTGATTTGTTTTATGTTTCTTGAAGCTAGTTTTCTCTGTTGGCTGGGTGGATAAGGGCAGATGGTACTCAGGTGAAACGTTGGTTGTAGAATAGGGTGTCTTTGGAAGTGTGTTTATAAAAGATTTCCTTTGCTGCCATTTTCAGTTGGCCCAAACTTTAGTTGTACCTAATAAAGGCATTTGGATCCTCATGGCTTTTGCTTCCTTTTCCCCATTTTATGTTTGTAGTTAGAGTTACTATGGTATGAGATGGATTAATTTTTGTACAGCATATGCGCTTCTGTTATTTATCTGACTGGTGCTACTGAACTCTTGGGAAGGAGTAGGATAGAAGCTGAATGCTGTTCCTAAGCTTCTGAGAAAGAATAAGATGGGGATAGAACAACATGTTTGCCTGAAAGCTGCAAAAGCAAGTGGACTCCTGAGTGCACTGTGAATATCGGAGCCTGTAGTCAAGAGACAGAGACTGTGGTCCAGACCTTCAAATGAGGTTTGTTGGGTACCTGTCAGGGAAAGGGCTGTTTCAATGGTGATGTCTGATTGTCGGATGCTTTTGCCAGAGGGGTTTGTTTGCTGCCTATCCTGTGGTCCTTTCTGGGCAGAGTGAACTTCGTTATTATTTCAAAGGTTCTTTCTAATATTAATAGTTCTGAATTTTTGCTGTGAAATTTTTAAAATCTGTGTTGTTTGCATTGTGTTGAGATTTAATTTATTTCATGTTTACTTAGGGTTTAGGATGTTAACTTCCGTAAATTGATCAGAGATTAGTGCTGAGTGGAGGATACATAATTGTTGAAAATAAAGAAAGACTACAGTAGTCTGAAATTACTTTAACACACTGAAGAGGACTGCTGGAATGACTTTGGCCTTCTGCAAAAAATACAGTTGGATGAACTTGGTAATGTAGAGAACAAACTTGGTATCTGTTGACTAATCATGTAAGATGTAACCCTGGCTTTCCTCATTTATTAACTGGCATTGAATCAGAATTTTCCAGTTTGATACAAGGTAGGAACTTCAGAATAATGTTTAACAAGTGGAAGGAACAGATGACATAATAGTATGAAAGTACTGTGACTAGAACACAGTGCCTTTTTATATTAAAAAACAAAACAGGATGGCAGGGGCAAGGGGTAGGTGTGTTGTGTGAGCCAGATTAGTTTGTAATTTGGAAGGGAAAGTTTTTTATTTTGTGCTATTTTTCTGTTGTTAATCAGCTCCTTGAACCAGTTACTTGCCTTGTTCCTGTGAAATTTTCCCATCAAAGCAAATACTGGTTTCTTCGGGGAGGAGAAAAGGGGTGACCAGGCTAAGGGGTTAATGATATCTTTATCTCCAGATGGTCTCTTATCTGAATTTTGGTCTCCTGTGGCACATTATTTCTCAGCCATTTTGACATTAACAGAAGATATATGTGATTGGCTTGCAAAGGTTTGCTGTTTCTTACCTATTATTCTATTATTTTGTTTAGATCTTGCTCAGTCTAGTTACAGTGTATCTTTACAAAGACTACAAAAGGCTAAATGTATGTTTCTGATCATAATCAATTCCCAGAGGATCCTTTGGCAGGCTTTAACAGAGTTATCTTTGCCATGGCCAGCTTAACACGCTGAACGTGCTCAGTCAAGTCTCATTTTAGAGACAGGCAGGGTCAAGCCTGGTTGGATGAGAGACTACTAGGGTATTTCATGAGAGGCCATACTTCAGTGGTAGAAACCTGCTCTAAGTGCAGAAGTTACTGGTATTTCCAAGTAGGGCCAGGGGAAAAAAACTTCTTAAAATCTTGGAGCACCATTTTTGGAAGTCAGAGTAGACAGTGCTGCGCTAGGTGGTCCCAGTGGTCTGACTCATTAGAATCATAGAAATGTAGAGTTGGAAGAGACCACACAGGCCATCCAGTCCAACTCCCTGCCATGCAGGAACACCCTCAAAGCATTTCCGATAGATGACCATCCGGCCTCTGCTTAAAAACCTCCAAAGAAGGCACTACACTCTGAGGCAGCATATTCCACTGCCGGACAGCCCTGACCGTCAGGAAGTTCTTCCTGAGGTTCAGGTGGAATCTCCTTTCCTGCAGCTTGAATCCATTGCTCCTTGTCCTGATCCCTGGAGCAGCAGAAAACAAGCCCACTCCCTCCTCTACATGGCATCCCTTCAAATGTTTAAACATGGCTATCATGTCCCCTTTTAATCTTTTCTTCTGCAGACTAAACATGCCCGGTTCTCTAAGTCTATCCTCATAGGGCATGGCTTCCAGGCCTCTCACCATTTTGGTCACCCTCCTCTGGACATGCTCCAGCTTGACCATGTCCTTCTTGAATTGGGGTGCCCAGAACTGGACACAGTATTCAAGATGAGGTCTAACTAAGGTATTCTGAGATATTTTCGTGTGTTCCTAAGAGTAGTATTAATATTTCTGTCATTTGTAGTGTCAAATTATCTATACCACACTGAACAAACCTGATTTTGGAAACCAGGCATGGTTGAGCTTGGTTAAGTGAGAAACCACCAGAGATCTCCAGGTAGTTCTGGAAAGGAATTCTGTTTGAAACACTGGAGAGCTCTATTGGCAGTCAGAGCTGACAGTACTGGGATAGATGGTCTTGTATGTTACAAGGTGAGTGACAAACAACATGCCTATCCTTCCCTGAACTGCTCCTTCCCTGACTCCTCTGTGACGTTCCCACTCTCTCTCTAGTTTCAGGGTTGGGAGGAAGGTATGGTGGAAGTCTCAGAAGTGCCATGACTAAGTCAGTAAGCAGCTTTCCTGCTCTAGGGACCTTGTGGTGGTGGTGGTCCTTGCATGGTTGCTGCCCACCATTATCTCAAGGCCGCATGATCTTTTTGGAAGAGAAGAGAGTGGGAAGGAATGCATTTTCAGACCTATTACTTGTCAGAAGGTGGAATGTGGCTCAGGCTCATATGATCCTCACTTCTCTTTCTTTCTAAAGAAAGAGATGCTGTTTCACCCATTGCTTTGAAGAAGGTTCTGAGCCCCTTTGCTGAAACTGCCATCTTCCCTGTCCTAAGGACTGTAGGTAGGGTGGAAGATTTCCTTTTGCTTTTGAGCAGAGCTCTTTTGCCCCAAGAAACCCAAGAGCCACAGTTTTTTCTTTATCTATAATAATGAGCCCACATTTGTAGTTTCTGACATGGACTTACATTGTGAGCTTGATGGCCTTCAGAAAGTGGAAGGTATTTATGAGCTCAGATGTGCTTCTCAGCTCACTTATTTCTTAAGTGCTTATGTGTACATTTTAAAATCCTGACTACTTGAAATAGATAGATGTCAGTAATTTATTTAAAGTAATGGGAGCTTGGCTTACAAATTCTGGCTTATTTGGAAGTTGAGACAATTGCCATTTCTGCAGTACACTGTTATAGTGCTATTATCACACTTTCACCACCCTGTGGAATTCTGGGGTTTGTAGTTTACTGAGGCCAAAGAGCTCTGGCTGAGAATTCTAAATGCCCCTCCCTAAATTGCAAACCCCAGGATTCCATAGGATGTTGAAAGTGGAATAATAGCACTATAACAGTGTAGTGTGGAAATGGCCATTGTCTCGGTCTGGACATAACAGGGAGCTGCACTTGGTTTGTTTATCCCCTCATGTGAAGGTAACATCAAAGTAGGAATGAGTGAACTGTGTGTATATGTAGTAGATTATTAACCCAGAATGGAGCTTGTTGTTGTGTGAATGTGGCCGTTGAGCCAGTTTTAAGAAGTTATGTGTGTAAACTTTGATATGTATTTTTTTCTCATTCAAATAACTGAGCAATTTTTACAAGACATCTTATGTAACTGAAAAATTTAAAAATGTGCTTCAAATAGGAAAGAAACCTGCATTCTTTAAAATCACTTTTTGATTTAAATCTATCCTATTTTAAAAAATCTCCCTAAAAAAACCTTAAACAATATCTTTCTTTCTGTCTGTCTATCTGTCTTTCTATCTATCTGTTCTCTTATTGGGGTGAGGAAAATAAATTGTATGACACTATTTCTTTTCCATCAGATGGGTTACTTTTTCCTTCCTGGACATGCATGGGTTTTTGTGAGTAGAATTAAATTAACTCTTGTTGAGGAAACTATTCCTGCTAGTGATTCAGAAAGGAGTGCAATTTCTTCTTGTTCATACATCTCACTCTGTGCCTGCAGAGTTGCTCCAAAGTGTGAGAAGACCATCCATAGCATATCTTGGGAGGATATGGAAGCTACATGAGAAGAAAGGAGTAGAAAGTTGTATGACATGGGTGGAAGTTACTAAAAATCTGAATGGAAGTCAGTTCCTACCATGTTGGATTCAAACTGATCCTACTCTAAAGTCATGAAGGCTTGAATTTTCTTTGAGGAATCTGTGGAGCTATGCAAGACCCAAATCTAAATCTATGCAAGTGCCTGTGGGGGAGTGACTTGTTGGACTACCTGCTCATTGTAGTGAGTACTAATATGGTCCTGATTGTGTTCTCACTTTAGATGATACACACTATTCTGCATATGTGCCTGGCACATTTTGACTTTGCTTTCTCCTTGCAATGTTCAATCATAATTTTATTTAGACTGTTGGTAGCACTTGAGAAAGTATGTGTGTTGTTTCTCTCACTGTGGTATTGCTTCTTTGCTCTTGGAAAGACATCTTGGATTCAAACCAGAGAGGTAGGATGAGAATTCGGCTTGTGTAATAGGACTGTTCTGGATCCTCCTCATGGCAGCACTGTGTGCCACATGCTCCAATATTCTTGAGGGTAAAGCAGCATAGGATGTTGTCTTTCTACTGTGTAAGATACTTTCTGGATTCAAGTATTTGCCTGTACAGAAAGAATATAGTGGTTTGCATCCACTATCCTGCAGAAGGACTTTTATTCATACAATGGTGTTTACTATTCTTTCTCCAGTGCTTCTCCTAAGACTTCTCTAGAGGCTTTTCTGCTTCCTTTTTATGTTTTTTATTTTATGGGGCATGTGCAGGGCTGCAAGGGGATTCTGTTCTACAGTGGCGTGTATTCTGGCCAGTGGATAGATATAGTTGGCTGCAATCTGCTGTAAATACAAGATTTCTCTCTTTCTCTTTTTTTTTTCCTAAGCCAGAAAATAGCATTGTTAAATATTAGTTACTGTTGCTGGTACATGAGAAATAATAAACTTATTGTTTTGTTGTTTGCCTTTTCCAGTGGTTTTCCAGAGCTGAGTGTGGATTTGAACCCTCCAGAGTTGTAGTCCAGTGCTCAAGTCATATACAGTCAGCCCTCCATTTTTATGGGTTTAACTTTCATGAATTTGATTATTTACACGTTTCTCCAACCCCCGCCCTCCCACCTCAGGTGCTTCTTTTCTGTGGGAACCTTCCTTTTCGGAAGTTCTAATCAGGTCATACAGCTCTTTAAAAATTTGCCTCTGGTCCTTCTCTTTCCCCTTCGCCTTAGCCTCTGCCTAGCATGCTAAGGACGGCTTGCAGCCCGATTTCTTAGTGCCACAAACCTTTTCCTGATGCCCCCTCACCACACCCAAGGAAGGAGATGGATGAGAGAGGGGAAGTATAGGGCCACATCTCCTCCTCTCCTCTCTCTGACCTGGTTTGGATTGTGGTTTGGCCTTGGCCCCCTTCTCGCAGATCTGCACACACAAAATTTGGTATTTGCAGTTTTTTCACTTTTGTGGGAGGTTCCCCCTAACTGTAGGGAATGTGGAGAGCTGACTGCAATTATTTATCTTCCTGGAAATATAAACTTGTATGAGTATGTGACAGTTATAAAATTTTATGTGAATCTACTGGTTATCTGAATGACTGTGTGCGTGTGTTTGTATATGCCCATAGTTAATGGCTCTTCTGTTCTTATATCTGATAGATGGTTGTATTCAGGCATTCTGAGACAGTGCCATGGAACAGTCTTGGAGTTGTGTGAACTCTTTGTCCCCTTGCCGCCTCTTTTGCATGCTGTCAGAACAGGAAAGTTAGAACTATGGAGGGTGGTCTGTTTTTTGCTCATGTGTGTGGGGGGATGTTGGCCAAAAATTTATGGCCATGTAACTGAAAAACAATACTGGAATTGACTTCTGGCTCCTGTTTTCAGCCATTTGCAACTAGGTTTCATGGAGTTTGGAATTTGCTTTTAGGCCTGCACCACAGGAGTGCTGATTTGTCATTTTTGGAGCAATTCCCCATTTTGGGAGGTGATTAGCAGATTTAGGAGATCTGTTGTGGGACAGCAGAGTTTCAAAAATGCCCAAGGAGGCCACATCTGGCTAATAGGACACAGTTTCCCCACCCCTTTATTAGATACTTGCATTAATGCTAAGTAACAAGCTACAGTTTACCATCCTAATAGCAACCTGGTTTGGGGAAAACATAGTTAAACACCAGGATAGCACTGATTAATTTCAGATCAGTGTTCTAGTTATCTTTGTAGCCTTGGAACATTAGGTGGTAGATAGAGAGAGGGGAAACTTAGATAGTATTAACACTGATATTTATGCAGGTACTCTGAAATTTTCAATAACAGACTATACTTGTTCTAAATGACTTGGTTAATAATAATTTCAACATAAATTATATTCTCTTTTTTAATTACATGTTTATGAATGTAATAACTTTAGGAGTATCTTATGGGTACTTTGAATTCCTTCATAGATCTTTGTCTCAAATTAAATTGGCAGTTTACATTGATAGACTTAAGAAACGGTATATTGCTGGCATAGGTAAAACATTTAAAACTGGGTTTCTTATAGGTATTGTAGGACCATCACTGTACATTTACATCTATTCAGAACTGTTTTTCCCTGAGTTCAGTCAGCTTTACTGCTAGACAAGGGTGCATGAACTAAGTTTAATATGCTGAAGGAAAAATCAGTCCTGATGGAACAAGATGATTTTATTTTTCTCGTAGAATTCCAGTCCTTGACAATTTAATATGCCAGACTTGTGTACTAACATGTAGGCTCTTGTTTTAAACAGATGGGTTACTTAACGTGTATGTGAAGTTATTTCCAGAATGATATTATCTTAATAACTCTGGGCCATCTTTTGTGTGACTGTCCAGTTTTTAAACTAGGTTTGCTAGCTTTGTTGATGTAGAAGTATTTGGAATATCTGTGCCATAAGCACAGCACATCACTGGGCTGATTAAGTATGTCCTGTGCCCAGTATTGAGGAAAATGTTTTGAAATTTATGTCAGATTACTATAATGTACCCACATAAGAAGAAATTTCACTTGGGTCTGTATTTAGGTCTGTGGTAAAATAAAAGCAGAGCCCTTGGGTCCTTTTTTGGGGTGGGTGGGGGGAGTTTGTTTTTAACATTAAAATTTTTCCTGATTAATAACAGCCAGTATCATGGAATTGTACAAAAGATGCCAATATTCAAAACTATGTGTGAAAGAAAAGTAGACACACATATTCATGCCCTATGAACAGGACATGAACTTGTAACTCATAGAAAATAAAATAATAAGATCAGAATCCTGTTGGGGTGCATAATAGTGTAAAAATTATTGCATGGTTACATTTTCTAAGGTTGTATAAATGTGATCCTTTGTGTAGTGGCTTGTTCCACAAGCATGTTCATTCATCCCCCTTTCTCACCCTTGATCTGATGGACGTGGAGCTAATCAAGTGTGAGTTTCTGCAGTCTGGACCCTTACCAAAACACAGTGTGTTGCACATTAATTCTTGCCATAGACTTTCGTCTGTCCTTGTTGTCAAAATATGTACTTCAACTGTAATTACTGCCTCTAGAAGTCAGAGGGCGTTTAAATTAATATATTGCTTGGCACTAGAACCTACTGTGATAAAAAACAAAAATCTCTGAGTATGCATGCAGATATGAACTGTATCATGGAAATATTTTGAGGTGACAGTAGTGCAAAATTCAGTGTTAAGTGCTCTTCATCTTAATATTCCTTTATTTTGTGGTGGTGTATGTTTTGATATTGGGTTGATTTTCTTATGCAAAGCACTTTAAATCTAATGCTGCACACTGACTTTGTTCACAAGTGGAGAAAGAACAAGGTGAACTAAAACCAAAAACTCTTATTTGTCATTTTTCCCCCTGTAATTTGTTTTACATGTTAACATAGTAAATCAAAAAGGAAATATAAATGTCAACTGTTTCTAGAGGACAGTCTGTTGGAAATGTTTCTTGTGTTTCAGAACACAATCTGTGATTTCCTGGCTTTTGAAATTCCTTTTTTTCCTTTTTATTTTGTCACATGCTGTTAAAATGCCATTTTGGTTGAAATTTTGCTGGAACATACTTTGTTTGCTGGACACTTGAAGAGTTAAGCCCCTTTTTCTATCTCTAAATTATGGAAGATACAAATGAAGTAGCTCATGTTGTAACTATTCTCGGTTTTTGTTTTTATCATGAATTCTCCTTTAATATACAAATGTACCACGCACCCAGATTCCTTACTGATGAATGCTGTAAAAAATGGAGTAATAAAATTCTTGCTGACAGCATAACAAAAGGCCTGTTGTGCTGTTGCACAGCTGAGCCAAACAGAGGAAAACATCTGCTTCTTGTTTCCAGAAATAACTGGTATTTTGAAGTAGGGCTTTTTTTCCTGCTCCCAATAACTTTTGTGCTTAAATCTTTTAGTTCCAATAAGTAGTTAGGTTTGGCTATTTTCCCCCCATTTAGTGCCATATTTTGCTTGACAAATGTATTGAATTGTCATTCTTTTATAGAATAAATCATTTAATGTATCTGTGTAAATGATTTTGGAAATAGTACTAGACATTTACAAAATGTATGTTAAAATTAATATGACAGTTTATTCAATTAAATTTTGGCTTGGGCTTAATATAAATTATTTACCTGTCTCAATAGTCAGGTAAACATATTGGCACTTTAAAAAAAAACTATAGCCTGTTTTGTTTGGGTGAAATCCTGCCTTTCTGTTTCCCTTGTAGAGGTCATAAAAGTCAATTTGCATACTTGAATCAGTGAGTCAGGATGTCCTGAATTTTAGGACACATCCCTTGGAAAAATTTCCTCTGCATTGCCCCGCAAGGAATGTTTTTAATTTTTTTGAATGGATACAGTAGTTTTTGTATTGTGTAATTTCATTGTGTTACATGCTGCAAGCCACTTTTGAAGATGAACTAACAACAGGCATCTGAGGTAGTGGCACCAAATTTTCGGACTAATTCTTCAGATGTCTTGTGAAAAACATGGTTATAATTTTGGTAGTAATAATGAACCCATAATTTATGGAATGACCTACTTTACTGCTTGTTAAGCTATCTGATGTGGCAGGCTAGCAATCCTCTGTGATTTAATGGTATTATGTATTTAATTTATATCCCACCTTTCTCCTAGCATAGGACTCAAGGCATGTGTATATGCATGTGCTTTCAAGTCACATGTTGACCCCATATATTTCATGTGGTTTTCTTAGACAAAGAATACTCGGATGTGATTTTTCCAGTTCCTTCCTCTGAAATATAGCCTACAGCACTGGTGGTCTCACATCCAGGTACTAAACAGGGCTGGCTGTGCTTAGCTTTCAAGATTAGACAGGCATTCTGTTAAAAACACAATTAAAATAGTTTTAAAATGCATTTAAGATTATAAAAAGATAAAAATATAGCACACTCTGTCAAAAACTCCATCTGTTTTAACAAGTTAACCAAAAGCCTACCTAAATAAAAAGATCTTTGCCTGCCAGCAGAAAGAGAGCATATAAGAGGCCAGCCAACCAAACATGGAAGGGAGTTCTGCAGCCTAGGAGCAGTCACTCTCCCTTGTCTTCACTAAACATGATAGTGCTTTGTGGCTAAATTTTGTTATAACTTGTTAAATTAAAATATATTTGTGTGTGATAGGAAGGTCCTGACAGAGTCCTGACAGTAATTTGAGTTTTGTTCTCATGCTCAAAAGTAATTTTTAATATAGTTACTCAGTATATCAGCCAGTGAGATGTTGATAAGCTGCAGCTTAGTCATAAACATTGTTATAACATTATGGCCAAAATCTTGTTGTTAGTCTTGACTACAGTAGATTCATTAAAATCAGTAGGATTTCCTACATGTTGACTCACCACTCAGCAATTTATTCAATAGATCATCTTTAGTTAGAACTAAACAACAGGATTCGGGCTGGTGTCAGTAACTGTATGAGAAATATAGATTCTAGATATAATGCTGTACCTCAGATATTTATATTTGATAACTGAGTCATAAGCATCGCATTCTTCTAAAGCAACAGGAGCCTGACAAATAGAATGAAAAAAAAATACCTTCACTAAAATCATAATCTTAGGCATGAGGTTGCTACTTTCCTTTCTTTCTTTCTGCATTTGTTCTGCTTGGCAGGATCTTTCAGTCATTCAGTCTTGAAAATGTAGCTTTTGTTAACAAATAAGGTTTTGAATTTTTAAATGTTAAGTGTATCACCAAGTCTTTGTACAGTTATGAAATTTGTGCACTAAATAATACCTCCCTCCCTTTACCAGCACTTCAGAAGGGAAAGTGGCCAGTAAAATTAACACTGCATTACATCAAGAATTTTGACTTCTGTGGGTGGGTGGAATGGTTTCTTTAGACTGTGGGAGGCTTCTTATTCAGGGGAAGATTTTGGTTGGCTGAAAGGGGGTCAGTTTTTGTCCATTTTCTCATCCCAGGGTAAACCTGCATGTTTGCTGTTTCCCAAAATTTGGAGGTTCAGAAGAAGGGGAGACAATTTGTTGATCTTTGCATACCACAACATAGGGTTGGGCCCTTTTGGCCTCTGTGTATGACATGGGAGAAACTTCGGGGTGTTAACTTCTGATAATCTGGTAATGTTGAAAACTTGGAAGAAAAATCTGTGCCATCCTTCTGTCCCATGCCTGCATTGCCCCCACACCTGGAAGGGGCAATGCCAGTGTGCTTAGAAACTGTGGGTAGAAACTATGGACATTTCCTCACTACACTGTTACAATGCTAATATTCCACTTTCAGCATCCTGTGGAATTCTGAGGTTTGTAGTTTAATTAGACCAAAGAGCTCTCTGGCTAGGAACTCTAAATGCCCCTCTCTAAACTGCAAACTCCAGGATTCCATAGAATGTTGAAGGTGGAATAGTAGTGTTATAACAGTGTAGTGCAGAAACGGCCTGTGTTGCATATTTGTTCTTTTTGACTCAGATTTTCTGAACTTACTGTAATACTGCAAGAGGATGGCACATAAGTGACTTAAAACAATGGATTGAGAGCTTCTTGAAGCTCTTCAGCAGTTCATCTGTTCTTTTGGAGCCAGTAAAAGTGCTTACGTGTTTTCTGGTTTCCTGAAACTTGTAGTGCATTGATTCAGTCAGCTGGAGGGGAATCTTGGTTTGGTGACCCTTACTCAAAATGTGTCACATGCCCTTGGGAACCAGTGTCTAGTCTTTTACTGATATGACTACTTTCAGTGCTCTAAAGCAGAAAAGATTGCTTAGAGAGGGAGCCACTTGTGAGAGAATAGTGCATATTCCTCTGCAGGCTAATGTGTGTGTGCATCTCAAACCTTAAAATGTTGTGTTCTCACTTATGGCCCATATGGTATATATAAAACCTGGGCCATCCTTATCCTATGTTTCCTAAATATTAGAACACATTTATCACATTCTATTTAACTTTGTTTAAATTAACTATAGGTAGAGACTTGTGTTCTAAAAGGAATGGTACAGAGTCTAAACTCTGTCTTAAAATTTTAACTGTTTTATAAAATAGAAAACAAATAATGTCATGTTTAATTATTACAAGCTTTACAATATATACTGCATCCAGTGTGATGTAAGCTCCTCATATATTGGATAATAAGTTTCTGTATAAGGCTTTGTAAGAGTTTTTAGAACACTTATTTTCTTGCTTTAGTCAAACTTGGTACAAGTTACTGTAGTTCCTACATCTGACTAGTAGTTTAATTTAAACTGAATCCTACAGTATTGTCATACTTGTTGTCATCATGTTATTTCAGATAGAAAAACAAACAAGAACCTCCAGGAAATTTAAATCTTCTTTTTCTCTGCTCAGTAGCCTGCTACGGTTATTAATCACTTTCTCATGTCATACCTCTGCCTCCTGTGATGAACTCTGGACTCATGTTTGTTGTCTTTTCTTCAGGGTCTTAATTTTCTGTTCAACTGTTTTAGATATCTCTTTTTTAAAATTGACATCTTGAAATATTCTAGTTTGTAATCTCTAGTCTTTATCAACTGACTCTTACTGATCTTAGCTCCAAAAGAGCTTTGTTGCCAAACCGTAAACTGCTGTTTAGCATTATTTGAACCATTCTGTTGTTAGAGCAAGAATCAATGAATAAATATTTAGCTTGATGAATTATGTTTTAGTCAGCCCTCCGCATTTGTAGGTTCAATTTCACAGATTTGATTATTTGCGAGTTTCTTCAGCTGCTGCCCTCCTCCCCAACTCAGTTGCTTCTTTTCCCGGGGGGACCATCCTTCTTGGTGGCTCTGGTCAGGCTGTGCAGCCCTTTAAAAACCTGCCTCTGGGTCTCCTCCTCTTCCTCCTCCTCCACCAGCTGCTGCTTAGCCAGCTGATTTCTCATCACACAGACCCTCTTCTGATACCCCTCACATCCAAAGAAGAAGATGGACTAGAGAGAGGAAGCAAAGGACCACCGTGCCACCCCACCTTCCCTCTTTTCCCCTGACCTGTTTTGAATCCTGGGTACCTGCTCTCCCCAGCATGCCTCAACCACCTTCCTACAGGAACACACATTATAATACTTTTTTCCACTTATGTGAGTTTCCTGTGCCCCTAACTCTAGCAAATGTGACAGGCTGTTGTATATTCTTATGAATATGACCTTTTCTCTCCTGATGAATATATTACAGAAGCCTGGCAATAATGCATGTTTTAAAATAATGCAACAGAGAGCGCAGTACAAGTTCATCCACTTCCAAGGTAATTACGTATGTTTAGCACTTGAAAACACATGCAGGAATCTTGGCAGTCTTCAGTCTTTTTTATTCTCAAAGTGTACAAAATCTTTAATTTTTGGCACGCAAAAGTAGATAATATTTAAACATTCAAGAGAGGATTTACTGTATTGGATGTTGACAATGAAACTTTAAAAATCATGCTATTTGCCCTTATTCAGATTTGGGACTCTTTGGCAGGATACATAAAAAATGAAATGTACCCATTACAGAGAGCCAGGGAGTTGCTGTTCATGCATGCAATAAGTGTTTGACCATACATTACAGTGTGAAAGACAATTGTGCACTGGTTGCTTTCCTGTATGTGTTTTCAGAGTGCAAGTATCACAATAAAATAGATTTATATATGATTTTCACATGCTTATTCCAAGACTTGTTGAATCGTAGAATCTTAGCAGGGGCCACAAGGTCCGCCTGTTCCAACCCTCTGTCATGCAGGAATATATAAAGATGCCCATCCAACTTTTGTTTAGAGACCTGCAAAAGGGAGCCCACTGTGCTTTGAGGCAGTGTATTTAGCTGACATGTTACTTGTACAGTAAAGAAATTCTTCCCAATTTCTTTACTATAAGAACAGCAATTCTTCCTAATTCTAGTAATTTTGAATGCATTGGTTCATGTTTTAGTCTCCAGAGCAGCAGAAAGCATTTGTTTATTTATTTATGCATCCACGCATTTAGAAGTAGGCATTTTCTGTTACGAAGTTCATGGATGGGGTGGGTTTAGGTTCAGAATAAAATTGCAGAGCTTTGAACATTATACCCTGGGAGAACTAACCTCTGTTCTGGTCTGGATTTTATTAGTGTTTTGTAGTGGGAGGCTTCTTTGAATTATAGTAAAAGGATTCAGTTTTTGTACGTTGAGCTAAGACAGCTTTTTTTCTGCCTGTGTTATGGAAAGATTTGTAAATCTTGCGTAATCCAAACAGTGGTTCATCAGGAGCTGCTTTTGATGCATAGCCAGTGAACAGTATGTCATTGTTCATAGTAGAGAACTGAGATAGTGTAGCCATCATCATTAGAATAATGATTTGAATTGGCCTTATTTAGATTTATACAGGCATGTCCCAAATATTGTTCACAACTGTTATGCAAGGTATCTGCTGTCAGGGTGGTTAGGTATGAAATAGAGGGTTGTTTAGAAGAAATATTAGACCTTTGGTTTTCTTTAACAAATCACACTTATTCCTGTATGCACTTGTAATGGATGAATAAAAAATGGATAAAAATGATTTTTTTAGGAAGGAAATAAAGTTTACCGGTGTTAGATGGCTGGTTAACTAACTATTGCGCTACCTGGCTATTTAGCAGTACAATCTTAATTAAAAAATGCACTGACTGTGGGAATTATATTGAGGCACAAGATCTTGTCTGCATGAATAAGTGTCTTTCTGCAGGTTGATCATAGGGTTCTGCTCATAGATTGATGTGCTAAGAGAACTGCTCTGCTGGCTAAGGTCTGCTAGCAGAAGAGAAAAAAAGGGTGGAGAAAAGATAGAGCAAGGGAGGAGATTACTTAGATCTAGTCTTCCTCAAGCCAAAAGGTGGCAGAAATTTAGGTCAGAATGAGGGTAGTTTTAAGTAATTTCCAGTGTCGGTGGATTCAGTGTAGTTTCTGCTGGCTTCCTGTCAGCTGTGTGGGACTTGGATTGTTTTGCCTGGTTAGGGTTGTGCTCTTAATCAGCAGTGATACTGGTCAAGTTTTCATGAATTTTTTGACAGAACTTCATGTTTATTTTTATGAAATTTTTTTAGAGTAAAATGAATAGTAGATTACTGGTAAAGTAATTATAGAATACAATATGGCTTGTACTCATTCTGCAAAACAGAATTATGGCTAAGATTCTTGTCTTAAAGTGAATGTGTCTCTCATGGGCTTCAGTTTTAAATACTTGCTTTCGAGGAAAAAAGGAAAAAAACCCTGCTTTCTTTCAATTAAGGTGGAAGTACTAAATCTGCTTAAAATGCATAATTAGTAAACATGCAAAGGGATATTGTAGCACTTTAGACTAACTGAGAGGAAGAAATTTGTGGCATAAGCTTTTGTAGACTGTTTTTGCTTCATCAGACGCAGAGAGTGAAATGCCTAGGTGCAAACATTTATACCCATGAGGAAGCAAGTGTGTGTGTGAGTAATAATAGAAATGCAAAACTTGTAGGTATGGTGATGAGGTGAGAAGTTCAATTTTAACAATGGTCTGGTCCTTGGAGGACAAGTTGGGAAGAAAGATGTTGCCTAAAGCCAAGATGAGTAGATAACTGTGTGAATGATGGAGGGACTTCATGGACTGTAGTGTGATGCTGGCTAGGAACCAGAAAGGAGTTGTGATAAAATGAGGAAGAGAGTCCTCACAAGACTGGGATGTTAACTAATTAGTAAACCATTGAGCTTGTTATGACCAGTTGAAGATCAAGAACAAACTGTAGAAAAAAGAGAAACATGGGCAGTGCCAATAAATTTGCAGTGTACTGGATCTTCTGTGTGTTCTCAACCTTTTCATTGTAATGTCAGCTTGTTTAGAAAATATTTTGTCAATGTGATGAACTGTTCACCATGTGCTGGTTCAGTGTTCCATGTATTTAGCTGCAATGTTGCAGAGATATTCATTCTTTAGTAGCACTGGTAAATTTGTTTCCAACAATCATAACTATATTCAGATCAAATATTATGGTGCTAACAAATCTATCATACAGATGTGTATTTCTGAGAAGAGTGAACTGAGAACAACATGTAAGGCTTTGACTGTAAATTCCGTTTGGGCTTGCCCATAAAGTTATTGTTTCGGGGTTCATTTTAGCAGGTACACATATGTCGTACTTTGGCTTCTTTTATTGGTGCTTAGTACTTCATTTGTCAGAATGAAAGTGCCAATAGCTTTTGCCGATTTTGCCCCATCCCCTGTGATTGCCATATACTTCGTGGATTGCATCTGAGACACAATGCTGGATTCATAATTACTGTTTTGTCTCGTTTTGCGTAATGGATCATATCCTGTTTCTAAAAGTGATTAGGACTAGTTCATTTACCAGGTACACTATTTAGTGAAAGACTGCCTAATTTAAGTGTTTGTTGGTCTTTTACATGATTCCATTCTTCCGTTGTACCTTAACATTCTTACACCTAGGAATTTGAACTTCTTTGCATGGGAGGTTCTACCATCTGGTCTTAATGTAAATAAAAATAAAATTGACATTCAAATAGTTATTAGAGCTGCTCTTTTATGTGTGCATTCTTGTAGTTTATTTTAATTCCATTTAAAATACATGTTAGGATAATTGCCATCGACCTTGTTGGGGATTTTTACATGAATGTTCTGTCACTATTTTTATATTGTAGTAAACTTAAAATTTGTGTTAATCTTACTGGCTTATTTCTTTTGACCTTTTTGCCCATTTTGAACATCACAATGAAGCATGGTTTGTATTCTAACTTTATAGCGATAGGAGTGAGCCACAGTAAGCCTTGGACTTGTGCACTCTTTTCCCTTTCTTTCCTTTGCCTCCCCTAATACAGCCAGAGATTAGCAGCTTTCTATATCAAGTAAAGCATGGTATTAACATTACATCCAAACTCACAACTGTAATTAATAATAAATATGATGTAGTTGAAAGGAATAACCAGAGTTGTGTAGTGGTTTAAGCATTGGACATGACTGGAGAACAGAACTATTGCCTGATATGATAAATTGGGAATCTTCAGTTTGGTTACTGTGAGCATTGTAGCACTTTGTTGACATTTGACAGGGCCTTTGGTCTGTATCCTTTCATTTTCCCATAGTTTTGAGAATGTTTGTCAGCATAGTGATATTCTGTGCTGGCTATTAGAGGTCTCTTGATGGGAGGAGGGAGGTGAGATGTTTTCACAGAGAGCAAGCAGCCAGAGAAGGACAGAAAAGCAAATGCAGGTAATAAAGGGCATATGTGCCTATACCTTCACAGTGGGCATGTACTTCCAACATTTTGTGACTCATTGCCTAATGTTGATTTTGTAGTGGCATCTTCCAGAATGTTTCAGTATTCCACATGCACCAACAGAAGAAAAAACTTCGGAAAGTTCTTTGGTAAACTGTGGTTTATTACGATGAGTGAAGCTGCTCTCTGTTCTCAAGAGATACAAATGCTTGTAAAAGTTCTTCAGTAGTTAGATCACAGAGTGATACAATATATTTCTAGCTTTGATTTAGATATTACAGTTTATTTAACTTAGTTCTGTTTCAGCCCTTCTAAGATAAGTTTTAACTGTTAAGCCTTTTCAAAAACAAATTTGTGAAGTATCTTCACTTTGAGATGTTCTCCAGGATTGAAGGATGTTAAGATGTTAAACATAGTACCTCTCATGAGGTTAAGATTTTAAACATACTATTTTCCATGGCTACATGATAGTGGCTTTTATTTGAGAAAGATACTGTGTTGTTTGGTGACTCTGTCCTCTCATTATTGAATATTCTAAAGATTTTCTGTCATGTATAAATGTAATTGTTGAGAACTATGTAAAATATGAAGAGAGTATTAATGGAAGATTGACATTAGGTCAGGGAAGAGCAAGTGCAGCCTGTCAGGTTTTTTTGAGACTGTAGCTCCCATCAGCCATAGCAAATGTAGCCCATGGAGAGAAATACTGGGATTTGAACTCCAGAAGCATCTGGAGGCTTGCACTTTGCTCACTTCTGCATTAGGGTTATACTATCTTCTGGATACAGAATGTAGTATCTATTAAGTTAAACCCAAAGATTTTGTTCAGTGAATGGAGGGAGCTTCCATTGTAGAATCATAAAATAATAGAGTTGGAAATGACCACAGGGGCCATCTAGTCCAGCCCTCTGCCATGCAGGAACATACATTGAAGCACTCCCAGCAGATGGCCATCCAGCCTCTGTTTAAAAATCTCCAAAGAAGGAGACTGTACCACGCTCTGAGGCAGCATATCCCACAGCTGTGACTGTCAGGAAGTTCTTCCTGAGGTTCAGGTGGAATCTCTTTTCTTTGTAGTTTGAATCTTTTGCTCCTTGTCCTTGTTTCTGTAGCAGTGGAAAACAAGCCTCTTCCCTCTTTGCTATAACATCCTTTCAAATATTTAAACATGGCTCTCATGTCCCTTCTTAGTCATGTTTAAATATTTGGAAGAATGTTCATTGTTCATATTGTTCATTGAAAAAACTGAGGAGTTCCTTGTTTGTATTGTATTCTGTTTACTGAGCAAAGTAGTGAAGAAACTATTGGGATCAGGCTTAGGGAAGTCAGGATTTGATAAATTTGCCAGATACTTTGAGGAGAAAATTATTTGCTCAGAACTTGATACTATAAATTATTAAAGAGTTTAGGGAGGTGACCAGTGTGCCATGTGGTCTTTCTTGGGATAAGTTGCAGTTGTTGCAGCCAAATGATGTGGACAAGATACTTGAATTTGTGCATCTTGCCACATGTAGTCTTTGTCCTTGGCCATCTTTGCTCTTAAGATCTAGCAGATATGGATTGTTTGGGTGGGTTTCAGGAATGTTAAATGCCACACTATGTCAGGGAGAGGTGCCTGCTGCCTTGAAGGTGGCTATATTTTCTCCGCTTAGGAGGAGGACCTCCCTGGATCCAGAGGTATGTGAGAGCTGCCATCCTATCACTAAAATCCCTTATTTGGTCAAGGTGACTGGGCAGCTTCAGATGTTATTGAAGGAAATAGATAAGCTGGAATCATTTCAGACAGATTTCAGGCCAGGATATGTTATTGAGATAGCCTTGGTGCTCTGATATGTGACCTACTCCAGAGAAAAGGCAAAGGAATTGCTACCTTGTTGATCTTCTTGGGTCTCTCAGTGACTTTGGATACCATTAATCGTGATATTCTACTGGATCAATTGTTGTAGGTGGGAGTAGAAGACACTGTGTTACAGTGGTTCTGCCTCAAGTCAGTTCCATAGAGTGGCATTTTGCGGGGGGGACTCCTGTTCAACCCTGTGGCCATTATGCTGTGGGGTGTCACATGGTTTCCTCTAGTCACCATTGCTGGGGGAGGAGTTTTGGAGTTGGATGCCATTAGCGTGCAGATGACTGTCAGCTCTACTTTTCCTCTTTGTGGGAATCAGCTGGGGCTGTGAAGGTGCTGGAACACTGCCTGGATGCTGTAATGAGCTAGATGAGGGCCAGTAAACTGAAACTGAATCCCAGTGAGATAGAGGGTCTGTCGACTTGTTCTCAGGTCTGAGAATTGGGCAGGTTACCTGCCCTGGATGGAATGGTACTCCCCATAAAAGAACAGGTACATAATTTTGGAATACTCTTTAGACCCATCTTTGTCAGTGGAGGCCCAGATAGGCTCTGTGGTTTGGAATGCTTGGGACCAGCTTTGATTGGTCCACCAGCAGTGTCCTTTCCTGGAGAGGTATAACTTAGCCACATTTGTCCATGCACGGGTAGATTCTTGATTAGACTATGGCAATGTACTCAACCTAGGAATGCCCTTGAAAATGACTCTGTAACTGTAGCTAGTGCAAAATGGAAAAGCTAGACTGCTTACTAGTACTTCATTCAGATACCATATAACACCAGCTCTGAAGGAGTTGTACTGGCAGCAAATATGCTTTCGGACTGAATTCAAGGTGCTCATGAAAACATTTAAAGCTCTAAATATTTGAAACCTCAGTACTTGAAGGAGTACCTCTCTCTATGTATGTCTGAGAAGAGTTCAATTGGAGGATCCCTCCTTTGTGTCCCACCAGTAGGGGAAATATGTTGTGGGAGGACATAGAAAAGGTTCTTCTCTGTACTGGCACCTCAGTTGTTCAGTTACTGGTCTTCGGGGGTTGATTGGTTCCAACTTTGAGATCATTTTGGTGCCAAGTCAAAATTTGATCTTTTAATTAAAGCCTTTGGACCTATCTGATTTTATTTAGACTGTGCCTGTCCTATGGTTGCACTACTTAAAATTGTTTTAATCAGTTTTAAATTGTCTTTTTTTTCATTGACTATTTAATATATTTTAATCTTGTAAAATCATTGTTATTTATTGCTTTAAATTGATTTTGTTGCAAGCTTTTCTGAGATCTTTGGATATAGGGCAAGATATAAATCAGAGGCACAGTGCCTTTGAAAGGGCATGGATAGGGAACATTGGTACTTGGGATTCCTGAAGTCATCTGGTTAGGCCCTGTGGGAAGCAGGATGCAGGACTACATAAAGTTCAGGTTCTTAATAGTATTTCATTATGTTGGAATACTGGTGAAGTTCTGTTTGTGTAGAAGTCTCTGAAATTTTATATTCGTGTAAGTAAGCTTTATTGATTCCCATTTGATTTTTCTGTCAGGAAAGTCACATCTTTCAGAAGGGTTTAATTAATATCATAAATCCAAAAAATTATATAGATTGCATTGAAGGAAGTTAAAACTATATTCCTAAACACATGTTTGCAAGTTGATAGATGTTCAATTTGTGTTTAAATAAGGTGTGTTCAACTAAAGAAAAAAAATCACATACACATTTTGGCAAAGCATTGGTTTTCTTTTCTTTTTTTTATAAGTAATTTTTATTAAAATTTTAAATGAAAAAGAATAAAAAAACCTTCCCCGCTTCCAGACATCAATTTTCCCAGTTGAATCTGAGTTTAACATTCCATTCTGTATAAACATTCCATTCCATACATTATCTCTGTTTTACAACAATCATAAACTATTACTTTTAACTTATATTTAACTATTTACATTTTATCTTTTACCACCTCATTTTGTCTTTCACCTTTCTCACAATCTTTCTTTCTTTTCCCCTATCTTATTCTTTTATCCAGTTCAATACCTCTCGCCATTCTCTTTCAAAGCCCTGGATTGGCTTATTTTTGGGTGAAAAAGTTAACTTTTCTGTCGCTACCATATCCAAGACTTTGAATTTCCATTCTTTTATATCAATATATTTTCTTTCTTTCCAATGTTGAGCATAAGTCAGTCTTGCTGCAGTTATATATAACAATGTCTTTTGATGAGATTTATTTCTCTTTGTTGCCCTAACATATTCAACAAATAGAGTTCTGGCTTGATTTCAAAGTTAAAACCATGCAATCTTCGAATTTCATCATGTATTTCTTTCGAAAACTTTTTTGCTGTTTCACAGGTCCACCACATATGAAGAAAAAATCCGTCTTTCTCATCACATTTCCAACATTTTCCATTCCCATTTCTTGTTATTTTTTTCAGTTTTACAGGTGTCATGTACCATCTATATAACATTTTATAAAAATTTTCTCTTAAGTTCAAACTTGGTGTAAATTTTAAACCTGTCTTCCATGCCCTCACCCATGTATCCAACTCAGTTAGATGTCCTATATTTTGAGCCCATCTAACTACGTTATTTTTAACAATTTCTGACAAAGCATTGGTTTTCTTATGTAGCCTCGTGATTTGAATGCAGTCATGATTGTTCGTATAAACATGGAGTCTGAGTTGCCAAATATGGTGAAATACTGGTTGTTAAAGATGGCTTAAAATTGTAATTTCAAAAGTAATCAGTAGTTAAGAAAAACATAAAGAAGCTTTAAATACATAAACAGAATATTTAAACTACTTTCAGGGCTATATGAGGGCCAGAGATGAATTCATAAACATATTTGCAGTCCTAGGGGAAAAAAAAGGTTAGGAGGAAAAATGCCTATTTTCTGTGAGGGGAGGGGCTCAGCCCTAAGGCAGATTGTGCCACCCAGCCATTGCTGCTGTCTTTGCAAGGGTTTACTTCTGCTGCAGGACTTTCAGTTGGCTGCAGGAAATATCGTTCCACCCACCCCCCCGGCTGTTTTTGGGAACTTGGGTGTAACAGCCATTGGAATCACTGTTGTAGGGGCAATACGAAAGGGGCTATCTCTTTGAGAGAGATACTGAAGGCAAGCCTTCTCTCTAAATAAGGTGAAAGAATAGGACTGACAAACTTGGTATAGCTGCCTGTCTGAATTTTGCATATGAGAGATGAAACTGCCTGCTGAAAGAGGGATGTCTTTCCAAAATGAGGAGTGTCGGGAAGGTAAATATGGAGTGACATTTGGAACTGTACAGGGCATGGAAAGATACGGGGTAGGGTGGCAGTCACATCACTATGCAGGAAGAGAATGCCCCCAAACTGCTTCCTGTTTCATATTGCCTGGATAGTGTTGGTGACAGGCCCCCTGAGTTGAAAATGTTGTTACTAAATGCTAGGTTGGTTAATGGCAAAACAGCAACCATTCAAGACTTATTTCTGAATGAGTGATCAGTCTGGTCTGTGTTGCTAAGAGAAGGTTGGATAAAGAAAACATCTTCATGTGTTGTTTATTCTTTGTACCCAAAAGCAAGACCTGGAAGTGGAGGTGGTGGTTCATGATTCTCTCACCCTTACTTGATGCCTTGTTTGCCAGTTTTCTTTGCTTGAATGTGTATGCCTGAAGATGTGTGCCCAGGACTGACTGAGGAGACTGTTGATGTACTGCCCACCTTGTTGCTCAAGAGTCTCCTTCCCTGAGCTAGCCAAGCCAGTATTACAGGTGGTGCTGGATTTCCCTCAGGACTTCAAAATCCTCCTGAGAGTGCCTTGTCAGGAGTGGCTCAGGGCTTCAGTCCCCAGGTGATAACCTGGCTGCAGGATAAACTGTGGACTGGTTTTCTGTGCTGGATACAAGAACAATGATCTTGGTGTGGAGGAGGTCCCTATTGTTTTACTGTCATAGACAGATCCCTACTTGGTAGGGAATAGATTCAGCTGGGACTCAGGGCCTCTGCAGACATAGGGGACTCTTATGGAGTTTCTTGTTTCTTTGCCAGGTAATTCTTTTGGAGATCTAGTTGGTGTATGCGGTAGAGGAATAACCAGGGTAATGGGTGTATTCCTGTCTGTGTGTTCCCTCCCCAGAGTGGATTCATATTTGTCCTTTGGTTTATTTTGGAGCTGTTGATGATAAAACAAATGAAATGTCAGCTGGAGTGACAATGGTGAAAAAGTTGGAGTGAATCTGATCAGACAGGACCTAGAGCTCTCAGGAAAGTCTGTGGTAATGCTGGCAGCTAAAAAAAGGTTAGCATTTTTTCTGTGAGCTCAGAACTGTACAGCAGAACTGTTCTGAATTCTGCCATATTACATTCTGGCTTATGAGATGAGAATATAAACCACTTCATAGCTCTCTGTGAACAGTGATGTGGATTTTCCAGAAAAAGTAAAACTTCCTGGAAATCTCTGAAAAAATTTCCAGTGCTGTTATTAATGTTTTCTGATTTAGCACATTTGGTTTAAATATTATACTCAAGCACATTCAAAGATTTATGTGGAAATTATTTTATTGGAATATTTGTAATAATGTGACGAGAATAACATATACTTCCCTTATGTTTAACAAAAAATGATTACATCTGAAAGTGCACAATTTTCTTTTAGGACATACGCCTAAAGAGAGCTGTATCTGATACATCTTATATATCAACAGTCAACAGTTTAACTTTCTTTCATTGAGGTATAACTGTAGAACTCTCATGCCATTTCGTCAAAGCCCACCCCCCCAACTGCAAACCCCAGAATTCCATAGGATGTTGAAAGTGGAATAACAGTCTAGTGTGGAAATGGTCTCAGTTTCACTTGCTCACTCTGCATTACTTATCAGTTCTGTTTCAAGTTCAGAAAAATCTAATTCAGTGAAACAAATTAAAATATTCCATTCCATTTCCTTGGAAACATATTCAGGGGTAGCCGTGTTGGCCATGAAGCAAAATGCAACAAAATCCCAAATCCACAAAATAGCAATGCCTTTATTGGGTCGACTAAAAAGCACAAAATATAACATGCAAGGTTTTGAAAGTTTCCTGGCTTCCTTAAAGATGTTAAAAACGCACAAGAGAAGAAAAGTGATGTTAGAATCACAAGTCTACATTCTGTATGAGATGTTACTCTGTTGTTAGTTAAGATGGGATTGAGGAATTTCAAATGCAGTCAGAGGCCTCTCCCTTTCTTGGCCATGTGACATTTCCTTGTTGTTTCTACTAGATCTCTTGGTGACTTTCAGTATCGTTGGCCATGATGTCTCTCTGTATAATGCCTGTCTGGGATGGGATATGGAACCATTGTTTTGAAGTAGCTTTGATCCTTCATGGGGAGACGGGTCTACAAAATGGTGGTGGAGAATTCTTCTTGAGTATTGTGGCCATTGACCTTTGGCCTCTCTCAGGGTTCTTTTGTGCCTTGTATTGTTTAACATTTACACGACTTCTGAGAGAGGTTGTCACAATGCTTTGGGGTTTGGTCACTAAAATGCTGATGATACTCAACAATATTTCTCTTTTCTGTCTGAATCCAAGGAAGTTATTTTAGTTCTAAATCTGTGTCTGAAAGCAGTAATGGATTGCATGAAGGCAAACAAATTGGAATTTAATCTAGATATAGGCAGAGGTTCTCCTGGTAAGTCAAAACACACATCAGGAAATAGAATTTTAGCTTGGGTACAATTACATCCTACCTGAAGAAGCAGATTTATAGTCCGGGCCTGGATCTGACAGTGGATTGGAGGACTTTTAATTATGCCACTTGTGCTAATTCCTGGAGATGGTTAACGTGGCCATGGTGACACATGATTTAGTTAAGTACTGTTTGGACTACTGTAACAAGCTCTGGATAGGACTGTCTTATATTATTATGGGGAATAGCCTGTTATGACAGTGTTGCTGGCTATTGGACTTTACCAGGCCTGTACAGCCTTTTATATGGCTCCACTCCAGAATATCTAATGAATTGTACAGTGGACCTTCTGTGTTCATGAGCTCGGAACCCTCAAATTTAACCACCAGCTTCTGCCTTCAAGCAGTGTGTTTCATTAGCAAAGCAGAAGTGGGCACCTGGCACTTTTTGAAATATGAGTTTACTGTATAAGCCTTACCTTGCAAGGTTTATATAGTAAGCCTGTATTAAAAATGGCATAGGGTGGCGGCAGCAGCAAGCCACCAGGTGCACCACATTCTTTGGGCTTGTCTACCTCCAGGAGCCCTGCAGGTACACCCCCAGAGGCCAGGGAGCCTGAAGAATGCAGCACACCTGGCAGCAGGGGTTTTAAACAGGGACTCATTGTATAATCCACACCTCTTGAGGCCTCACAGTAACCTTGCAAGCCTCATGAGACTGACTTGAATATGTGTGATTTTTGATATCCATGAGGAGTTCAGGAACCAATGCCTCACAAATGTGGTGGGCCCACTGTATGTCCCCATATGAGTCTGAGGTTTTAACGTCTGTCTGCTGTTGGAGTGTGACTTCGAGTAATTTTTGACTTACGGCAAACCTGTCATGGGATTTTCTTGGCAGAATTTGTTCAGAGGTGATATTCCATTGCTTTCCTTGCAGGCTGAGAGAGTATGACTTGTCCAAGGCCAACTAGTGGGTTTCCATGGCTGAGTGGGAATTTTGAACCCTGGTCTCTAGAGTTGTAGTGCAGCACTTACACTACTATGTCACATTACCTCTCTTTGTCATCTGTAGGAGAGACCTTTCTTCCATCTCACCATCCTCAGAGATGTGTTTGGTGAAGACATAAGAGGGAGCCAGCACGGTGTTCATTCCTAGATTATGGAATGTCCTTCAGAGGGAGATTAGGCTAGTTCTTTCTCTGTTGTCCTGTTGTCCTTCTGCTGCCTGGCAGAGGTGTCTTATTCATGTTGGCTTTTAATAACTGACTGGGTCCAAAAACCATGCTGGATCTTTAGTATGTTAATTTGCTTATTAAGGTAATGTATTAAAGTGATTTAATGATTTAAGATAGTGTATAGTTATTTATGTATGTTATTAATATTAAGAATGTTTAAAATGACTTGCTTCCTAGCCTTGGGAGAAAGGCAGGACACAATTAAAATTTACGGTATACCAGAATACACTGTGGTTCAAAAAAAGGACACAGTATGTACCCATTAATTCACTCATGACAAGAAATGAATTTCGCCCATGCCATTGGGAAAAAAAATCCTTGGTTAAAACATATTTGATGTTTTTCATGTGGGAGGGTTTTCCTCTTTATTTTCTCTGAAAATGTACCATGCTGCTTGCTTTTACTTTATGGGGCTGTTGTCAAATATTTTTGGAATTATTTATTTTTATGTTGCATATTTCAACTTGATTACTGGTTCTTTTATTGTTGCATTTGCTTTCCTCTATGCTTCCCAAATAGATAGATGCAGCTGCTATAGATTCAGTCCCAGTGCAAGTGAATCCCAAGCTTAATGTCGCAGTACAGGGAGAATGAAGCTGGTCTTCAGTTTGCTGTTCAGTTTCTTTCTACAAAGGGCTGATCGTTTTCAAAGTGAAATTCTGTGCTGTTGTACCTTAAGTTGTAAGTTTCAAATTTGATTCTCAAATGATACGAGCACTAAAATTTTCTTTGGATCCTATCATTTATAGGATTAAATGATGCTAAATGTTTTATAAGTCTGTATGTGTGTGTTAAGATTTTTTACAGTATGTCTCTCAGCTAGCCCATTCAAAACATGCAGAACTTATAGTGGTTGAAGGAGAGCAGATTGCTGTCTGGAGTAGGTATGGTCAGTGTCTTGAAACAGTGATGTAAATTTATTCTTCGTATCCTTTCATGAGGTCATTATACTATTTTTACAAGTGGGCCTCAACAGGAAGTAAAGGAAATCGGATAGGTTCCAGCCTGAGTAAAATGTGAGGAGAGCAAACCCTAAAAAACATTTCATTCATTTGAGTAGTGATTCTGGCTTTCCACATACCTTTCAAATACTTTTTCATCACTAAATCATGTTGAATTGTTTTGGTAAACACATGTTCTTTTTCCTGCAACTAAAATGAAGTATCAGCTTCCCTTAGGCCCAGTTTAGAGCCTTAATTCCCTCTGCACCTGGTGGCCACAGAAATTATTTTTTCCTCAATTAAGGATAGTAATGGTGCGATCCTTGAAGAGTTTGATCCTTGCTGATAGTGCCTGTGTACTTGTAAACACTGGAAACAGATGTCCTTCCACACCCTGAACACCTGCAAATGGTCTTAGCAAACAGACTCTTGCTTCATATCCTTTTCTGCTGGTTTACTTCTTTTGGGAATAGTTTTGACAGGAAGCTAATTTTCCCCGTAACTGCTTAACTTGCTGTTTGGGTGTCAGGATCTACACATCTATGTGTTTGTGGGTGGTTTTAGGTTATTTATTTATTTAAACTACATTTACTCATCTAAACCACTCTTATGGTTCCTTGCCATTATCTGAAGCCTGAAACTTGTCTCGGCTTGTGGTTCTGTGTCAGTTGAATGCATACACTAATGCATTGTGTTTATAGCTAGCTCAGTTATGTTGTTCAGATGGCAGATTTTCTTTTTGTGTTTCTTTTGCCAATCAATTGTATTCCCAAATTGAATTGAATACATTTTCCAGTATTGTTTCCCTTTTAATGCTTGTAGCCTAAGAACCCTTTTATTAAAGGGATTCCCTCTGATGCAACCTGGAAGTACCAAATTTTCTGGAAAAGCTGTTTAGAGAAATTGGCTTTGAGAATTTATGTTTGGTATCAAGAGCTACAACTGTGAGAACAGTGGACTACGTGTGTAGCAGAAACCAACAGTGCAAACCTGTTAAGCCATATGCAGTCTTCCAAGATACTTGTTTCTGTGACCTAGCCTTCTGTTAATTAAAATGTAGTAAGAGAATGGCCATATAGAAACTGCCTCAGCTGTAAGAGCTTTTTGCTACGTATGTCATTTCTACTGCCTTGAAGGAAGTGTTAATGTTTGTGCCATAGTAAAAATATTTTGCCACTTCACATTGTGGAATGTCCTCTGTATATCAGATTATAACAATGCCAGTTAACTCCATATCATTTTCAGGTTGTAACACAAATAATGTGGAAGAGTCAAGGGGAGTTGTGTGAATATTTCTGCATGTCACTGTTTAGCTGTCTGCGTTGGATACATCATAGGTGCAACTACACATTTCTGTAACCTGCTAGGGGGACGTGCCTAAGGGATATGTTTCTTTAAGTTTTTTAAATTTTTTATTTTTGATATTTCTTTTGGTGCTCAATAGTTTGGAAAGTTTTCACTGAAATCCTGGGTCCTCTTCAGAATAACATTGTTGGGGGAAAAATTCTTTGGGAGTTAAGGCAGTGTGTGAGCCTGATACTCCTCACCACTTACCTGGATCACTGTAGAGCCAGACTTTTTCAGTGCCTACTTTTATATCTTGTTTGGATTAATTTGAGTTTATTTACTCTCCTTTATCTAAAAGCCATCTCCACAGGGTTAATTATGACTCACAGATGCAAATGAGTGTTAGAGCTAGATGTTGTCATCATCTTGGAGGTACCACAGCCTGAACCTCCAAATGATTGTTGTGTACATATATCATGTAAGGAACATAGTAGTAACCCTTCAGTTGTGGCAGGGTTGCAATAAAAGCCACCATTATAAGCATTCAGATTCTGTGGATGATAAAATGACGCCTGTTGAGAAGTAACATGAAACTTGGCATCTGTATCCTGCTTGGTCTAGATCTAGAATTGTGTCCCATTTTAGGCTGACCCAACAAAAATTGTTACAGGTTCAACAGGTTAAAAAGAAATGAAATTATGTGTAAGTTTGGACAGATGCATTGTAAATTTCATTCAAATTTCAGTAAAAAATGTATTCGGATTTTTTGAAGCTTGGTTAAATTCTGAGTAGTAGTTCAAAAGTTAAGGTTTTCTGTTCTGTTAAACGCTATGCCAACAACTTCTTGAAAAAGTTACTCCATGCATTCTTAATTTCAGAAGGAAGAATTTGGTCAGTGTACTGTGTTTTCAGAGGAATTCTGTGCTGCTGATGGAATCTAGTAGTTTATTTTATGGGATGGGACCTCACAAGCTATACATTACTACATTGAGCAGAACCCTTGAATTTGAGCACAGGAAGTTTCAGGCGCTTCCCCCGTGTCTTTTAAGATCTGCTATAGGAACTTAAGAGGAGAAGCAGTTCTGAGGGAGAATGCATGAATAGAATGTGGCAGGTAGGGGAGACAAAAGCATCCAAATAGCCACACAGTCATCCAGCAACACTACTGAGGTCAGAAACTAACTGGCTGAGACTCATAACAACATTCTGGCCCATGGTGCTGGAGGATGCTGTTAGAATTCAGCAGATGTCCATGAGGTAGAATTACTCAGTAGCTTGGAAGATTTTGTTCAGACTTTTCTTATAATCTACGTTGTATTCTTTGCATGGTGAAATAAAGGGAACTGGCCAGTTTAGCTTGCTGGATTGATTCCTGCCTTAGTTCTTGGCTCAGGTAATGTGTAGCAGACCTCAGGCAATGTGGATCAACAGGGAGCTGTGCAGAAACCTGTTAAAGCAGATCAGTTTAATTAGCTCAAGTGTGGAGCCTTAATTCTTTTATAAGATTTAGCAAAGCACACTTGGTGTCTGAGCAGGATAAAAAGACCACGATCTTTTATATATCCAGTGTGGGAAATGTTCCTCCTGTAAAGTTTGACATAGACATGTGGAGTTAATGGAACTCATCTTAGGAGAGTAATAGTTTTCTTCTATCAGTTACATGGTAAAATGCCTGTATCCAAAAAGCTTCTCTGCTTTAATATGCATGAGCCTGTAATATACCATATACAATATTCACATATTTACAATACACTGTTTACAATATTTAGTATACAACCTTTTTTGGCTGAAGGGCAGGGTATAAGTACTTCAAACAAATAAATGAGGCAAAACAGACATTTAGTGAGAAGCATATCAAAGTTTTGCAGCTCTTGACGTTTCTCATATTTCAAGAAGCAGCGTCTCCGTGCAGATGAAAATTTCCAATATTAAAAAAAACCAGGATCTACCAGAAACTGTTGATGAGGACAGTCCAGCTGCTAGTTAGTACTAGGACTGTGTTTTTGTGAAGGAGAAGAACTTACTGAAGGATAGAATCTTCATGGGATAAATGTGTTTTAAAAAGGACAGAAATTGCGTGGGAAAGAATTTAATGTTAGAAAGTACTCCAGAAGATCCAAGGCACCTAATAAAAGAACAAATTGAAATATTTGCCTGTAACTGTCAAAATATGGATACGATGGAATAGGGAGATAATGATAGAGTTGTGTCTTGTGCCACACAGACTGCATTAAAAAAAATATTTTGCAGGCTTAGAGAAAGTTTGCACTGCAGTATGCACAAAAGAGGTAAAATGTCACAAACAAGATCAGAATGATTTTTATTGTCATTCTGATCAAGATTGTCACTTTCATGTTTGTCTTTAGCTTTCATACAGTGATTAAGGAATGTTCCCAACTACAGTCCAGGGGAAGGAAATGGAGGACAATGAAAACTGAATAGCATCCACATAGGACCCAGTTGAAGTGCCAGTAAATTGACATGATTGACAAAAGAACACAGCTACAACTCAAAGCACAAGTGTAATGTCATGCGAATCAACAAAACTAGTAGAATAGGATACGAGGCTCATTGAGAGATGCCAGAATTCAGTTTCTTAATATGATAAATATGGTAATTGGACCAGTACTGATCTTACAGTCATGAGGTTATTAATTTTAATGGCAATGCATTCTCTTGATGAAAAGTACTATAAAGGGATCGAGCTAATTGTGAACATATCATGCCAGTTCTGTATGTACAATTGGCTCTGAGCCAAAAGTAACGGTGGAGAAAACAGAAACTTATTGGGTGACCTTAGGCAGATCACACTCACTCAGTCTCAGAGGAAGGCAAAAGCGAACCCTTGTAAACAAGCTTTGCACAAGACAAGGACATCTGGATCTCAAAAGAAGTTACTTATCTGATGCTAACAGGAGTTTATTACCTGTCTTTTATTGCTCTTTGTCTCTAGTCGTCCTCACATGGTCAATAAGGGGAGTGGCCTCTGCCTGCATTGATATCCCTCAGTACCATCTTAACTGACAACATCTCAGAAAGAATGTAGGCCTCTTAACATTGTCACCATTTTTATCCTGTATCATTTTAAAAATCTTTATGTGATGAAGGAGCCAGTGAAGCTTTGGAAGCTTGAATAATATATTTTCTATTTTGGACTTGGCCCTGCAAAAGTATTACTGCTTGTAGATTTTGGATTTTGTTGTATTTTACTGAATTCAGTGAGATTTGATTAGGATCTGCATAAGATTTCATTCTTAATTAGTTCAGTGATTTATGCGAGCCACAGTTAGTGTTATGACCAGAGTGGGCATTTGAAACCAGGTCAGTACCTGTGATCTACAATGGTTCCATATGGGCTTGTGTATGGCTAGGACCAATGGAGAAAATAATTTGTGTGAGTGGAAAAATGCAATGTATATCATTAATGACTTGCTTCCTAGGTGCTTCAATTACCTTACAAATTTACTTTTAAAATATCATGAATCTAGGCCATTGTAATTTATTTTGTGTAGTTACCAGGGCTCAGTGTAAGTTTTAAGCATTGTTATAGATTCCTGTTTATTTCCACTAGATGGCTCACACAAACTTCAGTTGCTGTTGTAGTTCAATTGAGTAGAAAAGTTAGGTATGCAGTATTGGTTTTTTAAAACAATTTTTGAGAGACTGTGAGTGACATTCAATAGCTGCTAAAATACTGCTGTAGAATGATACTATGGAATTGTTTAACTATGCCTAAAAATACAAATATATTTGCATGTTAAGAGGAATAGTAAAAGGCATGCCTTAATGGTGATCTGAAGCATGATCAGCTGACTATTTGCTGAGGAATATTGTTTTGCTCATTCCATTTTGAATTATGAGAAATTTCAGGGCATAGTGCTTGTGTGGAATTGGTTTTCCTTCGCAGGTCGCTGGAAGCTCATAGTGTCATATTTCACCTTTCTCCCATCATGGGACCCAAGACAACTCACAGTGTAGACAAAATCAAAGTGCAGATTAAACATTTTTAGTAACAAATAAGTTTTAAAAATTAACTACAGTTGGCTTTCCACTTTCATGGGGGTTAGGGGTGCATGACCCTACTGAAAAAGTAGAAAAAATGTGAATATAATAAGTCCCTCAAACCATATTTAACACGCACGCACACACACACGAGTACCTGTACTGGTGGGCTGGCTGTGCTGAGCTGCCTGTGTGAGCAGGAGAGGGGGAGGGGAGGGGGGAGTGGGAAGAGGGAGAAAGGGAATACCTGTTGTGCTCCCTTTCTGCCCATATGAGCGAGTGAATACGTGTACCCTCCCTCCTCCTGCTCCATCCCCTTCTCCCTGGTAATCTGTGAATAATCAAAGCTGTGAATGCTTAACCTGCAGATGGAGGGCCAACTGTAAATTATCTATTAAAACAGCATTAATTTAAGCAGTTTAAAGACATCTAAAATTACAACGAGAATAAAAATACTTCTTTGTTAAAAGTAGAGCATACACCACTGTTCTGCAACAACCTGTAAATAGCCCAAAGGCTTTCTAAATAAAAAGATTATTGCTTGCCAACAGAAGGTGAACAGGAAGTGGCCAGCCTAGCCTCCTAAGAAAGAGAGTTCCAGAACTTAGGTGCAGGCACTGAGAAGACCCTCTCAAATGTCCTTCCCTGTTTTACCTGTAGCAGTGGTGAGAATGAGAGAAAGCTCTCCCTGAGGTTCTTAAGCCCAGGCAGGTGCATGTAGGGAGATAATGTCTTTCAGATAGGCTGGACTTGAGTTGTATAGGGCTTTATAGGTCGTGGCCAACACTTTGAACTATGCCTGGAACTGGTAGCCAATTCAACAATTGTAACAAGAGTATTATATATTCTTGTAACCAACCTTATCTGGCTGCAGAATACTAGACCTACTGAACAGTTTCCAGATGCAGTCCCACATAGAGTGAATGACAGTAATCAAAATAAGATGCAATCAAGTCATGTGTCATTGTTGCTACATCTGATATGTTTGAGAATGGGCTTAGTTGATACAATCGTTTTCAATATGCAAATACACTTCTGGCCACTAGTGAAATCTAGGTCTCCAGGCTCAGGGCTGAGTCTAGGAGTTCTCCCAAATGTACAGGTTAAGCATAGTAGGAAACACAATTTATACACTCTGGTAGTCTGCCAAATTCAGTGCCTCACATCAGATCTTCAAAAGAGAGAGACCTGTCAGTTATAATACTGATAGCTTATAAAGTTACCAGACGTTCTGTTCTGTGTATCATTTATGTGTGCCTAAAATCCTACATTCTGTTCTCAGTTCCAAGCTAATTTGCCTTCTCTGCTTCCCTAGAAGGGAGAACAAGGTTTAATCAGTTTCAACCATCTCCTAGTACTGTTGGCCATCTATTTATATGAAGAAACAATTCTAAAATATTAACTGTTACAGAAATGCATGATCACAGTGTTCTTGATTATTAAACACCCCTTGGTTCAAGTAGTTGAAGAGATCTTGAATAAGTATTGCTTTAAGGTAACACACAATAATAATCTTGGTCACACACTGTTAAATACTACATATAGTAAGACAATTGAAGTCAGTATGTTACTGACAGGAAGGAAGTGGTCAGACAAGCTGAGAGGATTGCTATATTTTGTCTAGACGATGACAGAACTTCTGCCAATTGTGGCTTCTGTTGTCACTTACTGCAGAGTTGTGCTCTGGCTACTCTAAGGGGACAACAAGGAAGAAAGAAGCTGTGGGTGACAGGACTGAATTTTCATACTCAGATTTTGAGCCAACTAACCAATTCTTTGGTTGAGAAATTCAAATTAAAAAAAATGTTGCTCAGGAGAATGCCAGTCAGAATGCAAGGCACCAACCAAGCAAACATCTCTGATTGTAAGTTTAAAAGCCTTTAACTGTTTCAACCTTTTCTGCTGTTTTTAACCTCATGATTCATTTAATATATTTTTATGTTGTTTAAATTATTCTGTTTTTATCTGGAATTGTTTTAAAACGGTTTAAATTGCTTTAATTGCATGCCACACTGAGATCTTACAATCAGAGCAGGGGTGAGCAAAGTGGCATGTTTTTGTGGCATCTGGCCTCTGAGCCAATTTTTCCTCCAAAAACAAATCCAAAAATTATCTCGGGGGGGGTATGGAGGACATTTCCGCCATGTTTTGAGCCCGCCTGGGCTCCCCCGAGACCCAATTGAAAATTTGTAAATTTTTTTGAAAACGCTTTTTTTTTGCTTTAAAATGTAAAATGATTTCCAGGTGCCCAGGAAGGTCCCCAAACATGCCTCCATGTCCCCTAGAGAGTGTTTGGGAATAAGTGGGGGCAAAAAAATTGATTTTTGTTTTTGTGGAAACAGGTATGGGGAGCGTTCAGCCTTCCAAGATCTCCTGGAGGACTGATGTGGCCCCTTAATCTTCCAAAGTTGACCACTCCTGTGATAGGAGATGGAATAGAAACATTTTAGTGAATAAGTTTGTGTCATTGCCTGCGGTGCTTCAGTGGAAGATATTTTTCCAAAAAAGAAGCTGCTTTTTAATATTGCCTGTCCAAAGTAAGTGGCGCTCTTTTTATAAAAACCAAATTATCTGGTAATATATTTTTTTAAAAAAAATAGTAGTGGAGGTAAACTTTTCTTTCTCACTAACGAAAGTAAACCAAATAGAAATTTCTACATAAAGTAAATAAATGAATGACTGAATAAAAATGTCTTGAGAAGTCAACAGAATGATAGCAATGAAGTGGATAGGAGGATTTCCCAGGGCAGGAATATCTGTAGCTACCAAAAAGACTGTCTTGTGCTTCCTTGGTAAATGGGAATCATTTAGTTCTCTAAATGTCAGAAGTATTGTCCTTAAAAAACAGGTGGGATTATATGACTGAAAACAGTCTTTTAGCGGTCCTAAGAGTTGTTTGCCTCATTTGCTTAGCTGGCACAGGCATATACAGCTATTTCAATTTTTATAGCAATGGAGGCAAGCTGCAGAAGCATTAATTTAATTTGTTTAGAACAAATGAATGGTATAACTAAATTGTTGCCCCTTAAAGCCACTTGCAAAAGATTTTTAAAATTGAAATGTACTGGCAACTAATACAAATTACAAGGTGTCCAAATGGAATTGTTGTATATTGTTCTTTACTGGTGTCATATAGGCACAGTCCTACAGTTGCTCCTGCCCATATCTTCTGAGGTAAGGATGTAGGGCTGAGTGCCCATGATGGAAGCAGTCTTTGCTTTTTGGGTTTCATTATATGGTTGGCTTGTTTTTGCACTCTGCTTAATCAATTGACCTTTCCACTCAAGAGTAGCTGATAGCCTCTCTGTTTATTTGCCTGTCCATCTTGATTGCTCACTCTCATTTTTAATTGATATGGGCCACTTTGCTAGAGAGAATTTTTTTTTTTTTTTTGAAGAGGCAAAATGTGAGACTGGTGGCAGCCTTCTTTCCTTACTTCTCTCTTTCTTAGCCTAAAAGAGTGACTGCTGGATGACAGCTGTTGACAGCTTATTTTGTTTTGGCAAAGAACAAAGCTACTTGTAGGATGTAAAGTCCATGGATATCATTGGATGTATGACCATATTTTTTCAAGGACAAGTTACAGAGAATATTTGGGAATGTTTTAAATTTAAAAATTCATAAATCAATATGTCTTTCTAGCAGTCCAGTATTTCTAGGTAGGAAGAGAATGTTGATAGTAAATTCAGAAAGGATTAATATTCGAGATATAGATGCTTAGATGTTTACCATTGGGCCTTTAAATCATGTTGGCATAATAAACCTCTGGCAGTTGCTAATATAAACTCTAGATAAATGGCATTTTAAGCAGTAACTTTCATTTAATGACCGATTCCTGACTTAGGTTTATTAAGTGTGAAGCATCATTATATTCCTTATAGCTGCCTGTAATCTTGCATTGTTTTATATCTGTACATGCCATTTTGCTATTTCTAAAAGGTAATTTTGATGGCACTGGGTTCCAAAGTCTTCAAAAAGAGACTGGACAGCTACCTTCTGGGGATGCTTTTGCTGGAGGTCCTGCATTGTAGGGGACAAGGTGTTCCATGAGGCTACTTCCAACTCTGTGATTCTGTCTGATATCCAAGTGTGATACAGTACATTATTTGGTCACAATTTACATCTTTTTGTATTCTGTTACATGCTGTCCTACCACCCAGCTATGTAATAGGCCTAAATACCTGTGGCTTTAATATCACACATTAGTGCATCCAAAGAAGTGGATTGAAATCCACAAGAGTTCATGCAGAAGTCAATCAGTCTTAAAGGTGATGCTAGATTCTTTGCTCTTTCCTTTTACAGTGTAACAGATACCAGTATTTCTTTGGGGAAAAAAAGTCAACAAATTGTCTCTGTATTTTAGTACTTTTATTCTGTTACACCGCTGCTTTTCAGAGCAGAACAGGATAAGGTCTGACTTACTGAAATAATGAAAGGTAAACAGGAAGAGTTTGGATATGAATATAAAATGTGTCTCCCACTGTGCTTGTGTGTGTTTGTGTGTGTAAAAGTATATAACGAATACAAGTCACTAAAATAATCCATTATTCAGGTTAGCACTACACAGTCCAAAGTACATACAGCAGTGTGGAGAAGGTTTATCTAATATATAAAAATCAAGGTTTGTTTGTCTGTGTCAGACAAAGACCTCATATGATTGGCTGGCTGTGAAGATTCCGTGGAATCCTGGGCTTTGCAGTTTAGGGAGGGGTCTTTAGAATTCTCAGCCAGAGAGTTCCTGGGCCTCAGGCAACTGTGTCTATCTTGAATAGGCTGCTATGGAGATGAGGCCTAGCAGCAAGCAGGAAGGCAGTGTATTCCCTCAGGAACCCAACCTCTATGTTAATAACTCTGAATACAGATTGGATTGGGGAATACAGGGAAAAATTACAGGTACTGGACAAGACAGTTTGCAGAATTAGACACATAGGATCTCAGATCTTTCTAACAAGCATTATCTATGAGAAAATAAAATCCTGGGCATTGCCAGGTATATACACTAGTAAGACATAAATCTCTTCTTGAATTAAAAAAGGTGGTCCAAGGTCTCTACTGATTTTTCATTTTTAAAATGAAGCCAGATGCAGTTTCAGCTAGCAGTCTTTATCAGTGGCCAATGTAAATCTTATGTTGTCCAATATTTCCTCCAGAAAAAAGGCAGCACTAGATTTACGCAAAATAGAGATGCCTCTTCTCCTCCATTCCTGACTATGAACTTTCTCCCATACTGTTTTTCATAGCGTGTACTGTGTAGAATTTGAATAATTGATTATTTTAGTCATTTATTATATTTGTTATATAACTTTGCACACACACACACACACACATACATATTTTGGAACAGTGTCATATTTCTGACTCACATGCCTCACCTAGGATGTTTGCCCAGTATCAGGCTAAGACTAATTATAAAGCTTTTAAAGTAATGTTTTAAAGTGAGCACTATACTTTAAGAACAATCTATTTTCTTTTGTTGTCTGGAAGGATCTCCTATTCTGCGATTAACTACCATTGTTGAGCTATATTTAAAAATGTTATTTTTCAATTACAGTTAGAATCCTGTAGGTTAGTCCCAACTAAAATAGATCCATTAACTCAGTGGGATCTGCCTATATATTCATTCATTGTTCAGCAGTTATTTTGATGGGTCTGTGCTAGTTGAGATTAACCAACAGTATTCCAGCTTACATCATTTATCCTGCCCATCTTCCAGTGGGTTTGCCCTTACCAGTTATTATAGGATCCTCTTAGATTGCTGAGGAATGATTGCTCTAAGTTCATCTTGTGAACTGTAGGGCTCAGTTCATGAATTGAAACCAGGTTTTCTGTTCATGAATGGCAGTTGAAGATTGCAGGTAGAGTTTGCAAAGGAAAAGGAAAGAATGAGATATCTCCATACACATGGGAGTTTGTTTTAATGGAACCAGCAGTTGCTTAAAACAGTTCCTCTTCACAGAGACTCTCTAATGATCAGCTTGAACTTGATACCTGGACACTGCTGCAACACCTTTCACTTTTCTTGTTTTAAGACTGGCACACTGGGCTCTTTCACATTACACAATTATAGCACTATGAATGAACTTGAACTGCCATATCTGCATTTTGTGGGATCTTAGGGTTGTATTTTGATGATGCACTAGAGTTCTCTAGATTCTAAATATTCCTCCCTAACTTGCAAATCCTAGGATTCCATTGAATGCAACTGTGGCACACAGAGTGGAATAATAAAGCTATAATTGCACAGTGTGAAAATGTCCTCTGTCTGATAAACCTTTAATTAAAACTGTGATATTTAATATATTTTATTTCTGTTGTCTTTTCAGGAATTAAATACCATCTATTACTACCTTCATGGAATGGACATACTGTCTCATCTCAGGGAGCATCAGTTAAGGTAAGAGCAAGTAGATTCATGCAGATGTGATGTCTGTCTATGCTGGCGAAGAGTGCATTCTTTACAGCAAGGCTTTGAGCTCTGAAGTGCAAGACAAGTCTTTCTAGAAAACTTTAATGATTGCTTTTTAAATTCTCTTTGGAAAGCAGCAAATAATGCATAGTAGTGGCATTCAAAATAATTAACAGCTTGGTTCTGTCTACTTTTTTGGCCAAAATGTATACATATTAACTAAGCAGCAGAGGAGAGGAGAAGAATCAGGACTGGCCACTCTCTGGATGACTGTGTATAACAGTCTATGATTCTCTCACACTTCCTTTCTTCTCTTCTGCTTGACTTTCCTTCCCCAACAGGGGCTGCTTGTAAGGCAGTAATCTGCTCCTCTTTCTTGGCCTTCCTTGGTAGCATATGCTGGTTAAGCTTTTGGCTTGCTGCTGTTTCTCTTGGAGAGGGCAGCTGGGAAAGAATCAAAGTGCATGCCATTTGCTGGGGAAGGTACAGTGAAACTTTTTCTTTTCTGCCCCTGTGACAAGATATTTGGTGAACCTAATGAATTTTAACAACTAGTTTGGGTGAACTGGGGTGAACCAGCTAACTGACACCATTGATAATGTGCAATGCAAAAAAATATGTAGCAGACATTTCTTTAAGCTCCTCCAGGTATGAGTGTGCAATAGTAAGTTAAAATAAGGAGTGTGTGGTTCAATGAACAGCTCATATGCACTTAATAAATGTGTATGGAATTCTTTTCGTATACACAGCCAGAAGCAAATACTACCAAAGTCTAAGTTGTGAACAGAGATGTATGGTGTTGCACCATAAGTAGTTAAAATCAGTGAACTTTGTGTCTTCAGCGCATTGCTAATCTTAGCTAGAGCAGATCCATTGAATCAAAGGAACTTGCATATGTATTGGCTACTACTTTTTTTCTTTGCTCATTTGGATTTAGGTGGTAGTATGATTGGCTCTTTGCTCTGGATGGCATCTATGATAATGTTTGGGTTGTTTTTTTTTTGAAAATTATTGTCTTTAAAATCTTTGTTGGATGAATTTTTTGTTTGTCTGAGTTCGCACTTGAGCTAGGAATATTTTCAAAGTTTGTTCTTCAGCTGTAAAATAAGAATATTAATTTGTAACCTCACTGATCACTGCTATGGTAATAGATGAGATGATAATTAATTATGTACAGTTAACCAATGTGAATTCCTCATGCTTAATGATATTCATTCCCCACCCCCCCAGAATTATGACTTCCAGTGCACGTTACAAAAGGTACGATGGAAATCAAGTTCTGTTTTGGTAAGTACACTATCTGAACCAAAACAGTAAGATATCTAAGAAGAGGAAAATCAGTGTTCATTTAGATTTTCTTAACACATTTTATCAAAACATTTTCACTCCAAAAAGCTCCCTTTTTATAGTTAACAGTTAGAGAGTTTAGGGAAGTGGCATGAGGCAACTGTTATGTAAAGCCATTCTTACTATCATATTCTATTGATACACTATTGACAAGTCACAGTATTTGTGGGCTTAGCATGCCCTACTTTTGTTAAAGTGTTAGCTGAAGAAAGGCAATACAGCTTCATGTTATTTTGAATGTCTTGCTATAAGTGGGGCCTGGCAGGGAAGGAGATTATTTTCCTTTTCTTCCCAAATGTTTTTCCCCTGCAAGTTTTCAAGATGATATTTCTTCTTGCTAGCTTTACTATATATTCTTTAGTGAAATTGTTTTTAAGTCCTCTCACCATTCTAAAGGTGTTCCATTCTAAAGTTCCTTTTTAATCCAGTAATTGTGCATTCAATTAAAGTATTATATTTTATTAAAATACTAAACAATAGTTCGTAATGCAACATTGTTTCTTACATTGGGATGGAGAAATGTGTTGCTTAGCTACATAGTTTTTCTGCAGAGCCCATCTTATGCAATTTGTGCAGTCTGAGGATGTGGACTGGATCCTTGGGGAAGTGAGAGCTACCACATGTGTACTAGATCCTTGCTTTTCCTGACTAATTAAATAGGCCAGAGGAGGACTCGCTGAGTGGATAAGGGGAGTGATTAATGCAGGGTCCCAGCATGCCTGAAAGAGATTATTGTAAAACCTCTTCTGAAAAAACCTTCCCTGGATCCTAGTGTGTGGTGCCTTCTCAACTCCAGGGGTTTCTTCATAAGGTGGGTTATCTAGATCCATTTCAGTCTGGTTTCAGACCTGGTTATGAGACAGAGACAGCTTTGGTCACCTTGCTGGATGACCTACGCAGGGGACTGGACCGAGGGAGTGTGTCCCTTTTGGTTCTGCTGGACTTTTCAGCAGTTTTCAATACCATTGGCATGATATCCTTCTGAGTCATCTCACTAAGATGAGGCTTAGAGGTACTGTATTACAGTGGCTCTGTTTGTTCTTGCAGGGGTGCTCTCAGAGGGTGGTGCTGGGGGATTTCCGCTCAACTCTCTGGCCATTGACCTATGGAGTCTGTAAGAGTTCAGTCTTGTCCCCTATGCTATTTAACATCTACATGAAGCTGCTTGGAGAGGTTGTCTGGAGTTCTGTGGTTAGGTGTCACCAGTATGGTGATGGTACCCAGCTCTGTTACTCCCTTCTGCCTAATTCCAAGGAAGCTGTTCCTCTTCTAAGCCGGTGTCTGGCAGCTGTAATTGACTGGATAAGGGAAAACAAATTAAAGCTTAATCCAGAGAAGACAAATGTGCTCTTGATCAGATTTGGGAATAAGGATTCAGCCTGTGTTAAATGGGGTTACCTTCCACCTGAAAACATTGGGTTGGCAGTTTGGGGGTACTCGTGGATTCAGCTCTGAGAGTGAAGGCCCAAATTTCAGCAGGGGGCAGGGGTGCTTTTGCATGGTTAAAGCTAGTGTGTCAACTCTGCTTGTTCCTATGGAATCAGATATTGCCACAGTGATACATGCCTTGGTTTTAAAATTCTGTTTGGATTATTGTAATTCTAGGCACTCTGCATGGAGCTGCCTTTGAAAAGTGTTCAGAAAACTGGATGTCAACTAAGAAAACAAAATATCTAGGAATTATTATAATGAAAAAGAATCAATAATTATTCAACAACAACTATTTGAAGATATGGAGAGATAAAAATGATGTGGAAAAATGGAAAAATTTAAATCTATCTCTCTTGGGAAGAATAAGTGCTTTTAAAATGTCTTTATTACCTAAGCTCATGTTCCCTTTGCAGAATTTAGCAATAATAGGAAGAGAGAAGATATTTAAAGAATGGGAAAAGGACCTACAAAAATTCATTTGGCAGGGGAAAAAACCAAGAATAAGATTTAAACACTTCAGGATGCAAAAGAGAGAGGAGGACTTGACTTACCATCATTGAAAATTTATTATTATGCATGTTGCTTAGACTGGATTAAAGATTGCATTCAATTAGAGAGAACAACTATAAAAGAATTGGAAGAAATAAACAATAGATTCGGATGGCATGGATATTTATGCTATGATAGATTAACAGTGAACAAAGAGTTTAATAACCATTGCATCCGGAAGACATTGCTAAAGGTTTGGCTACAAATAAAGCAGAAATATTATACAAAACTTCCAATATGGACTTCACCACAAGAAGTGTATAGAATTGCCCCGACAAAACAGGGAAATGTACTAACATACCAAGAAATATTGAAATGGGAGGGGGAGAAACCAAGAATGTGCACAGTAGAAGAATTAAAGGCTGAAGGATATGAGTTAAACTGGTTCCATGGTGACAACTTGAAGAAAGATTTAAAATGGGTAAAAAATTGTATGGATTTGAGCGAAAATAAAATGAACTAGATTTACTGATGAAGGGAAACCAAAAGAAGACAATCTCTAAATTTTATAAACTATTGTTGAAAAGAGAAATGGAATCAGATGTAATTAAAGATACAATGGTTAGATGAGCTCAGAATGTGGGACATCTAGTTGAATTAGAAGTTTGGGAGAGAGCATGGAAAAATTTTTATATCAAATTTACACCAAATTTAAATTTAAGAGAAATTTTTTATAAAATGCTTCATAGATGGTATATGGTATATGACCCCAGAAAGATTACAAAAAATAACTAAAACTGGGAGTGGGAAGTGCTGGAAGTGTGATTAAAAGATTAGATCTTTTTTTCATATGTGGTAGACTTGTAGGAGGGCAGGAAAATTTTGGAAGGGGATACATGATGAAATTCAAAGAGTTTGTAATCTGAATTTTGAAATGACACCAGAGTTTTATTTGTTAAATTTGTTAGGGCAACACAGGGAGATAAGAAGTCATCAGAAGATATTGTTATATTTAATAACAGCTGCAAGGTTGATGTATGCACAATGCTGGAAAGAAAAGAAAGATATAGATTTAGAAGAGTGGAAGCTAAAAGTTCTGGATATGGTAGAGGTAGAAAAATTAGCTTTCTCTTTGAAGAACAACCTATTTTTGTTTTTTTGAAAGGGAATGGAAAGGAGTTTTGGGTTGGATAAAGACATAAATGTACAAGAAACAAAAGAAAGAAATGTAACTGTCTTTCTCTTGTTAATGGAAATGCAATTGTTCTTCTCTTGTGTAAATGGAAACAAAGTAGATTAAACTGGAGAATACAAGCTTGGAAGTGGAGGGGGGAGTGAGATACATCCAATAATGGTGTATATCCACTTGTTTTTTTTATTTTTGCAATCAAATCTTTAATAAAAATATTTCAAAAAAAGAAAAATGTTCAGAAACTTCAATTAGCTAAAATTGCTACGGCTAGGTTGTGAACTGGACCTGAAGGGAGCACACAACTGTTTCCTGGCACAATTCAAAGTGCTGGTTTTGACCTATAAAGTCCTATACTGCTTGTGCCCAGGTGACCTATCCCCCCCCACCCCCAAAAATAATCTGAGATTGTCTGGAGAGGACCTTCTCTCTGTTCCACCACTGTCTCAGGTGTGTTTGGGGGGAACAAGGGAGAGAGCCTTCTCGGTGGCTGCTCCTATACTTTGGAACTTCCTCCCTAGATAGGCCAGGATGGCCCCATCCTTACTCTCCATTCGGCGGCAGGTTAAAATATTTTTATGCTGTCAGGCTTTTATAAATTGATAGATTTAGGCCTTTTAATCCTGTACGAGTCTGTTTTTAAGGTGGCATTGCTTTTAATGTATTTAATGTTAACATTTAATGTTTTAAACTCTATAAATTGTTAATTTTTTAAAAAATCTTGTGTTTATACTTTTATGTATATTTTAACTTGTACTGTTTTAATGTCAGCCACCTTGAGTTCCGTTGTCGGGAGAAAGGTGGGATACAAATAAATAAAACAATAATAACCATTTCCTTAATGATTTAAGTCCCCAATGATTTATTATTGATTTTTGAGACAGCAATTAACAAAGGAAAATGTTCTTATCCAAAATGATATGCAAAATCCAGTCTTTCATCTGTGCCTCAGTACATGGAGATAAGCTTCTTGTGCACAGGTTGTGTGGCACGTTGTCTGCAACTATAAGAGGTGTTGATAGACTTGCTGGTAAATCTTATGGTCCCCCTTATGGTGTCTGTCATGTGCCAATGTTCCTTGGTCTACAAGCCATTGACTGCTGGTCTGCAGAGTAATTGGTGTGTGTGTGTGTGTGTGTGTATGTATGTGTATATGTATACGAGGAAGAGAGTGAGGGAGAAACAGTTGTAGTTAATGAGCACAAACAAGGTACCATTCCCTGGCCCATTAGAGGGGGAAAAAAATATTAGTCCCTTTATATCAATAGCTTGAGAAGCATGGGCCTAAGTTGCTACCAAAAAAGTTAACAGCAAGATCTTTGTAGTTCATGTATGTTCCTTTTTATTAGTCAAGTGGTGGATTGAAACACACAGTGCCCACAAAATTGCTTAGTTTTGTGACTAGTGATTTGAGATCTTGGGAGGAGAACTCACATGTTTGAAGGACCTTGCTGCTACTTTTATATTTGGAAATATTTTCTGAGTATATGTGAAGTGGACCATGATAGGACAGTGATTAGGAAACACTGGAAAGCTTTGATGCGGAGTGTTTGATATATGGGCACACTTTACCTTGTTTTGCACTCCTTAATCTTTGTTCTTTTTCTTTAGTTCAGACACTATTGCAAGATGCTGGTATATTCTTCTTTCTGGATCTGTGCTAATGAAGGACTCCATGTTTTTGCCACCCTGCAGGTATGTAAGAAATCAGTGTCTTTTTCAAATAGAGGGAAAAAAATGAATTGCAACATTCAGTTTAAGAGTGTATGCAACACATGATGACACAGGATCAAGCTTGTAGGATCCAGTTTTCATAATGTGCATGCTAAATTTGTATTCTAATGTTCTTGTGTTCCTTCTCTACTTCAACACCTGGGATAATCACTTTGACTTTATTTAAGATACTCTGTCTATAAAATCTACCTGTTTCAAAATTCTTGCAATGTTATTGCAACTTTAATTGATGTAGCAACTAAGGGAAAAATCCAATACGTAACAGAAAATGGATTAATTAAAGAGAACATGAAATATCTTACATGTGATATACCTTATGCATTTAGTTTTGATTTCCTTTACTAGTGTAAAGGATTGAATTTTAAATTTTAATTCATTTGTTAATGCTTACAGTGAACATAAACAGCCAATACTGCTGCTGATATTCTGAATTTTATGGGTAAAGCCAACAGAATAAAAAGTATTTACTGATAATGTTATTGTTACTTTTACTACTACTTTTTGTATTTCTTTGTAATTGTAGCAGGGAATGTTACAGTAGAAAAAAGGGAAATAAAAAATAACACCCCCCCACAATTTATTTATTTATTTTGGTTTGCCATGTAGTATCCAGCTGGCAGATGTTCTTGGGATAGGTTATCAAATATAGAAAACAAAAAACACTTTTATATAACAAGTGAGTAAGCCAAAATTGTTAGAGAAAATAAAACATTAGAATATTAAGAAACAGTTATAGTGAAAACAAAGATAACAAAGACTAAATGTTTACTTGGCAGATAAATGCCTTAACCTTACCTTTTAGTGGTACTAATGAGGATGCCAGGCTGATTCTCTGGGGAGGGTGTTCTACAGATGAGTCTTGTCAGTGAGAGAAGCTTGCCAAGATAGTTCAGTATGCACTCTTTCCCAGTGTTTTGTGTCAGTTATGGGCTTGTGGAAAGACATTTAATATTGTGAGCAGCCTGTATCTGTATGGCTCTGTTTCTTTCAAAGCATGGGTAAATACAATATAGCAAGAGAGCTGGACATCGCTCATTTTTTTTTAAAGATTTACTGAGCTTCTGAAGTTGCCTCACACTTAACCAACTTTTTCAGATGAAAATTATCCCCCAGATGGCTCTAGACTGCCAGTCACTGCTCCTGGTGGCTTCCAGAAGTGCATCTTTGGTTGAACTCCCTAACCAACAAAGTACCTAGAAACTGTGACCAAAAGTTACTTTACGGTCAATTTCAGGTGCAGTTTTCTCCTGAAAATTGGGTGGTGCAGCCCACTTTGGGTTCAGAGGTGGCAAAGTATCCCTTGCATCTACCACAGTTGTACATCCTAGCTTTAATGCAAGTGTAAGCACAGAACTATTTGCACATGATAGCAACTTTCCTTTTTCTTGTGACCAGGTTATGTGACACTTATTCTAGGTATTTAGCATATTAAAAGGGCTCAGGGCCTGGTTCCTGAAACAAAACTATCTGCTACAGGAGTGTTGTCTTCATCATGTTAATCTTAGTGAGAAATTACTCTGTTTATGAAAATTCAGGTAAATGAATATTACTAATATTTATTTGTTCCCTTCCCCACATGTAGTGTTATGAGAATGAGCTGCAATGTGTCTTGATCTCACTAGTTCCACACCTTTCTGGCTGTCCATGGAGATTGAAGTAGTTCAAAGTAGTCCTTGGAAACTGGCAGTTCTGTCTGAAGCTGGAAGTTCTAGTCTCCTTGTAGAGGTCCTCTCTGTTGTTCTGCTGCTATCTGTTTCAGCATCATTTGGAAGGCTTGGGGATTGTAGCAAAATAGAGAATCTTTCTCTTCCCTATGATGTTGTGGTCCCCTTAGTAAGAGTGTTCTTTGGCAAATAAGGTAATTGATGCTGCTCATTTACAGTAGGGAGAACTTGATAAAGGTGGATTCTCAACAGAGTTGATAGCCACACTGACTTCTTTCTCTCTCTGTTCTGCAGCCTGATGTACTGCTGCTGACAGGTGACAGAGCAGAAAGAAACCTGTTATTAGTGTTTTATAGCAGAGCTGATTATTTTCGTGCTCAGTTTTGCCCCTTGTCTTATAGCCTGATTATTTCAGTTAACTTGAGGTACTAAAACAGTTTAGGATTTGGGCAACATGTCTTAAAAAATTCATTTAATCTGAAGTGGAAGAAGGGCATGTCGGAGGAGACGGGAGAAAAGTGGATGGACTCACATCACATTCCCACTTATTCTTGTAATGCTTCATGGGGGTAAGCAAATAGTCCATCTCAGTAGTCGGCCAAGACAGTCTCATAAATGTAACATTTGTAGAAATTTTGAAATCATGAAAAATGCCTATTTTTCCCATTTCTGTTTCAGAAAAAATGAATTTTTGGAACAGTTGAATCAATGTGGTATAAGCATGCTTGACAGATTGAAAGTTAGTTGGTTACTTTGGGAGCATAATCTACATTTGTTGTTAACAAGGAAATAAAAGTCTGGAACTCTTTGGCTTAAAATTTTTGATTCATCTTTTTAAAAGAAAAATGTTCCACAATCTGTTTTCATGATTTTTTTTTTGGGGGGGGAGGCTTTGGAAAAAATGTACCCCCCCAGTTTTTCCTAGGTTTTTACATCTCTGTAGAATTCTTATGTGAATTGGTCTCATGGTAATAGAATGGAAGTTGAAATAGTCAGCAAAGTATGAAGAACTTTTCCCCCTTTGAGTTTGTCTGTGAAATTTCTGTAAATCCAGTAGTATTGTACACACTGGACATGTTATAGTTTCTTACCTTTATGAAAATCCAAAGATTCTGTGTACTTGCAGTGTTGCTCCACTGATTTCCTCCTTCTGAATTTGGTTACTTACTTATGCTTAAGAAGCTGCTCTTCAAATTGAGGAACCATTAAGAGGAGGCTTCATTGCCATGCAAAGAGCTTCAGTTAAAAAGGAAACCGAGACATCCTTTCCTGATTGTGTACGTGGAAAGTTTTAGTTCCTGTATGGGTCTTTTTGGATTCTGGCCATTGCTGTTTTAATTACTGTTACTGTTTCTCCATTACATTTGACTTGTGATTTCTTAATAGAGAGTTAATTCTGTTAATTCTCTGAAGGGAACTAAAGCAAGACTTCTAGAAGGTGGTTCCTGGAAATAGCAGGGTGAAGACGAATTGGTTTGTTTTTTAATTGAGTCTTCCTCGTATGTAGTGAATGACCCTGTGAATGACATTTATTAGAATTGTTCCCTTTTTTCATTTGCACTGTTGCTCCTCTTAACTTTAAATGACATGAATGTTGTGCTTAATTGCATGATACAAAGCTAGCTTGTGGATGAATGAGGAGTAGCATTTCCTTCTAATATCAGCTTTAAAATATTGCAAAGCAATAGATAAAATGTTGTCTTCCATGCTGTTCAAGTGAACATATCTTTTATTTTGTTACATACTACTGGTTGCAATTTGTTGTTAAGAATAACATTGTCAGTCTCATGTAGGAATAGTTCTGGAATTTCCTTGCATATATTTTTCTCTTTGTTGGCTTCTTTGGTATTGTATGCATGGAATATCCACTTAAAAAACCATGCATATGTGAATCTTAATATTAATTTTACCATCAAGTGGTTTAATAAATGCAAATGATTATAGGACTCTTTGCTAATTTTAGTTCATACTCAGAGTATAAGGAATTAACTTCAGAGATTTTAAATGCACAAGAAATAAAGGTATATTCAAAGTGGGCCATCTTCTTTGCATCGAGATGACTGAACACTGGATAGAGGCTCCTCATCTATCCCAGAAAACTGAGGTTTGAATCTCTTAATTCTGGATCTTTTGGTGCATTGCATGTTTGAGTTAGCAAGCTAAGGAAAGGGGGATGGTATGTAGATTTGATTATTAGGGAAAAAGGGAAAGCAAGACAAGGATGGGAATAAAAGTATGAATGCATATTTGGTTTCATTCAGGTAATGCTTTTAGTGCAGACATTTGTGTTAAATATAAAATAGTCATTCCCCTCAGCATAAATGTAATTGAATTAGATTAATTGATATTTAGCTTATTAGTGATGAACTGAATAAAACATTTCTTTTGTATTAACGTTCTTATCTCTGAATCCTTTGCATGCTTACCTAAAAGTAAACTCCATTCCACCTAGACTTACTTCTGAGCAGGCATGCATAAAATTCTGCCACGTTTCGTTCGTTTTCAACCTCATTTCTCATTATCCTATAAAAATATGGTTTGTCCAGGGCTTTAGAAAGCCAAAACTTCTTGGTGAAAAGTGTTTCCATCAACATTTGTTGGTGTTTTTCCCCCCTTGACAATCTTTTTAGGTAATAAATTAAAGCTATGGCTGTTTTAACAAACCCAACCAATCTTCAAATAACAGTCATGTTTGAAATTGAGAGAGCAATTTCTGGTGGAATTCATATGAGAAAGTGGATACTACTTTGTTTGAAGTTAGGAAAAAAAATACAGGAATATTTTCTTGTGGCATTGATCATCGTTACAGAAGACACTGCACCCAACTGGATTCCATGTATGAGGTGACTAGTGTGTGGGAAAATGTAGAACTGGCAACCTGAAACTTTCCAAAACTATGGTTGTCAGCTTTATGGTTCAGTCCATATGTTTTCTACAAGTTATAAAACATTTTGTCTGTACAGGCATACCTCAGCCAATGGAACCTTTGATAACGAAGCTCATTTTTACAAAGTCTGTTTATGCCCAGCCAACCCAGCCCTTTTTCCTCCTTATGCTCTGTCTAGCTGGAAATGTTTCAGCAGCATCAACATTGGGAGGATGGTGAAGGAGGTATTTTCAGTGTCAAGTTGGAGCAGCATACCTGCAATAAACAATGTGATAAACCTTGAGCTGGAAAAGAAATGGGATTCTATTCTAGCCAATCCTCCTGTACCTGTTTGTGCTTGTACAAAAGGCAAGGTAAGCAGCAGTTGCCTCCAGAATCTCTATGTGAGAATAGTAAAACAGAAAAAGGGAGGAAAGCAAATAAGATACTCCCAGCAATATTAAAGAAATACAAACCTAAAGATTGACTACCAAAATGCAAATCATAACAAAAGCAGAGGCTGGTGAAAGAGGGGAAAAACAGACAAACAAACAACAACAAAACAAAACAGCTTTGGATGCATTTTGGAAAAAGCTTTCAGCTTCAAACACAGAAGGAGCAAGCATTTTTTGTTTACTTATGCAACACTTACCTGACCAGTTATTTCATTTCACATGTGCATATTGTTACTTTTGGATAAAAAGTTTGCTGAAACACGTTGAACTGCTTTTGTTGTAACTGAGGAATTGACTGTAATTCTTTCCATGTTAATTCTGCTTCTGCTACCAAATTTTCTGTAAGAAAGTAATATCCAAGAATACAGCTACTTCATTAACTTTGGCATACCTGTATCTTTTTCAGTGATCTACCATGTGTCAAGAATTTAATTGTTCTACAGTGATTTATTTTCTAGTATTTCATAATTGTAATTCAAGGCAGCTAAAAGAAACTAGAAATATTTTTCATTCTGAGCAACTAGTCAGTTGGAAATGAGAACTGTACAATTTTGTTTGAGATGTCAAAATTCAAAGAATCTGAAGAGATTGTTGAAAGACCTTGCTAAAGGGAAATTATTGCTGAATGTATGTATGAATATTCATCAGTTTTTATTTTTATAAAGATGTCCTGACAATTTTCTCTTTTGTACTTGATCCTCTCTCTCCCTCCTTCTCACTCTCTCTCTGAATAGCCCTATTGGTTTTTTTCCTGTCTTGAGATGTTTTACGTAGATGTTAAAAAGCATGAGGAATAAAACAGATCTGTAGAAGAGCTTGAATTGTAAATGTCATGGAGCCATTGCAAAGCTATGCAGCCAAATACCCAATTTGATATTCTAAGAAGAATGCTATGGTTGATCAACCATAGCATTCTTCAGTGAAGAAACTGAAAGAAAAGACAAAATGGCATTTGCTGCGTCTTTTTTCTGGTGAGGATCTTCCCATGGGGAAATCAGAATAATTGTAGTATCAAAACTTGGCCTAAAAACTATTTGAAATAAAATTATCCTCACTCAGAGCTGACTGGTTCTAATGGAAATGTAGTGTATAGCTTCCTAAGTGCTGGTTCTAACTGCACTTTCACTCATTTTAGTGGCACTTTCATCCTACTTTAATGTCTCCTACTTTTTTTGTTGTCGGGCTTAAGTTTTTTCAATGCTTCAAGGTTAGAATAACAGAATTAGAAGGTTTTGATAATTTTGTTCCTGAGGTCTTTGTGCTGTATATACTATAACTCTCACATGTGAGAATTCTGTTTCTGCAATTTAGGAATGGGAATGTAAGAGAAATCGTAGATTTTTTGAGATGTATGTAGCATCAGAGACTGATGATGGGAAACACATGTTCTTAAGCATAGCAAAAGGAGTTTTAATCTGGCAGGAGACAGAATAGTGGAATGGAGAAGGAAATTTCCATGCTTGACAAATACAGCCTGCTCAGTGTATAAACCTTCATAAAATAATTATTCCCTTCATGTGTGCGAATTTGAGTATTTTCCTTGAAGAGAAAATATTTAAGAGAGAATATTTAAGTTGTGTGAGGAGCGCACTTCAATTGTGTGTTGGTACAAGAGCATATATGATCTGGAAAAACTCTGTGTGGATCTTGAAAAGCGGTGTTAATTCTAGTAACTTTCCAAAGTTTAATTAGGCTGCTTCTGATTGTCCTTTTGTTTCATAAGATTGCTGGACTAGAAAAGCTCCGTCATCATAATTGTCGTCGTCGTCATCATCATCATTATCATGGAAACTGGGTCTTAAAGCAGCTTGCACATGCTTCTAAGGTTAAAGTTATTGTTGTGTGAAACATAACAACCTACCATATAAGGTGCTCAGTGCAACAACACAATAATCACGTGTGGGAAATGAGAGCTGCAAATAGCAATGGCTGGCTGGCTGGCTAGGGGGAGCGAGAGAGAGCAAGGCAAAGGCTGCCCAGCTGTTTGGCTGGCTGTCAGCTCCACTGCCACTCAGCCCGCCTCCCCTTTGCAGTGGAATGGCTATGTGACAAGCAAAACTCAGGGCCTGTCTGCCTGCCTTTGGTTTGGCTCCTATCACATGGCACAACTGTTGTGGGGGGGAGATGGGATGAGCGGCCTTCAAGCTTTCTTGGACCTCTCAGGGTCTGCAACCCCGGTTAAGAACCACTGTTCTATAGGATCTTTTTAATGGGAAATAAAAATATGTAGCCGAAGACTATACACATTTAAAAGCAAGTCCATCAAAAGCAAGTCCATCAAGTTCAGTGGAAAACTCTCCCAAGCATTGTTCCCTTATGGCAGAACACAGGGCTCATAACCCTGCTTTAAATCCTGAAAGTCTTGTAAAATGACAGGATTTTATCTTCCCAGTAGCCTTCCTCGCTACTCAGATATCAAGTGGGTTCCCAGCTCTCTGGAGCAGGTTCTGAGGTGCTGTAGGGGACTACAAGGAGATGGAATCCTCTTTGCTAACTGTACTGTTGTCTACAGTCCTGTCAGTGGAATGATGACACAGGTTCCAACCCCTGTCTTTCTTTTGTAATCCAAATATTATGATCTGAAGCAGGGGAGGGGGGAGGATTTACTAGGAAGGATTTACAGTTAGTGCCGAATTTTTCCCATTCCTGCTTGTTTTCTTTTCTTCATTTACAAGAAGGCCAGATTATGTATGATAGCCAGTGATATCATAAACTTCAATATCAACTTATGTCTACAGCAGGAATAACAGAGAAATCAGATTTGTTTGTTTGTTAATATGAACTGAACTAATCTGTGAATCAGAAAGTAGTTATCCTTCAGTTGTTGCTCTTGTCAAGTTCTGACTATTGCGGTCAGGATTTTTTTTTTTAATTGATACATTCATTTCACTCTGAGTAAGATTTAAGGAAGACTGTATTTCATTGCAAAGAGGGACGTTTTAGTTATATTTGTAAGTTTATGACAGTTAAATACATTTTAAAAACTGTGTTCTATGATGTATTATCAAAATGAGAACTTGACAGTTGTAATTATGGTGCTTCTGATTCCTACTGATCATGACTCTGTATCATAATGACTCTTGGTATTAAAGCTTCACATCACTTTGAAGACTCTGTGGTTTTTAGAAGAACAGCTTCATAAAATGTCTGCTTTTGATGGCTTCCATCTCTATTTTCTGGTAATTTTTTTTAAAAGATTGTTTTCCAGCATGGACACTTGATCTCATATCTTTACTTATTTTTTGAGAATAAGATATTAGAGAAGTTTTGCCAAAGATTTTTTTCTGTCTGTCTGTCTGTCTCATGCTTTTATATCAGGCAAATACAAGAGTTGCTGATAAAATTTGAAGTAACTTAAATGGATAATAGATTGTCTGAATGCATATACAGGCTGCTGTAATATGCACAAGAATGACAGAACTGTTTGAGTTGTGTTTGCCCACTAACTTGCTATTATAACTTCAAAGGATTAATTGGATTTTTTCAAGTAACTAAATCATGAAAAAGTTTAGGGGGTAAGCATGGAAATCAAAAATACCTAACATTTCATAGATAAATGTGTGTCTTTGAAGCTCACATGCTTTCTTGTTCTCATCTGTATTTCACACTCTTCCATGGTGTACAAAACTGTTAGTCTTTTTCTTCTTTGGATCAGGCAAAACAAAACTAAATGCAATTTCATGCACTCTATAACTGACCTTAAAGTGGCCGTTCCTGAGAGCTAAGGAACTTCAAAAGGAGATGCACATGAGAGTTATTGTGTTAGAATTTCATCAAGAAGTTTAGTTCTGTATTGTGCAGTTTGAATTGGGGCAAAGTTCTTTTTTAAATCACAGGATCGGAGTTACTCAGGTTATCCAATGCCAAAGTATTTCTGTTATCACCCAACAACTGTATGGAACACTGCTGAAGATGATATGGTTGGCATTGTCTGTACTTAATATATTTCTTTCTGACTTTACTATTTACTCCTTTTCCCTGAATGATATCTATATTACAGGTTTAAAAATGTATGGACCTCAGGTAGTCCATGAGAATTTGTACCATAGTATATGTGTTAGTACTTGAGCTATTTTAGGATTCTTTAGTGATTTTGCTAGAAGAGACTGACATGGCTAGCACTGGAAAAATTATTTTTTGTATGTACTTCATAACACATAATCAGGGGTCAGTACTGTCATTGTGCTTTCGAATGTTTATCAGAGGCTGCTGGAACAGGTTGTCTCGAGTTTTGTGATTTTTATCTCAGCTCTAAGCTGATGATGTTAGTTTTAAATTTGGATTTTAATATATTTTAAACCTGTGTTAAAAAAATGTCACAGACGGACACACACAAAAGAAATATACATTACTTTGGGAGGTCCTGCTGGACCAAAAAATGATCAATATATGCTATAAATAAAATAATATTGAAGCTTTGTTGTGTTAATGATTTAATGCTACATCAGAAGCTTATATTGCCCCTTATATGGTCATATGAAATATGCTTAAAGTTACTACTACTGTATTTTATTGCTTATGTGTTTGCTCCTATGCTTATTGCTAATGCAAACTAACAGTTTCTTACAATTTTTTTTTTGTCCCCAGTTTTGGCAAGCAATCAGGAGGAAAACGAGGTTGCGAGTGTATTGTATTGGAGCCTTCTGAAATGATTGTGGTAAGAATAGATCTTTAAACATTGAAGCATGGAGTTTTTCAGGAGGTGGTGGAATCAGTTTCTTGGCATGATTACCCTGGAGAGAAATCTACTGCTGATTTATGCCATTTCTCTGTTTTATAATATTCTCTCCCAGCAATTTCTTGTATCAGTGAAATTTTGAAATGCTAGGTCTCAGCATGTACATAGAACAGAATTCAGAAGAGTTACTTGTTGTTGTTGTTAACTGCTGTCAAGTCAACCTTGACTTATGGCGACACTATGGATGAGGCACCTCAAAGCCCATCCTGTCATCAACTGCCCTACTCAGGCTTTGCAGACTCAAACACGTGTCTTCCTTGATTAAGTCTTTCCATCTGTAATGAGATCTTTCTCTTTTCATACTGCCTTTTACTTTAACAAGCATTATTGTCTTTTCTACGAGTCATGTCTTCTCATGATATGACCAGAGTACAACAGCCTTAGTAGTTGTCTTGGCTTCTAGGAAGAGTTTAGGCTGGATTTGCTCCATTTTTAGCAGGGTATCTGTGGAACTTTTTTCCATCCCCACATTTCAGATGAGTTGATTTTCTTCCTATCAGCTTTCCTCACTGTCCAGCTTTCACATCCATTCATAGAAATTGGAAATATGATGACATGGGAAAACCTAACGTTAGTATTCAACAATATATCTTCATACTTCAGGATCTTGTATAGTTCCTTCATAGCTGCCCTTCCAAGTCCTAGTCTGCTGATTTCTTGACTGCAGTCTCATTCTGATAAATGACTGAGCCAAAGTATGGAAAATCTTGAACCATTTCAGTACCTCAGAATATTATTGCTCCTCAAATCCCATAGCCAGCACATAATCTTTTTTAAAAAATTTCTCAATGAAACTGGAATAATAAATGCTCTATATTAGGAATATTGAGTGGTCTATGTGTGTGTTACCTAATTCATGTAAGAGATGGAAGAAGTAATAATAATAAAAACAAGAATATTTGCAATATACTATTGGTTTGTAATTATAAGCTACAGATATCTTCCTTTCAGTTGATATTGCATACATTTGTTAATCTCCCTCTGTATTACCTGGCAGTATTTAATCATGTTGTACATTGTATTTGTTTTAATTGGTAGACTACCTTAAGTTCTGATTCTGAGGAATAGACAGGATATAAATATAAGTCTGTTATTCTTGAGTTTGTGTACTTTATAACTTAGTTGTTTTTTGCACTTTTGCATTGCATTGTATCTTAGTGCACATGTTTAATTTGGAAAAGAGTAAGCATGAGATGATTTGACTACTTTCGGTTACCTTAAAAAACCCAGAAATCTATAGTGTTTTCATTGAGTCTTTATTGGAACTTTCAGTTTGAAGTACAGAAAAATGGATTAAGCTTCTAAACTGTAAGAGGAATTCAGAAATAAAATGCTTCCTTTTTATGGATCTTAATCTCAATTTTATAAAAAGACATGGAGGCATCAGTTAAAAAAAAAGCTAATTTGTAGAATGGCTTTCATTTTTAAAGCCCAAGATATGGCTTAAGAAATGTGAGCCTTTCAAGTATGTTTTAATGGCTTACTGTCCAATGCTGATGCTTTGATATATACCTATGACCTATTACTTTTTCGCTCTCTTTGTGCCTCGCTAGCAGGTTCAGGTTAAAACTGGATCACATAAGATGTTACTGAAAATATCAACTACCCCCCTTTTTTTGGTAGCTATCGTTATCAGCTCGTACATGTGAGATCATCTCCTTTGTATGGGTGACTTTTAAAAAGCCCTTTCTTTTTTGAAGTCAGTCTTCTTACAGCAGTCACCACATGCCAGATTTCTGGTCAGTGTTGTTTGCTTTCGTATTACTCATTGATCCAGCTATTTCCTCCAGCTCGTTTGATATTGTCTCTCTTTCTCTCAGTCTCTCTTTCTCAGTCTCTCTCCCTCCCTCCCTCCCCCTCCCCCCTCTGTGTGTGTGTGTGTGTGTATTCCTTGCATGCTTCTGCACTGTGAAATCATGTATCCATACATTTTATATTCTCTCATGGAAAAGTGCAGCAGATATGTACAGTGGGAAGACAGGAGGCAGCTTTTCTTCTTCCTCCTCTTCTTCTTTTTGAGGTTTTATTTCTGCATCTTAACACATGTAGCAGTTAAAAGTCATGTTGACTGTCCATGGGAACATTTCCCTAAGTCCTAGCATTAGTTTGTATTACCGCTATTTATAGATAATTTTCTCTTGCCTTAGTTTGTCAGGAGCTATATATATATTTGATGTCTTTGTAAACTCTTGAGGATGTACAGTGTGGGCTGTTCTGCTCCAGAGAATGTCACCCCTGATTTTCCCTAACAGGTATAGTGGTGGGGCAGAAAGCTAGACTTTGCCTTAATGCTGTGAGAACAGTGTTAATGTGGCTACTGTTGCATCAGCTTTATGCATTAACCGTGTTAATGTGGCTACTGTTGCATCAGCTTTATTGGGGAAACGTGACTGGATAGCAGTACGTGTGAAAGGGATCTAGGAGTCTTCATAGACCACAAGCTGAACATGAGTCAGCAGTGTGATGCGGCAGCCAAGAAAGCCAATGCAATTCTCGGCTGCATCAATAGGAGTATGGTGTCTAGATTGAGGGAGGTACTGGTACCACTCTACTCTGCTTTGGTTAGACCCCATCTTGAATACTGTGTCCAGTTCTGGGCACCCCAATTCAAGAAGGATATTGACAAGCTGGAGCAAGTCCAGAGGAGGGCGACCAAAATGGTGAGAGGCCTGGAAGCCATGCCCTATGAGGATAGACTTAGAGAGCTGGGTATGTTTAGTCTGCAGAAGAGGAGGTTAAGAGGGGACATGATAGCCATGTTTAAATATTTGAAGGGATGCCACGTAGAGGAAGGAGAGGGCTTATTTTCTGCTGCTCCATAGACCAGGACAAGGAGCAATGGATTCAAGCTGCAGGAAAGGAGATTCCACCTGAACCTCAGGAGGAACTTCCCGACAGTCAGGGCTGTCCAGCAGTGGAATCTGCTGCCTCGGAGTGTAGTGGAGTCTCCTTCCTTGGAGGTTTTTAAGCAGAGGCTGGATGGCCATCTGTCGGGATTGCTTTGAGAGTGTTCTTGCATGGCAGGGGGTTGGACTGGATGGCCTGTGTGGTCTCTTCCAACTCTAGATTTCTATGAACTCTGTTTCCCTTGAATTAAGGAATGGGGCTTGGCATGTTATCCTTGTAGATTTATGTTGGTGCTCTTGCCACTTGTGAAAGTTGCAAAGTGTGCACTCGACTTTTTTTCCCCTGCTGAATTTTTATAGTTGGTGTGACTGGTTTTGTTGAAGATGGTTGAAGCTGCTGCTGTGCCCTGCATTTGTGTATGTTTTAGAGTTTGCTTCTGTCTTATTGTTTGGTTTTGATATTGTTCACATGTTGTTGGTTGGCTATGTGAAATTTAAAATCTCTTAATTTTTTCCCTAAAACTTTATGTTGTGGCATAAAAATATTTTAAAATAAATCTTTAAAATAATTCACCCTTGTTGTCAAATATTCCTGTAGGCTTCCTCTTAAATTTGATTATTTAGGGTTGGATAAGATTTAAGTCAAAGGAGAAATTGAATTTAAAAAGTGCTTTTTCTCTTTAGTTGACTGCTATGTGCCTGTAGAAAAATAACATAATACTGCCCAGTTCTTCTGAATGTATAGGTTGTGTAACAGACTTTGTTTGCATGTACTAAGAGCCTGCAAAGTGTTTTGTTTTGTTTTTTAAATGTTGGTGATTACTGCTACTTGGAAGTTGTGTGGTACTTTTGGTTCATATGTTAGTTTTTCTGTTACCTATGTGTATTTGTACCTTCAAGTTGCCTGTTGACTTAGGATGATCCAATGAATGTACTAGGGTTTCCTTAGGCAAGGAATACTAAGGGGTGGTTTTGCCAGTTCCTTCCTCTGAAATATGGCATTCTTGCATCTGATATTAACCAGAGTTGACCCTGCTTAACTTCCAATATCAGAAAGGATCTAGTGCCTTTAGGATATTTAGGCCTCTGTTACAGAGCCATGGAGAAGCTGGGGAGAGATCTAAGTACATATGAGTAGGGCTGATTCTTGTCCCTGTCCATTCAGAGATTAGTCACCCATATCAGCAATACTCTTGTTATTTTCCATATTATGCAAGAATAGAACAACCTACCTGCATCAAGGGCATGATTCTAGTTGCTTATCTGCTCTGTGTGACAGCAGATAAAGACAGAATCACATTCTCTCTTAACACAGAAAAGAGTGTGGTGGTAAAATGCTTTCTGTTGCTCCTCCTTGAGTATCAAGCAGTATTTGTTGCATATAGGAGTAGCCAACAATGAGATTGACTGTTATGGAGATGCTTGATTTTCACCATAGCCTATTGTAAAGTCTTGCCCCTTGAAGATTCCTGCTGTTATCACCCTGAATTCAACATCATAAATTTGTAGGTTCTGGCTGGTTCTATGTGAAGATACCACATGCAGCTTTTTTTTTTTTTGAAAGTAGGTATTCCAAGGTGTCAGTAAGACATCCTGTTTGATCTTACAATATCTGTTTTACTAAAACTTTATGCTCATTGTTGCATAATTAAAGTATCTAATTCAGTTCCTGAGTGAAAACTCAACAATATTCCCAAGGGTATTTGAACAGAATATCAAAATCAGAGTTTGCTAGAAGAGAAATCTTCATGGTACAATGCACAGTTTGCCTGTATTTATATATTGACTTTTGGAATACAATTCTTTCTAGGGAAGCTTGGGAATAATCTTAGAGTAATAAAATTTCAATGTAATACTGTAAATAGAATAAAAATTTTAACTGAACAGTCATCAGGATCCCCCCGTAAGGCATCTGTTGATAGCTTTTGAAGCATTTGTTGCTTGCTTTAAAATCAAAGGAAGCTTATCTGAAACTTGCACTTGTATTTGTGCAGCATAGAAAGGTTTCACACTCTGCAGTGCCCTGGAAGCTTTATAGTACAGAATGTTAATGAATTGTCAACAAAAGATGTTTGTAATAGGGGATTTTCCAGCTCCTCGGGTTATATTTTTTCAGTTCCATAATGCTAGCAATATCTGAAGGAAGCAGGTGGGTGTAGTTACTATAGTTTCCACTTACAGTTCATTGTGTTGGCTTTTTTGGTAACAAAGATACTTAACCTTTCACTTTTATATTATTCAGCCTGTATTTGTTCTTTTTTTTTTAAAAAAAAAATTCTTTGTGCTAGAAAGTTGCTTTGTAGGTCCACAGTTTCCTAAAAAGAACAATGTGTTTGTATAATAAGGCTTGCTAATGAAGGTGCTGATAATCTTTAATGAAGGAGTCTCCCTGAACTATCTTGTAACTATCTTGTAATCTCGTTCTCAGCATTTTAATGGTTTGGTCAAAATAGCACTGGCTTTAGTTGCTAAGCAGAGAGAATGTTAGAGGTGGGTCTGGAAAATCTATATTTGTTCAGCCATAGGGAAATTTGGAGGAAAATTATTCTATATATTAATAGCAAACTTATTCTCCAGAATTGATATTACTTAGCTAAAGTAGTAATGCCAGACAAGCGTGGGAGGTGTGGGCTGGTCTGGGAAAACCCCAGCATTAAGAGAAGCAGTTTAAAAAGCTTCAAGGGAAAACCATGTGAGGGGACCCCCCCCTTTGCATGTTGCTGCATGTTGAGGTCTGAACATTCTCTCTGGCCCAAGAAAGCAGAGTGTTTGTTGAGGAAGAAACCAGGGAGCCTGTATGAGTGGGTGATGGAACAGGGTATCTTGGATGAGGGCATAGTTGGCTGGAACTCTGAACTTAAGCATTCTGCTCTGCAGCAGTTTTGGGTAGGTGTCACTTGTCTCTCTCTGCATTTGAAATGAAAATTATAGTGGTCTGCCTTACAGATCTGCCTTGCTCATATAGTGTGAAGATTGTAAACTACTTTTTACATTAAGTGCTATTAAGTGAAGGGACAATAGAGTTAATTGATATACAGTAGCCCCTTCACATTCTCAAGGGTTCGGGGCACAGAACCCTCGTGAAAGTGGAAAAACTGCGAATAACTCTCCCCCATTCCCCTCCCAAGTTCCCCTCCCCATTCCTTTGCCTCTGGCCCCTTCATTGTTGAGGGGGAGAAAAAAGACAACCTAAAAAACTTACCAATACTTTCCCATCAGACAAAGAAGAGGGGGGTTTCTAAAGTTCTAATTCTGGCAGCCATCTTGAGAAAGGAGCACCTGACCAGTCAGCAGCCAATGCACAACAGCATGTGCAGCCACATGACAGAGAGGCCACACACCTTCAGTGGGAGGGGGCTTTGCTCACCCAAAAGGAAAAAAAATGTCCAGTTTAAACACAAGCCTCACAAGCTTGGGGTGAGGAATGCAAGAGATGGGAGGTGGAAAATGCAGGATGGGAGACAAGCACTGGCTTTGCGAATAATCAAATTTACGAAGGTCAAACCTATGAATGTGGAGGGAGGACTGTGTTCAGATAACATACTGAAAATCCTAACTTGATATACTTTATCAAGTTCAACAATTATATTAAAGTGATCTTCATAGAGCCCATCCAAAGTTAAGCATTTTTAAGCTCTGTTGACCTCAGTAACATAACATTTTAGTGTCTGCCTAATTCTTCAGTGTGATTTGAAAGTGTTAAACTCTGATTAGATTGTAACCCTTGTGACTGACTGACTCCACTAATTGTTTATATACTGCTTCCTTTTTAAATTGTAGAAATAGCCATGCAGTTCTGAAGTGGACCACCTCTGTTGATACAGCAAGATAGACTTTTTTTTTTAAAAAAATGTTTTTTGCAGAAATTGAAAATTATAATCGGATATGCTTTCAGTTGTCTATGCTTTCACTAGCTTCCTGATTTTTGTCACATTCCAGCAAATTGGAGTGATGATTATATCTAAGAAATACATGTGGTCCTTTCTTGGTACACACCTTTTGTATGTATATAAAATGTGTTTGGTTTATTGCATAGACAGTCTTGTCAGCTGTTGTTTGTATACATGTGTCTGTCTCTGCTGTTTCCTGCTGAGATTTCCAAAGGAAATGTGAAGATAGGGCTTGTTTTTATAGTGTAAAGAAACATCGGGGGAGGGTCAGTCTGAATTAATACAGTTTCAAACAGAAGTTTAGGAAGTTTTGAATTGTCCAAGTTTGATTACAGCTAAGACTTTAATAAAATCTTAGGTTATTTATCATTCTGTCGTCTTTGAAATTTTGCTTTATATTTATGAAGTACTGAAATAGGGAATGGAGAATGGTGAATGGAAATGAGCAAGTGAATTGTATGTGATGGGTTGAAGTCATGGTCACAGGTTTATATGGCTAATAGTACAATTTAAAATGATAATGACCTGGTATTTTCTGTTTAGAATAACTTTTATTTTTAGCAGTGTTTTTCAGCAAGTTTTTGAAAGATATGCAGTAAGAAACAACATCAACATGTAATCAAACTACTATCTTTTATGGTGTAAACATATTAGTATTGTATTTTTTTAATATGGTGTCTGAGTTCAGTGAACAGTTTTTATAGCTGGTTAAATAGCCTTGAATGATTTTTTTTTCTTAAATGCTGTTTCCGGGAAGGAAGCTGTGGCCTCCCAACTCATTGTAACAACATCGTCAAAGACGCTGAGCTCAAGATTCAGAAACTTGCATATGGCGAGGTCTCATTACTAGTTCATGTTGAGCCTGTCCTCATGAGTTTTTTAAGATTACATAGACTTTCAATGATATGGAAGAATTGGATGTTTAATCAAGATTCTGAACATGTATTCCAGGTGGATAACTCAAAAGAGAATGAGGATAATATTCTGCAAAGGGAACTGCCCCTCCGGCAATCTCGACGGAGGTTTAGGAAGATTAATCAGCGAGGAGAACGTCAGACCATCACAGATAATGTGGATGTTAGCAGCTACCTTTCAGTAAGTGTACTTCCCATACTTTTATCTATTTATATCATCTGTGCTAACTTTGGATGTGTGTGGTTTTTTTTCTGTGGGGCTGAACTGAAAAGATGGTTAGTTTTACAAAGCTGATCTTGCAGGATTTAGAAGTAGATGGCTGTTTTGATATTTAGAGTAATTGTGGTTTTTAAAGAATCATGCTAACAGGCATCCACAAATACACCACTTGTTTCTCAGTTATAATACCCAAGTTGACTTTTAGATTTCTAGGCTTCCTCTTTCCAAAATGTCTGAGCTGTCTTAAAAAAGTGTAAGTTTCAGGCAAGTAAAAGGATTACTTAATTAACTAGACTCTGAATACTGGAAGGTGTGTGTTCAAGCTGGGAAAACTGACATTTGGAAAGTCTTTATAAAAATGAACTCTCTGTATATATGTGTGTGTATGTGCGCGTGGGCATGCATGCATACATGCATGCACACGCTTGTTAAATGTGCACAGCTGAACTTAAATCCTGTTGTTCCCCATCCATTAGAGCAGGCATGCTGTTAAAATTCTTCTTTCTAGAGGCAGGCGATTTACTGAGCAATGCTGGAACTGTCTTGTTCTTCCATGAATGTATCTTCATTTCCTTATAATTTTGTTGCAATTACATTTCAGATATTTTTAGGAGTGTTTGAAAGGTGTTGTTTCCAAAGTTCTGCAACCCCACTGACATAGATTTTCAGGAGGAGAGAGTTCCATATACACAACCGCTGTAAATATTGCTTCTCCTGCTCATGTTGGTCTGAGCTTGATGCAGCTAAGATCCTTATGACAGTTTCTTTTAGAAAGGACATACTGGAGACCACATTGTCTAGTTTATCTAAGTTACTTATATCCCATTTTTCAAACTAAAGTTACTTATATCCTACTTTTCAAGCCAAAGCAGATTGTTGTAAAAGATAGAATAAGAAAATGTAATATAAATATCAGACAAAACTGAAATATACCACAGTCATGTGAAAAAATAAATCAGTAGACATCAGGCCAATTATAAAATATTTTCCAAATCTAAAATGCCTCCAAATGTTTCCAAACACTGTAAAATATTTCCAGATCTAAAAATGGAATGTTGATTGAGCTTGTTAAATTGCCCTGAGAAAGACTTCTACATTTGTGGTGCCACTGTTGAAAAGTCCCTGCCCCAGCTGAGTGCTGATTTAATGTTTGCTTGCCAGAGGCAAGATTGCGTGAGCAAAGGTATTCCTTAAGATGACCTGCTTTTGGCCATTTTTGCCTTATCAAGGCTTTAAATTGCGTCTAGAAATGGATCGACTGGTAATTAGTGCAGTTTGTCATGCAGGAGGGATGTCTCCAGTCAGCTTCTTAGTGGCCACATTTTACACCATTATATTTTCAGAGCTGTCTTCACTGTGGCACAGAGAGTATTACTGTAGCTCAGTCTGGGGTATAACTAAGGCGAGACCTATTTTCTCTGGGTAGGGCCACACCTACTGAAATGTGCTAAAAATGGAAAAAAAAAAGTGCAACTGCTCATCATTTGTCTCACTGAACCCAAGATAAGTTAAAGTCAATCTCCCACCCCCTGCCTGTCATTTCTGATTGTTCATTTTGTTACTCTTTTCTTCCTTTGTTCTTTTTCCTTGCTCAGCTGTCACCCTTCTGTATAGTTGCATTTACCTTGATTTGCAGTAGGGTTTCCACTCTTCCTATTTGGCTTAACCTTTATTCACCTTCCTATGATTTTTTAAATTTTATCTCGTATCTTTCATTAAAACACCTTGATGGTTTAAATCTCAAACTTCAGTATTGTTTTCTCCTTCATGGCTACCCGATGAAGATATTCCAGTATTTACTTCAAAGACCATGCCTTTTAATTGGTAAAATGTATCAGTTTCTAAGCCAGCTGTACTGGATTGACCTAGGTGAAGCAGCCAGAAGCTACAGAGCAAAGAGCTTCTACTAGGCCCCCACTAATTTTTTTCCATGCACTCTTTGTTTTTAAGATGCTTTCTCTGATAACATGGATATACTTTTAGATATTGTATTTGATCAGTAAATATGTCCCTTTGAGTATAACCTGACGAATTCTTATTTTCACAGTTTTGGGACAATACACTGTTTGAAATGTGTGATTCTTGAAATAGGCATAAATAATAATATATTTAGGTATTCAGGTTAAATTTATGTAATAGTCAGAATTAATAAAATATAGGAAATATATTTTGCCTTTTATTAAAAAGTAGGAAAAAGTTTGTTAGTACTGGTTTTATAATCTGGCGCATTACTTTAGACGATGAGAGATGACAAGATTTGAAGATATTTCAGCATAAAACATAACATAAAAACAAAGCTGTTATACATCAATGTTTTCTTACTTTGATAAGGCACTGAGTGCATGAAGGTTGTGCTTTGTGTGTAGTTTTCTGTAGCTTAGAGATAGGCAAGTTTGGAAGCCATTTGTGCTTTTCCCAGACAGTGCTGCTTCTGAGGCCTGACCCTCAAATATTTTACCCACAAAACCTCTGAGGTATGTGATTTGTCATTTAAATGTAATTCTTTCCCCCTGGAATTGGAATTGTATCATTCTTTCAAGCATCATGTGGTTGTTTTTTTCTGAATTAATGTAATTTCATCATCATAACAAACCAATGAGAAGAGGGCACTGAAAATAGTGAGAGCTCTGGGACACCTCTTCAAATCCAGTAGTATGCTTCCTGATACTTCTGCTGAAATTGAGAAGCCCCATTCTGTCTACAGCCCCATTGCAAAATGCATCCTGTAAGCCTTCTCAGGGGGACTGGGAAATCATCCAAAGAAAGTTTTGGGTACCCTGGAAAGCCACAGTAGGAGAGAGAGGAGAAGAAACCAATAATTCCACTGCTGTTGCATTCTGGAGTACAGCGTGCCCTCTTCTGTTGTGAACTTCGCACGCATGAATGCAAAGTTTTGCAAAATGTCCATCCTATTATATTAAATGGATGTGATGCACATGTACCCACACTGCCACAAGCATACGCACATTGAATACAGTGGGACACAATGCTCACAGTTTTTGTTTTACACAGAGGTTCCTGGAATGGAATACGGTAGGCGCACTGTATGTCATTGGATCTTACCACTGGGACTATTTGGTATAGGAAAAAAAGCAAGGAGGGAAGTGATCAAGGTGCATACAATCATAAATGTTGTGAAGAAAGTGACTAGGAGAATTTTTCCTCCTTTTCATAGTACTAGATCCAAAAGTCATCCATGGAAATGAAATTTTGGGAGAGTCAGGGCAGATAAAAGGAAGTATGTCACAAAGAGCCTAGTTAAACTGTAAATTCACTGCCCCAAGATGTAGTGATAGCTGCCAGCGTGGACTACTTTCTAAAAAGATTAAATGAATTAATGTATAATAGTGGCTGCTGTTTATGGGGATGTATATAAGAGGTGGGAATCATGTGGCCTTCCAAATGTGGTTGTACTGAATTTCCCAGATTTCCTCATGGTTGGTTATCCTCTCTAAAGCTTCTGGGACATGGACTCATACACAATTTGAAGGGAAATGTGAATCCCCGGCCTGTTGTGTACTATTTCTAAAACCAGAGAATAGCGGAAAAGAAAAAAACAGTGGGCAAACCAAAGGCAGGAAACTGTTCAGAAAAATAAACTGGCAACTGCTTCACACTTTTATTTCAAACTGTTACAAGATTTTCTGGAGTTGGAGTGTACAGCACCCTATTTAAAACCTTTTCCTTAAAAACATTCAGTTTTCAAAAGTCTGGGAGCAAGCACTGAAAAGGCCCTTTAATTATTTAGAATACATAACTGCGTACAGACAGACAGAGTGTTGGCCTGGAACACTTAACCAACGCATAAAAGAGCTCCTGGCCCTGACCGCATTTGCTCCCTCTGGCCACAATAACTGATTTCTGAACCTTTCTGCTCAGAAATTTTGGTTGGGTTATTCACTTATTCTCAAATCTTGAATGTCTTACTCTCAGAATTACCACTTGAAAAGAACTGTTGTCTGTCTTTATCAGTGTGAGAAGAAAACTTGTGAAAAGTGAAAGGGTACTCTCTCCTGCTTAATACCTTTGTTAGCTCTCCAAAACTCCTTTTATCCATCTTTCTCCGTGATAATCTCAATTTTTTTTCTCTTTGCTTGTGGGGTCACCTAGGCTCAACACTTTAACAAATACTGATTAATCCAGCAATCTCTTCTTCTTGCTTTTGATAGAGAAACTAGGGCAAATAGTTTTTCAGTTGTTGAGCCTCTTATTTGTGGTTTGTGTTAATGCTGCACTAAGATGATTTTTAACCTTGTTAGTGCAAGAAAGCCATGACTGTGGTAAATTAATTTCCTGAACAGTCTAGGAGTAGCAAGCTACTTCTGTATGCCCTCTCTGAACTTGCAATTTACTGCTTCATTTGCTACCTTACTGCTTGCAGGAAAGAAGATGTCTGTTTGTTCTTGATACATATGGAGTTACAATGTATTGGATTGGAATGCTGCAAAATGCTGTAGCAGAATATATTTTAGGTTTCTTTTTGATGGGAGTCGGCACGTGAGGAGAGAGATTACTTCAATTTTTGTTGCATGTTTTGTGGGCTGGTTTGGTGGGATGTGTGGAAGACTGATAGTCATATCTGTTGTAGAGTGCTGCTAAATGATGTTGTCAACTATTACGGGAAGCTGCTTCTTGGACTCTGAACGCCAGATTTCTGACTGAAAGGGAGCATAACAGGCTTAAAATGACATCCAGAGAAGCAGCATGAAAAACTAGACAGGGTACGCTCACTGGCAAGCTGACAAGGAATTGTCTGTTTGATTTCTGGCTTACATCACGGCAAATCAGCCTCTAAACTACCACAGCATTTACTCAGAGTTTACTGCTGCACACTGACAAAATGCTGTCTATTCTAAACTAGTATTGCTTATGCATGTTCTTAATTAATTAAGAAACTTTCTGCATGCCAGAGGTACCATCACAGTCAAAGCCTTGAGATAGGACATATTCAGCTGGATTAGTTTTAATATGCGTAAGTGTAGTATGCTGAATTTTTTTCTTTGGAGCTTGTTAGTTGTTGTACAGTACAGATGGTTGGGCAAACCAATATACAGGGCATATCTCAGTAGGAGGTCCTTAAAGGGAGCTCCTTTTAACAAAGTCTTTTTATGGGAATCAGTCAGAGAACCAGCATGGTGGTTTGCGTGTTGGACTACAGCTATGGAGATCCAGGTTCAGTTCCCCTCTTAGACGAGAAATCCACTGAGTGACCTTGAGTGCATCACACTCTCAGCCCCAGAAAATAGGTTTGTGTTAGGATCACTTTAAGTTAGAAACAACTTGAAGGAATGCAGCAACAATAAGTCCAGCCAGGGCCACTTTATCCATTAGGCACTTAAGGAACAGTACTTTGGACCTATGAAAATTTTAGGGCCCATGAATACAAGGTTTTAGGGTCCAGAAAGCATCTCTAGTGGTATGTTGAGGTTAGGCAGGGAGTCAGATACAAGACTGCCTGTGGCCTACAAAAACCTTAATGTGGCCCTGAGTCCAGCACCCTCCCTTTCTTGTTTCCTGCCTAGCTGGATTTCCCCCCCCCATTTTTTTTTAATTTTAATTTTTTTGGGGGGGCAGCATTGAGAGGATTGTGAGGGAGGGCTGGAGAAACCGACTTGTTGTGTTGGGCTGCAACAGCATTTCTGCAGAAAACAATGCAATAAAGCTTGACCTGGGAAAGAATGGGATTCTAATCTAATGGATCCTACTGTACCTTCATGATGTTATGTACGAGAGGCAAGGTAAACAGCTGCCTCCAGAATCACTTAGTGAGCATGAGCGGGAAGCAGAACAGAAAGAAAAGGGAAAGGAGAGTAGCCTATCATAGCAGCTACCCTGGCATGTTGAAACAAAGACATAGATCTGTAAGTTTGATCGGCAAAATGGAAATCATGAGAAGAGTGGAAGCTATTGAAAGAAAAAAAAATCTTCCCAGGATGCATTTTGGAAGAGGCTTTAAGTGGTCTCTAGAAGGTTCAAGAATGTGTCTCTTATGCAGGGCTTACCTGACCTGTGGGTTTCATTTTCACATGTGCATAATGTTGGTTTTGAATAAAATACAAAATGTTTGCTGAAACATGTTGAGAGACTTTTCCTTTTTTGTGGTGTAGGAACCTATCCCTATTCTTTCCACATTATTTCTATCTTTGGTACCAAAATTTTTATTAAAGAAGTCAAACCCAGGAACATGTCTGCTTTGTTAACTGAGGAACACCTTATGTGTGTATTCATAATTCCTCCACAGATCAGTAGTTTGGACTATTTGATATAGCAGTAGGGCTTGAGAAGAGTTTGAGTGTGAAATATATTAAATATATTGAATTATATTAATTAAATTAAATGTCTGAAATATTTGCATTGTCCTGTGAGGCCCTCGGTGTACCTACTGCCAGGTAGCCTATATTGAGGATAAGTAAATCTACTGAACTTTCCATTAAGATCTACTAACTGTTGTGGAAAATTACCACCACAACCTGATCCTCAAAGTCATCTCTTGTGCCTAATTCTTATGACCAGATTGAAATGTATTTTTGGTTTTAATTAAAAAAAAATTAGCATGCTCTTTGTATTGGATGTTCTAAAAACAAAAGCTAGATGGGAACCCTTTTTCTGCTTCTTATACATTGATCAGAGACACTGTCAAAGCCATACATAATTTGAAGAGTATCTGTCTGTCTATTTTTGGCTCTGCTGTGGTTAATTTTATTGTTTTGATTGTCTAGCTGCTGTATGCAGCCAATGTTTCTAATGGGCAGAGGGAGGCAGAATGACCTGTCTGTGATTGCCTACCTCAGAATGTGATCAATACTTGCAAATCATTCAGCTGCTTAAAAGCAAGCATACCAGCACTGCAGATCAAGTGCAGAGTACTGTATAACTAATTGAAACAAAAGATTTATTTGGCTGAGGCCAGCGTATGTATCTAAACTGGCATATAGCCAAGATCCTTGAGTTTATTGTTCATCCATTCTCAACACACAGTATCTTCTTTCTTAAAAATATCTTCTCTGGATGAATTTGCAAACTGCTGTAATCATTTTGTGGCATACTTTGAATGTATTTACATGGGAATACTTCAGTTAACTAAGTTTCTGATAAAGAAGATGCTTTTTACAAAGTCCTTTTGTTTCTTCCCAGCATCCCCTTTCCTTCTCGTCCTCTGTCTAGCTGGAATTTTTTTAAAAAAATAGCTAGGGAATCTGTTAAAGCATGATCACCAGCATGTTAAAGAAGCATTGATCTATAAATTTAGTCACCAAAATGGGAATCATAAGCAAAGGGGAAAAAAATAGATTCCTGGATCTATTTTGGGATAAGTCTTCAAGTGGTCTGTGGAAGGTTTCAAATGTTTTTGTTTACTTATTCAAGGCTTACCCGGCCTGTTGTTTCATTTCACTTATACATATTATTAGTTTTGAATAATTAGTTTGCTGAAATATGTCAGATTGCTCCATATGCTCCAGCTTTGCTGATTTGTCAGAGACAGTCCCAGTTAATCTCCCGTTGTCCAATTTTTTCAGCTGCTTTTTAAATGTCCTGGTTTCTCTCTCCTTCATCCACTTTGCCTCTTTCTTCTTGGGTTATTCCAGTTGGTGCATAAGGTGTAGAAGTAGTTTGCACTCAGTTACCGGTAACTCAGCAGAGGCAAAGAACGGGAGGGGGTTGAGCTTTCTCCTTCTCAGGAGACTCAGGCAAAGACAAAGTGTTGCAGCTTCTCCTAGCTTGTCTGTTCTTCCCCAATAATATCTTTTGCCATCTCGACCAGACTGCGATGTTGCTTGGCCACAGGTCTTGGTTTTCATCCCTGTTCTTTTGATGTTACTTCTACCTCTGGTACCAAATTTTCTCTGAAGTAATGTCCAGGAATTTATCTGCTTCATAAATGATGTGTATGTATACTATAAGCTGTACTGCTTGTTGTTGTTGTTTGCTTTCAAGTTGTTTCCAACTTACGACAGTCCTAAGGAGAATTGGGTGTGTGTGTGAATGTGTTCTCAGCAACATTTATGGAGAGGAATGGGTATCTTTGCCTTCCTCTGAGGCTGAGAGAGTGGGATTTGTCCAAGGTCACCAAGTGGATTTCCATGGCTCAAACCACTACACCATGCTGCCTCTATTGCTGATTGTAGCTGAGGGAATGTGGGTTTGAATCCATAGTGACTTGAGCCGAGGTAGGAGGTATCACTATTTGCACTTACATAGTGCAATATCGTACAGATTTTCCTTCTGACTCTGTCCTCTTTGTCATGCTGCATATTTTTCCAGAGAAAAGTCCTTGTCTTGGGCACTGTGCCTAACAAAAACTGAATGTGATTGTTTTTATTCTTAAAAAAAACTCTTAGTGGGTTTTAAAATAGCTGCACACAGGCCTAGGATAAGAATAAAACAAAGAAACCCACCCACAACAGATAACCGAGCTCGAGCTAAGCTACTGTATGTACCGCCATCTTCTGAGGGCTGCTGTTTCTGTCTGATTGTATTTAATTTCTTTATTATTTTTTATTTTTATTTAATTGAAAATGGTCGTGAGTGCCATTTTTAAGTGGAAAGGATATAAATGTAATAGACAAATAAAGCATGTTAGCTTGCCTCTTGATTGTTGTGATCTGAACAGTGATAATGGATCCTTCCAGATGCCTGAGAAAAAAGGCAATCATCTATATGTTATAGTAAGGTTTTTTTGGGTTTTTTTTTTTGGTTCTTATTCAGGGAAAGTACTCTGCCATTTATGTTTTCTTAAAAAAAAAATAGAATTCTTTCAGGGATTGCTTAGAAACCTGTGGATCTAAGGATTTGGCTTTCAGACTTTGATGATGCTTTTCATTCTTGTAATTTTGGAAATGGGCTTGTTTATTTTATGGCAATGTTAAGGTCTCTGTGGCATGCTTCAGACTCATGGTAACCTCATCTTATCTGTTGAAGTAAACCTGTAAAGGTAATTGCAGTGGCTATTGGCAATGTATGGATAACTAGATTAATGTGTATTGTGGGGGGAGGCAAGGATGAAACTCATGCAAGGCAAATATTGGCTACTATATTTCTTCAAAGGGTCGTATGTTCAATTCTCTGTGTGTATGTGTGTGTGCATGGGTGTGTAGATATATGTAGGAACATATTGATGTGAGAATTCACAGCTACCTTAACTGTACAGAGCCTAGCAGTCAGATGTAGCAACTGAGGAAATACCCTATTTACTGGCGTATAAAACTCACATTTTTCCCTGAAAAATACTGTTTGAAAATGGGGTGCATCTTATACACCAGTATAATCTTATACACCAGCAAATAGTATTTGTGGGCATATAAATGGCATGTGTCTTATATGCTGGTGCGTCTTATATGCCGGCAAATATGGTAGTTCCTGAGCATACTTCTTAAGTTCTAAGTAGCCGGATACAGTTAGCTGTAGCATATACAAGTGCTTGGCCTTAATTAATGAAAGACCAAGTATGTGCTGTTTCTTCTAAATACTGATCAGTACACAAATTCTCAAAATCACATGTGTGAAGTAATAATAACCGACAACACACGGTGGGGTTGGTTGGATTAAAAAAGCATTCTCTATGTGTGTGTGTGCATGCGTGCGTGCATGCAGTATGTGTGTGTGTGGGTATGTATCAAAATGTATTTTAATACTGTTAATAGAACAGCACAAGAGCCAGTGTGGTATAGTGGTTTGACTGTTGGACTATGACTCTGGAAACCAGGGTCTGAATCTCTGCTTAGCCATGGAATCTCACTGGGCAAGTCACATACTCTCAGCCTCAGAGGGAAGGGAAGGGCAAACCCCTCTGAACAAATCATGCCAAGAAAACTTCAGAATAGTTTCTCTTTAGGGCCATAGTTTGAAATGACTTGAAGGCACAACAACAATGGAAAGCACTTCCAGCATTCATAATGGTACTGTGTATGGGATCCTGCACTTTTAAACAAGTGTATAATGAGCGTGAAATCCAGCACTGCATCTTTCTGTAAGGAAAAGCTTCCACTTTTGAATTTCTCTCATGGAAATCTTTCTGCCAGCATTTGACCTACTTCTACAAGATAGATCAGAAGGGCTTATCGTTTCTGATTCAAAACCTAGTTAATTAAATAATAATTAGAGGAAAATACATTTTAATTAGAAGTAACAGTTTAAAAATACACACCAGTGTATCTCATATTGAAATCAGTATGACCTATTTGTGGATATATAGAATATATTTGCAGGGGCCTAAATACCCTAAAGACACCAGATCCCATCTGATAATTGGAAGCTAAGCGGGGTCAACCCTGGTTGGTACTTGAACGGGAGACCTCCAACAAATACCAGATGCTTAGGCGATATTTCAGAGGAAGGAACTGGCAAAACTATCTTTGAGCATTTCTTGCCTAAGAAAATCCTATGACATTCATGGTACTGCCTTAAGCTGACAAGCAACTTAAAAGACATCGACACACATATATATACACACATACAGAATATATTTAAGATAGGAGCAAATTAAAAACATTTTCATTAGGGAAGATAATTCCTACTTCCTGAGATCTAACCTGTCCCTTCTTTTGCTTTGCTCCTCAAACTGTGTAAATTTTTCTGATGCTTCAAGCTGTTTTCTGATGAAACAATAAATGGTCAATATGAGTCATAATATTTCATATTAATCAGTCTAACATGACCCTTCTGACCATGCAACCAGAACTCTTTTTCTGCTTTCACATGAACCCTAAGTAAACTAGAAGATCTCTAGTGAAGCATAATGTCTTGGTTTGAGATGTTTTTGCTTACACCCTTGTGTCATGTTTTCATATTGCAGCAGCCAGCGAGGAAGGAATATCAGGGAAGGGAAGGGAAGGGAAGAATCTTGCCTGAAATCCTTGGAAGCTGTGGCCAAAGCTGATAAGGCAGCTTTGTATGTTCCTATATACAGAAGTTGCATTAATACAGCACTTCATGATTTTTTTCAGTAAAGGTTTCATTATCTGCTTTACCTTAGTTGAATTTTTGCAGTGAGGAAAATAAATCAATTAGTACACAAGTAAAAATAGGTAGTAGAAAGGTAGTAGAAAAGGGATGATGTTTTTAAGTTAACCACATCATACATCCCCATTCTGTGGGATGTGCTGTTTTCATAATTGGACATATTTTATGACTGAAACACATGTTTGAAAGAATGCTGGTGATAAGCATGTTGCCAGGTCAGGATGACCTCAGACACAGTCAGGTCATAAGTTTAGAGAGGATTAGGAGGGAAAGCCCTGTGCTAATGGATTTGTGATAATCCTGTCAAAAACTCCAAGCTGCAAGCACTCCTGAAAACAGTAGAAGGTGAAACTGCCCAGATGAAACAATCAGGGACTCTACTGTGAGCATATCCTACAAAGACCAGATCATTCAAAAATTGTCAGGACTGCCATTAGTGTTTGTCACCTAGAATTAAGACGATCAGCCTATTCCAGACTCCTGTGAGAAACCCATTACTGCTTTGTCCATGGACCCTCTTTCAGGGCAGGGAATAGGGTATAAAAACCCTAGTCCCAGCCCCAGTAAACGGTAATACTTAGATGTAATACATGGCACTCAGACTTCTGTTCATTCTTCCTACTCTCAGATGCGCTCTCATCAACCTTCTGCTTCAGGACTGCTAACTATCGTCATCTCCACCAACCAGTCTCTATACAGCCTTTCTTGCCTCACTTTCCAGTAGTCGTGTATGGTTTTTGAGAGTGTCTGGTTTCCTGTAGCTTGTTAATTCCCAAGAAAATACTCCATTTAACTTTTGACTGGAGTCCTCTCTGCAGTTAGTACTGCTATACACAGGTGAAAAGATCCTGCTGTCACCCTCCACTTGCAGGCCTCCTTTGAGCCATAATTCCCCAAGTTCCAAAGAGATGCTGGCATTACTGATGGACCTCAAATCCCCCACCTCTTAGGGTAACAGTTCAACTTTATTTAACGTGGAAAGGGAAAACATAACTACTGAATTTTCTATTTAAGTTAAAAGCCTGCACTGAAACTATTGCAAAATGAAACTGAAATACAGTCCTCCCTCCACGTTCACTAGGGTTATTCGCACATTCACACAGGAGCCCCCAGAAAGTGGAATAACCATGAATAACTCTAGGCCCCCCCAAACCATATTTAACACACAAAAAAGTATGATGACCATATTCAACCCAACATGGATTCCTTTGAGGCATCAGGATTCCTTCACAAGGCAGATGTGGGTGGCTGGTGGGGCTTACTGCCACCTCCACTGCTGCCTCACACCATTTTTAAGAGGGACTTGGAGGCTTCATTTGCAGTTTCTCATTTGCAGTCAGTCTCATGAGGCTTGCAGTCCCAATTAAAAATGGCATAGGGACAGCAGCAGAGGTGATAGCAAATAATCCATGAATAATCAAATCTGCCAGTGAAACCCGCAAATGTGGAGAGTTGACTGTATACCTTCTGGATTTTACTGTCCATGTTCTTTGCCCCGCCTTGAGCTTGAAAGAGAAGGAAACTTCAGTACCTGCACAGAGCAACATGTATATGGTTCTTTATTACAATTGAATGACATATTGACAATAGTAGTTGGAGAATTACATTTGCTATGTAGTTTGACAAATATTCTGTTATTAGAAGCCTTTGTAATGACATATGTTGTTGATGCAACCATAGTGTATGTGAACATAATCCAGTTAGTACAGTTTCTGAAGGATGCACCTAAAAGCATGGACTGACCTACATGTTGCTTTTATTATGCAGAAGCTGCTTGAATCTGCCTCTGTGTATTATATTAGATCAGCAGTATAATATAGTAAATGGAGACTGTTGTACTTTGACCATACCATGAGAAGATATGGCTCATGAGAAAAAAACAATAATGTTTGGTAAGGTAGATGGCAGTAGGAAAAGAAAAAGACCATAT
>CAOLHI010002999.1:0-207195 GCA_948474755.1 Ctenosaura bakeri
ATTGGTTGACCGACCGAACCCAAAGGGTGATCACGAATGGCTGCTTTTCATCCTGGAGAGAAGTGACTAGCGGGGTGCCACAGGGTTCTGTCCTAGGCCCAGTGCTGTTCAATATTTTCATCAATGACTTGGATGAAGGAATAGAGGGCATGCTCATCAAATTTGCAGATGACACCAAACTGGGAGGGGTTGCTAATACGCCAGAGGACAGGATCAAAATTCAAAATGACCTGGATAGATTGGAGAGCTGGGCCAGGGCGAACAAAATGAAATTCAACAGAGAGAAGTGTAAGGTCCTACACTTAGGCAGAAATAATGGAATCCAGAAATATAGGATGGGGGACACGTGGCTGGATAGCAGTACGTGTGAAAGGGATCTAGGAGTCTTTATAGACCACAAGCTGAACATGAGTCAGCAGTGTGATGCGGCAGCCAAGAAAGCCAATGCAATTCTTGGCTGCATCAATAGGAGTATGGTGTCTAGATTGAGGGAGGTACTGATACCACTCTACTCTGCTTTGGTTAGACCCCATCTTGAATCCTGTGTCCAGTTCTGGGCACCCCAATTCAAGAAGGATATTGACAAGCTGGAGCAAGTCCAGAGGAGGGCGACCAAAATGGTGAGAGGCCTGGAAGCCATGCCCTATGAGGATAGACTTAGAGAGCTGGGTATGTTTAGTCTGCAGAAGAGGAGGTTAAGAGGGGACATGATAGCCATGTTTAAATATTTGAAGGGATGCCACGTAGAAGAAGGAGGGGACTTGTTTTCTGCTGCTCCAGAGACCAGGACAAGGAGCAATGGATTCAAGCTGCAGGAAAGGAGATTCCACCTGAACCTCAGGAAGAACTTCCTGACAGTCAGGGCTGTCCGGCCGTGGAATCTGCTGCCTCGGAGTGTAGTGGAGTCTCCTTCCTTGGAGGTTTTTAAGCAGAGGCTTGATGGCCATCTGTCGGGATTGATTTGAGGGTGTTCCTGCATGGCAGGGGGTTGGACTGGATGGCCCCTGGGGTCTCTTCCAACTCTGAATTTCTATGATTCTATGATTCTATGATTCTTCCTTCCTTCTGGCTTTTTTTAAGCACTTGGCAACGAGCAGACTCATGTCTCCCTTCTCCTGCTGGGTGGCTGCCAATCCCTTTTGCCTCAGCCTCCGAAGAAGGCTCCTCTCCTCTCCCACTTGATGAGTTAGTTGTCTGCACCTCTCCCTTGTTAGGAAGGAGAGGCTGGCTCTCAGAGGCACTTCTACATGCAAAAGTGGCTCCCGGTCTTGGGGGGATGCTCCACTCCAAAATTTTGGGAACAAGCAGATCACTATGTAATGCTTGTCCCACAGCCACTGTGGTGGGAAGGGGAGCCCCATGCACCTGTTTTTGCAAGTCTTATCTCTGATTCTGGGGCTGGAATCTCATTGCCTTCTTTTGCTGGTGCAAAGAGGAGGTTAAACGGCTTCAGACACAATGGAAACGGAGAAACAGGCTGTTCTGAGCTGGCAAGGTTCTGTCCGCCTTCAATCCCTTCTTGACCCTGGGAAAAGTCCCTCCAAGAGCATAGTGCAAGGAACAGGACTCCAGGCAAAGCATACTTAACAAGAACCCAGGGCCAAGGGTATAGAATCACAGACGGCCAGAGCGGTGTGGTAGTTTGAGTGCTGTACTCTGGGAGACCCAGGCCTGAATCCTCATTCAGCTACGTAAACCCACCAGGTGACCTTGGGCAAGCTGGATTCTCCCAGCTTAAAAGGAAGGAGGTGGCAACTGCCCTCTTTGCCAAGAAAACCCTCGGAGAGGGTCGCTGTTGGTCGAAAACAACTTGAAGGTAGATAACAACTTCAACAACAAATGCGCAGTTATAAAGTTAGAGTGAATCACATGGGCCATCCTTTGCAACCCGTGTGCCATGCAGGAATCCGTAACTTAAGCATCGCTCTGAGGTGGCACTCCAACTTCTGTTAAAGGTCTCCCATGGAGACTCCTTCCACCACCCACTGAGGTTGTCTATTTCACTTGCAAACTTCTCTTCCCCTCAGAAGTTCTTCTTAATGTTTAGATTAACTCTCCTCTTCATCTAAACTCTCACTTTCTGTCAGAACCCATTGGTTTGTATTCTGGTCCTGGAAGCAGCAGAAAACAAGCTCACTCCATCTTCTGCAAGGCATCCCTTTGGATATTTAAAGATGGCTCTGCCACATCAGCTCTTCATCTTTTCTTCTCCAGGCTCAATATACCCATCTCCCTAATGGATGTCCCATAGGGCTTGGTTTCCAAACCTTCTAACACCTTGATCACCCTCCTCTGGACACATTCCAGGTTATGCATCACTTTTGTACACTTACAATCAAACATACATTCACCCTGATTATTCTCTGAAGTGTTAGTGAATTTGACATTCATTTCAACATGTGGAATTCCACCCCTAGGCTTGCACTTACGATAAAACAGTCAATTTTAAAAAGGTACTATTGAACTAGCATCATGTATATTGGCTCTCGTTTGTACTTGCTTGGGGTATGGGATGCATTACCGTAGGTCCCCTGATGGATCTGTCTCATGCTACATTTCTGCAGGGTTCTAGCTCTTCATTTCACACAGTGGAGCAAAGACTTCCCTGGGTGTTATTTTACACAGATTGCTTGACATAGCTAGAGGGTGCTGAGCCCTCAGTTTCTGCAGTTCTTGTTGAACCACAAGCAGCAGCAGAGATTGCAAAATGAATCCATAGGTAACTATCTAAGCAGAGTCATCTCTGATTAGTACTTGGATGGGAGACTGCCAATGAACCCCAGGTGCTGTAAGCTCTATTGCAGAGGAAGGAACTAGAGAAACCACCTCTGAGGATTCCTTGCCTAAGAAAACCCTGTGAAATTCATGGGGTCACCATAAGCCAACAGGTGACTTGAAGGCACAGACACACAAAAGGCCTAGATACCTTAAAGATACCAGATCCCATCTGATTGTGGAAGCTAAGAAGGGTCAGCCCTGGGTAGTACGTGGGTGGAAGACCACCAATGAACCCCAGGTGCTGTAGGCTCTATTGCAGAGGAAGGAACTAGAAAAACCACCTCTGAGGATTTCTTGCCTAAGAAAAACCTGTGAAAGTCATTCGATATCCATAAAGTGACAGCCAACTTGAAGGCGCGCACACACACACACACACACACACACTACAACTTGTGTTTGCTCAGATAAAAACATCCACAACCTTGATTCTTTAGTTCTGGATACTAGTAACACACAGTGCACCCAATGGAACTATGTTGTAACATGGCACATGATATCAATAACGTTAAGGATGATTTACTTTTGTTACCCTGTATTGTGGGGGTCCCGGGAGGGGCACCCAAATAACCAAGCAAAAACACAAGATGGGGGAAATTAACTTGAGCACCCTCTTAAGCTAACGAGAGGCAGGGTAACTTAGCAGGGATCTTGCAACCCTATGTATACAGCGTCAGGTCAGAAGAACAGTCAGACAGTTTTTAAAATAGCAAAATAATGGCTTTATTAAAGGACAAACAACAGAAAAGACACCACAAGCACACAGCTAACTAAGGAATTAGAAATGAGAGTTTTCGGGGGAAATGGGCGATACGACACCTTTTCTTGTAGTCCTGGAGAAAAATGGAGGGTTGCAGGGAAGAAAGCTCAGCACGGTTCGCTGAGGGGAGCTCTCTGGACAAACCGACAGCAAGGCTGGATGAAACTCAGGAGCGATCCGAGGTGTCCAAGGGGTGAGCGTTCCGAGGTGTGCTTGGAATCGGGGAGTTTCTATAGGGTGAATTGTGCCTACAGGCCATGCCATACTCGGTGAGAACAATGTGAGTTTGGAGCGGGACAAAGCGTTGGGAAAGGTCAGGTTTTACATGATCAGCTTAGCGCAGATTTAACAATAGAGTAACCAATATGCAAATGGCTTAGCATTGCGAGAGTGCCGGCTCTTGGCCGTGCGTCTTTGTGTAAAGTCGTGCTTAAGCAAGGTGTGTCTGCAAGAAATGGTCCCTGAAGCAACGGAGTGGCATTAATCTGCCTGCCTAAGTGGGGATTGGAATGTCCAACCATTTCCCGGCCGCGCCTGTTTACGTGCTTGTCCAATGGCCTTGCAAACATGTGGAGCAGGGTGGCAGAGAAAGGTCAAGGGAAGACCAAATAAGTTTGATATCAAGAGATATCTAGTGCTATCACCGGGTATGTCTGAACCATAATAACACTTTCTTTTGCATTTTAATTCAGTCTTGGTGTATTCAAAGCATACGGAATCTCCTTGCAATATTTCTTAACTTCCTCCGTCCCCCTACCCACAGGGAAAAAGAACCTCTGTATCATTGGCCTGATTCAAGTTCTTCTTTTCCAGCCTGGCTATTCCTTCCCCACAGAACACCTCAATCGATAAATCCCCCGGCTTTTCCCCAGTGAAAAAGATGTGACAAGCGGAGATGCATGTTTTGGGATGCTAGTGAGATTGAGTACTCCGAATCTTATCAGAAGGACAAATATTCAAGGTCTTTCATTTAGTTCTTTTGGAAATTAGCTGTCAAGTTTTAAAAATAAAAATGCTTATCTCCCAAGAAGATGTTCAACTTCCAGTTTTTATAATTTTTCTATTCCCCAGCACAACAGGCTGCAGTGGGGGTGGATGGGTACGGAGACTCCAGCACTATCGTCGCTCCAAAACTATCCTAGTTTCGGCACCCTGTTGGGCACAGGGCGGACAGGACACCAACCAAATCCCTACCCCTTCCCAGCTCCCAATTGTCCAATATATACAGACTCAGCAAGCTGTGGGACAAAACACCTGTGGCCCATTCATATTACACAATTCTAGCACTATGGTGCGTCCTTTGGAATCCTGGGATATGTAGTTTGATGAGGCCCTGTTGCTCTGTGGCTGAGAATTTTAAATACCCCTCCATGAATAGCACAGGGGTGGAAATTGTGTAGTTCTATGCATACCTTCCATCTCTGCTGGGTGTCCTAAAGCCAGGGCCATTTCCACATGAGTCTGTTATAGCGCAACAATTCCACTTTCAGCTTCCTATGGAATCCTGGGGTTTGCAGTTCCAGGAAGGGTCAGCTGGCCCCTCCCAAAACTGCAAACCCCAGGATTCCATAGGAGGTTGAAAGTGGAATCGTCGCGCTATAACAGACTCGTGCAGAAATCTCCCAGGACTGGATGTCCATGCGTTCTATGATAGGACAGCAATAACCTCACCTTGAGAAGAGTAAAGGAGATAACATACCATTTGGGGAGACACAAATGTTAATTGTTGTTGATTAATTGTTGTTGGTGGTGATTCTGTTGTTGGTGTTGGTGTTTACTCATATGACAACATCCATGTACATGGTGCTTTACAAGTAAAACAACCAAAAACTTGAAAAGAAAGAAGGAATAATAAAACTAAACCATGCAATTGTAAAACAAATGATGCAGATACAGTACAAAAATACATTAAAATATAAAGCAAATTGACAAATACATCCAATCAGACTATGCAAAACAGTAAAGCAATATTAAACTCCAGAAGCTTTTGAAAACAAGAAGGTTTTTAACTGAGATTTAAAAACAACGAGGGAAGGAGCTGTCTGCAAATGTTCAGGAAGGCATCTCCAAGAGTGTGGAACATAGCGTGAGAAACAGCAAAGCGGAGCCAAAGGAGAGGAAACACTTGAGTGAGAAGCCGAGAGTTCCTGGAACACAGATCCCAAAAAGGCTGGTAAAAGGAAATAAGGGTTAAAAGATGGGGAGGTGCTGGGTTGGGCAGGGCTTTGACTGTTAAAACAAGAAGCTTGTACTGAATCCTAGAAAGAATGGGGAACCAATGGAGAGGCCTCAAAAGTGAAGTGACATGATCCAAACAACGGTCCGAAAAGGTAATCTTAGGCCATTTCCACACTAGACTGTTATAGCGCTATTATTACACTTTCAACATCCTATGGAATCCAGTATGGTTATCCTTTACATAGACAAGGTATGGTTATTTTAGTGAATAAACACTATAACTTCCTATTAGAAAAATCTGTGCAAGCCTCTCTCCTAATGGTCAGGAGACATTGTCCAAACGCCCCAACAAAAAGTGCTTTTGAACAGAATTGAGAAGATGGTTGCATGGGAGAACCCAAGATATATGGGATCTTCCAAGAACACAAAGAACTCCAAACCACCCGAATGGAATCCATTTGGCCCCTTCCGAAACAGCAAACCCCAGGATTCCATAGGATGTTGAAAGTGGAATAATAGCGCTATAACAGTCTAGTGTGGAAATGGCCTTAGTGACAGATGTAGGTAATTCTCTCCCCTCTCTCAAACAGAAGGAAGAATCTTTTACCCTTGTGCTTCCACTGCCCCCAAAGTAGTCCCCAAAGGAGTACATTCACTCACCACTTTGGTTTCTGCCCTTTGATGCTATCTGTACACATCCACCATGCAACCCCTGCTTTTATTTGAGCATTCCAATAAGATGACATAGTTGAGCTGGGGGAGGAATCATGGTTAATGCTAGGAATTAGAGCTTCACTGTGGTTTTTTGTGTCCATTAAAGTTTACTCCAACCTATCCGGGGGCTCTCTAAGAGCCTTCGTCCTGCAAAAAGGCAGAAGTCACAGCTGAATTTCAGAAGTTCTACCAGTGAAGCAGAGGTAGCAGCAGCATCTGGCCAACCAGCTCCCATTCCTTTCACCTCTGTTTGTTTCCTCTGCTCTGTCCTCTCTCCAGAGGGGTGCTTAAATTTCCCTGAGACCTCGCATGTAAAATTCTGGGGGCAAAACCTCCAAGCAAGAGAAGACATCTCCCAGTATCAACCCTGTGGGAGAGAGCAGGAGGTTGGTGGGCAGATCATAGAATCATAGAAATGTAGGGTTGGAAGAGACCCCAGGGGCCATCCAGTCCAACCCCCTGCCATGCAGGAACATCCTCAAAGCAATCCTGACAGATGGCCATCCAGCCTCTGCTTAAAAACCTCCAAGGAGGCAGCAGATTCCACTGCCGGACAGCCCTGACCGTCAGGAAGTTCTTCCTGAGGTTCAGGTGGAATCTCCTTTCCTGCAGCCTGAATCCATTGCTCCTTGTCCTGGTCTCTGGAGCAGCAGAAAACAAGCCCTCTCCTTCCTCTGCATGGCATCCCTTCAAATATTTAAACATGGCTCTCATGTCCCCTTTTCACCTTCTCTTCTGCAGACTAAACATACCCAGCTCTCTAAGTCTATCCTCATAGCGCTTCATGGTTTCCAGGCCCATCACCATTTTGGTCGCCCTCCTCTGGGCTTGCTCCAGCTTGACCATGTCCTTCTTGAATTGGGGTGCCCAGAACTGGACACAGGATTCAAGATGGGGTCTAACCAAGGCAGAGTAGAGTGCTACCAGTACCTCCTCCCTCGATCTGGACATATTCTGCAGCTCTCCTTCCCAGCTGCCACACCAAGTCAATAAAATTAAGGTGCCAGAGGGGGAAAGAAGAAAAGTAATACAATACCCAGCAGAACATTGCTTTGGCCAGATGAAGGAAGATTAACAATAGGCAAATAGGATGGGAGGACAGGAGAAGTTAAACCCTCACTTGTAACTAGCAGCATAGATCTGAAATTGACTGATGGCATTACCATAAAAGTTATTTCTATTGTGTGCCTAATAAACTGTTAAGAAGCTCTGTTCAGAGAATGTGAATGCAGAAAAGTATTTAATCAAATAGAAAAAAAAAACGTATGCACTGTGCAGATGCAAAAAGTGTTTAATCAAATACAAGAACTGTACATCTATGGATGGATATTTCTGCATTAAAGGCATCCATCTTCCCTCTTTCGTTTCTTCCTTGTTCGATGTAGGACTTTTCTTTAAAATTCAACTGTTGTCTCCATTGTCAGATTTTCTCTGCTATGGGCCGGTTGCGACATCATTACATTCTCAGATTTTTCTGAGGGTGTTGGGGAGGAGATCACTGTTTTCTGCATGGGGAGAGGGAAGGACAGAAAATGATGTTCTGATTTTACACTTTAGTGGTTGGACGTAACTCGGCGTGATTAACAACAGCTAAGAGCAATTAAATGCAATGAAGTACAAAACGGGATAAAGAAACAGAACAATATGAACACAACAAGAAGTTCCCCATGGCATTTTTGCAAAGAAGCTAGTAAAGTGTGGGCTGCACAGGGCTACTGTTAGGTGGATTTGTAATTGGTTGACCGACCGCACCCAAAGCGTGCTCCTCTCCGATGGCTGCCTTTCATCCTGGAGAGAAGTGACTTGTGGGGGCCCACAGGGTTCTGTCCTGGGCCCAGTGCTGTTCAATATCTTTGTCAATGACTTGGATGAAGGAATAGAGGGCATGCTGATCAAATTTGCAGATGATACCAAACTGGGAGGGGTTGCTAATACCCCAGAGGACAGGATCATAATTCAAAATGACCTTGACAGATTGGAGAGCTGGGCCAAGGCGAACAAAATGAATTTCAACAGAGAGAAATGTAAGGTCCTACACTTAGGCAGAAAAAATGGAATGCACAAATATAGGATGGGGACATGTGGCTGGATAGCAGTGCGTGTGAAAGGGACCTAGGAGTCTTGGTAGATCACAAGCTGAATGTGAGTCAGCAATGTGATGTGGCAGCCAAGAAAGCCAACATGATCCTTGGTTGCATCAATAGGAGTAAAGTGTCCAGATTGAGGGAGATAATGGTGCCACTCTATTCTGCATTGGTTAGGCCTCATCTGGAATCCTGTGTCCAGTTCTGGGCACCTCAATTCAAGAAGGATATCGACAAGCTGGAGCGACTCCAGAGGAGGACGACCAAAATGGTGAAGGGTCTGGAAGCCATGAAGCCCTCTGAGGAGCGGCTTAGGGAGCTGGGTCTGTTTAGTCTGCGGAAGAGAAGGTTAAGAGGGGACAGGATAGCCATGTTTAAATATTTGAAGAGATGTCGTGTTGAGGAGGGAGCAGGCTTGTTTTCCTCTGCTCCAGAGACCAGGACAAGGAGCAATGGATTCAAGCTGCAGGAAAGGAGATTCCCCTTCAACCTCAGGAAGAACTTCCTGATGGTCAGAGCTGTCCGGCAGTGGAATCTGCTGCCTCCGTGTGCTAGGGTCTCCTTTGGAGGCTTTTTAAGCAGACACTGGATGGCCATCTGTTGGGAATGCTTTGATGTGTGTTCCTGCACAGCAGGGGGTTGGACTGGATGCCCCTTTGTGGTCTTTTCCAGATCTAAGATTCTGTGATTCTAAAATTCTATGAAATCCACACCGGAATAGGAACACCTTTACCATAACATGAAATGCCAGCTAGCGAGGGTTTCAGCTTAACATCCCAAGGGAAAGAGTTCCAGTTACCTGCGATGGATCCCCCCTTGCCAGTCTGGCCTCACAGTTCCAACCCATGGGCTGCTGTCACTCCAGTGCCCCTTTCCCCTTCTTAATCCCACCCCTAAATGGGGCACTTGGTCCTCAAGGTCATCCCTGTATGGACCAGCAGATGTGTTGTTCTATGGGTTCACTGTGGTGAGTGTGTGACCAGATTCTCTACCAGACTTAATTGGAATAGCCAGACACGGTTGCAAAAAAGGATAAACAAGTAGAAGTTTATTCATACACAACTAGATCAAACATTAACCCCTGAATTATTTAACAATTCACAGCTCCCCAAACCCCATCCAGTTCTTCCCCCAGCTGACTCTCCTATCCCTATTACAGCTTTTCTGTCTCTTTGCCCCTGCTTCTCTCTCTGCAACTCGTTCCCTTGGCCATTTCCACACTAGCCTGTTATAGCGCAATGATTCCACTTGCAACATCCTATGGAATCCTGGGGTTTGCAGTTTCAGGAGGAGCTGGGCAACCCCTCCCGAAACTGCAAACCCCAGGATTCCATAGGATGTTGCAAGTGGAATAACAGTGCTATGATAGTCTGGTGCAGAAATGGCCCTTGTCTCTAGGCCATCTTCCTTCTATCTCACTGCAATCTTTTTGTTAACTGTACACCATTTTTCCCCTGTCTCTGCAATCCATTCCTTGTGGAAAGGCTATTTTTTCACAATTCCTCTGCAATCTTTTCCATATCTTTTCCTTTCGCTTTTACAATTCTTTTCCTTTCTCTCTCTGCAACCTGTTCCTTATCTCTAGGTATTCTTTTCCCCTATTGCTCTGCAATCTTTTCCCTGTCTCCAGGCCATCATTTTCCTGTCTCTACACCATCTTTTTCTTACCTCTTCTGTAATCCTTTCTCCCCCTCTCTCTGCAATCTGTTCTCTGTCTCCAGGACATATTTTCCTTATCACTCTGCAGTCCTTTCCCTCTCTCTCTGCAATCCCTCACCTATCTCTAGGCCAGTGGTTCTCAACCTTCCTAATGCCACCACCCTTTAATACAGTTCCTCATGTTGTGGTGACCCCCAACCATAAAATTATTTATTTATTATTTACAAAGCTTCCCCCCAGCAAAGGCCGCCTCGCCGGCCAGGAACGGGGGGGGCAGGCAGGGAGGGAAAGAGGAGCCGCACATCTCCCCCAGGAAAAAACTCCAAGACACCCCCACAGGTTCTGCTTCTGCTTCGCTCTCATTTCCACTGAGGGGGGCAGTGTGGGAAAAGTTTCCATAGTGTCGACTCTGGCTGGGGGGTGAGGAATCCCAGCACCTTTGTCTTTTACACCAGGTGCAGTTCACCCCCCCATAAAAGCACTGCCTTGCAGCCCCCCAGCCCTTACACAGTGCCCCCATCCATGGCAAATGGGGCAGGGGCCATGGCAAGGAGGGGGTGCTGCCACCACCACCCCAAGCTGGCCCATCAGACAGGAGGTTTTCCCGGTAGCAGAGAAGGGGAGCGATTTCAGTCCCTTCTGAATAGGGGGCAGGAGGACGCAAGCGTGTGGCTCACGCTTGCACACCACCACCAAGGAGGGAATGGAGCCTAAGACCATCGGAAATACGTAGTTTCCAATGGTCTTAGGCAACCCCTGTGAAAGGGTCATTCAACCCCCAAAGGGGTCATGACCCACAGGTTGAGAACTGCTGCTCTAGACCATCTTTTTTTCACTGTCTCTGAAATCTTTTCCATATCTCAATGCCATCTCTTCTCTATCTGCAGTCTGTTCTCTATCTCAACACCATCTTTCCCCTCCCTGCTTTCTGACAGAGACAAGCCTCAGTTATATATCCTTTCTCCCCATAAACCCCTCCCCTTCACAGCATCCCTGAGCTGTGATTGTCTGGCACCAACCAGGCTTGCCTAGCTCCTCCCTTCACAGCCCCTCCTTCAAAAGGCATTGCTCTGTTGAGGAATAATGAGATCTAGCACCTTACGCTAACAAAACATTAAAATTATTACCATAGTTACCTATAATTTTACAATCTTATATTGCACATTGAATTTGGCAAAGTAACTTTAACGTCCTCACATACCAGTTACTCTAAAGTTATCTGCAAAGTTATCCAGGAGATTTTTCAACAGAGTCTGGGTAGCCATCTTGTTACCACGGTTATGATATGTCTGGTGAGGGCACTAGATATCTCTTGATATCAAATAATTTGGCCTTTATGTGACCTTCCTCTGCCACCCTACTCCACGTGTTTGCAAGGGCCACCGGACAAGCACGTAATAGGCGCGGCCGTTAATGGTTCTACGTTCCAAACCCCATCTAGGCAGGCAACTTAATGCCTCTCTGATGCTTCAGGGACCACTCCTTCTTGCAAACCGGCCTTGCTCAGTGCAAATCTACACAAAGGCGCCTGGCCGGTGCCGAGCCATTCCTTTATGTTGGGCCATTTGCATACTGGCCATACTATTGTCATCCAGCGCTAAGCTCATCATGTAAAACCTGACCTTTTCCAATGTCTTTGTCCAGCTACAAATTCCCTTTGTTCTCACCGAGCATGGCATGGCCTGTAGGTAAAATCCACCCTATAAAAGCCCCCCAAACCTGAGCCTTCCTCGGACTACTTTGGACTTCCATCCCACCTTGCTGTCAGTTTGTCCAGTGAGCTCCCTTCAGCGAACTGTGCTGAGCTTTCCTCCCCTTGACCTCCTCTTCTCTCCAGGACTACGAGACCAGGTGTCGTATTACTCATTCCCCCAAAAACTCTCCATTTCTATTTCTCAGTTAGTTAGTGTATGTCATGTCTTTCGTGTTGTTTGTCCTCAATAAAAATACTATTTGTTGCTTTAGAACGTGTCTAGCCGCTCTCTGACCTGACGTTGTATACATAGGGTTAAAGATCCCAGCTAAAGTTAGCCTGCCGCTCGTTAGCTTGAGAGAGTGCTCAAGTCTAATTTCCCCCATCTTGTGTTTTCATTTGGTAATTTGGGCGCCCCTCCCGGGACCCCCAACATACAGGGTAACAATCTGTCGAAGGGTTTGAGGGTGTCTTTCTGTCTGGCAGAAAGGGATTGGGCTGGGTGGCCCTTGGGGTCTCTCCCAATTCTAAAATTCTGTGATTCCACGAACGTGCCGTTCTCATGCTGGACAACGACTGAGTTAATTGGATGGTTTGACGTTGGATATTACAGTGCCTTATGCCGGTAGACTTGCTTAGCTTGCAAATGTAGCTCTGGATGACTGATCACCAAACTTCGGGAAGTTTGGTCTTGGTTTGTTTGCAACAAAAAGTAGCTTTTAAACATCAGGTGATATTCCTGATCACAATCCCATCAAATCAAAGCACGGGACTTAATTTCCATTGTCCGAGTTCCATAAACTTAATAAGATGTTTGCTCAGCTCAGATGAGGGAGCTGCTCTCCCAAATAAAAGCCTTCATTTGAAATGCAGCGGATGCCAGAGGAGGTTTGCCTTCCCTACAAATGGAGTTCTTTGCAAAAGGAACTGATGAATATTTAAGCCTCTTCTCCTCACATTAGACAGTTCCTTTTGATAAAAAAGCAAATATCTGTCTCATTAAAAAGCAGAATCATTCCTGTTCTCCATGAATCCCAAATGAGGGGGGAGAGAGAGAAAGAGAAAGAGGGAGAGAGAGAGAATTCAAGGGAAGGTAACTCTTCCAAAACTCTTCCCAGTTTGCAAAGTCTCCATTACCAACCATTATTGTTATTATCATCAGTTTCACAGTCTACCAGGTGCTACTGACCACTGATAACTCGGATTCTGTCCAAAAATCTGGGAATCAGTGAGGCATTGTTGGATAATGTCACACGTTCCAAGCAATTGTCGCTTTTGTGATTGTGCTATTGTGATTGTGTCTACGACAATCTCATTCAGCTGTTTTGTTAGTCCATTTGGAACTGCTGCCAGAACATCTCTTACCACTGGGACCACAGCTATTTTCTTTTTCCAGAGGTGCTGAATCTCTGTTTGTAGGTCTCAATACTTTATGAACTTTCCTCTCTTTTTTTGGCGTTTATTCTGCTGTCCCCCCAGGATTGCCACATCTATAACCCAAGCCTTCTCCTCCTTCTTCTCATCCACATTTGTGTCTGGCACATTGTGTTCCAATTGTTGAGTTGATCAGTTTGCAAATCCTGTAAGATTGTTTTTTCACCGTTTGCAATAACTTCTTTCATCATCATTTACCATCATCCTTGGCATTGTGGGATGTAGGTCAGATTTAAAAAGTTAAAACATGCATTGTTTAAACGCTTCCAAGTTAGAAATGAAAACATCCGAAGAGTTATTACTAAAATGCAAGTACAGATAAAGCAGTAACTGTAAAAATAATAATAGAGTTGCGCAGAGGACATGAAGAGGAAAGTCGCGCCCAATGGATAGATATAAGAAGTCAGGGAACGTATGTTGTAAGAAGAATGGGTTATGCCCGGAAGATTAGAAACGTAAGTATTCATAGTTAGAGAAGGTGATGTAAGAGGTATGTAAAGTGTACATCACCCAAGGAGTAATGAAGAGTTGGTATTTATGTGTATTTTTGTCTGTATGATAGGATATATTGTTTGTATTGTTTGTATGTATGTATGTATGTATGGAATATAAATGTTTGTGTGTATTATTATTTTGGATTTGATGTAATAATAATAAAATTTATTTTTTAATAAAAAATAAAGAGTTATTACTAAAATGCAATTAAATTGTGCACAGAAATTTAAAACAAATCCTTTAAAAACATGAAGATCCATTGAAATCAGCAAAATTGCACCATAGCAGGTGTTACTTCGGCCCAGGCCTACCCGGTGATAGCACTCGATATCGTTTTGATATCAAAACTATTCAGCCTTCCTCTGCCACCCCACTCCACGTGTTTGCGAGGCCTCCGGACAAGCATGTAAACAGGTGCAGCCGGTAATTGTTGGACATTCCTTTCTCCACCCAGGCAGGCCGGACAGAGCCACTCCGTTGCTTCAGGGACCTCTCCTGCAAACACCCTTTTGCTTAAGCGCGGCACTAACAAAGGCGCCCGGATCTGAGACGATAGTCTTACAAAGCCAAACTAAGCACCTTGCATTTGCATACTGGCTACACTATTGTTGATTCAGCGCTAAGCCGATCATGTTAAACTTTACCTTTTCCAAAGCTTTTTCCCACTCCAAACTCGCATTGTTTTCACCGAGTATGACATGGCCTGCAGTCACAATTCACCCTATATAAACCCCCTGATTCCGAGACCACTTCGGATCGCTCTGGACTTCCATCCCACCTTGCTGCTGCTTTGTCTGGTGAGCTCCCTTCAGCGAACCACGCTGAGCTTCTTCCCTGTGCCCCAACGAACTCAATCTCCAACTTCTTCAGGACTACAAGACGGGTGTTGTATCACTCATTCCCCTGAAAATCCTCATATCCCAATTCTTCCATTAGCTGTGTGATTGTGGTGTCCTTACTGTTTGTTTGTCTTTCAATAAAACATCATTTTGCTATTTTAAACCTGTCTGACTGCTTGACTGACCTGACCCCGTAGATGCTGGGTTGCAAGATCCCTGCTAAGTTACCCTGCCTCTCGCTAGCTTTAGTGAGGGCTCCAGCTAATTTCCCCCAAAGTTGTGTTATTGTGGTTTGGTTATTTGGGCACCCCTCCCGGGACTCCCAGAGAACAGGGTAACACAGGGGTCCTACATTGTCCGTGGGTGGGATAAATCTACACTCACATAGTTACCATGAGCTGCACCCCCTTCTACTGAATCCTAACGTTCTGCATCGGCTGATATATCAGTTTACACACCGGCCGGTAGGCTTGTAGGCTCGTGTCCCTCTTTGCTGATTTCCCCATTACTCTATTTCTCATACACGTCCCTTTTACTTTTCAGTTTGTCTGGCCTGTCTACCTGTTGTAGTTTTTTTAATAAATATTTTTATTAGATTATATTAGAAAAAAAAGACACAAAAATTACATTTCAAAACAGCATATTTCCATATTTCTCCCTTCTCCCATACAATGTATTCACAATATGTACAAATAATATCTGTCAATTTTCTTAACAATAATCTAATACATAATCGGTACTAAATCAAAACTAGTTCATAATTAACCCGACTAGAGTGCCCCCCCCCAACAAAAGGAAAAGAAAAAGGGAAACCTGGTGGCTTGAGCGTCATGTGTGGAATGTAGTAATGGAAGAATGTAACCCATTCCAAAGAAATAGACCAGGCAAGAAAAGGAGAAGGAGGAGCATTGTATGTAAAAGGATGTGCACACCTGTGGGGAGATCCATGACTTCGAGCATGAGAAACAGGCTGAGAGCCTTTGAGTAAAACTTAAAGGGGAAAGAAATGACAGTGGCCTCACTGTCAGTGTCTTCTACAGGTCTTCCAGCCAGACTGAAGCTTTGGATGATGCCTTCCTATAACAAATGACCAAATATTTGGAAGGAGAGAGACCGTTGTAATGGGAAACTTGCAGCCCATGCTGATGTTTCTTGGAAGTCACACTCTGCTGTTACCTCCGGTTTGGCACCCTGGGTGGGGCCCCCCAGATATCACCTTGATATCATCTAATTCAGCCCTAGCTGGACCTGCTCTCAGTCACCTCACTCCATGTGTTTGTGAGTTCTCCGGACAAGCACGGACATGAGTGCGGCCGCTAATTGCTTTCACATTCCAGACTCTTTTGAGGCCAGCAACCTAAGCTTTGCTCCCAGCTTCAGGGAACTTCCACGTGCAAACTTCACAATAGCTGCGCGGCAGAGCCAGCCCGGTAAACAAGGCATTTACATATTGGCTACACTATTGTCATCAAGTGTTAAGCTCATCATGTTAGATTGGACCTTTCTCAATCCTTTGTCCAGCACCAAACTCCTTTTGTTCTCACCTGGCTTGCCATCACCGAGAGGCACGAAATCCCCTATAAAAACCCCTCACTTTCAAACGGTCTTCGGACTACCTTGGACTGCTATCCTGCCCTGCTGCTGGCCTTCTAAGGAAACTCCCCTCAGCCACCCACGCTGAGCTTTCTTCTTCTGAACCCCATCTCTCCATTTCTCCAGGACAACGAGACTGGGTGTCGTATTGCCTAACCTTAAACTCTCCATTTCCATTTCCTAGTTAGTTAGCATGTGTGTGTTATTTATTTTCTGTTGCTTTTCAATGAAACTGTTATTTTTGGTTACCTTGAAACATGCGTGCCTGTTCCCTGACCTGAAGCCATAGACATTGGGTTTTAAAGATCCTTGCAAAGTTACCCTGCCTCTCACTAGCCAAAAGAGTGTTCCAGCTAATTTCCCCAATTTGGTATTTTATTTGGCAATTGGGGTGCCCCTCCCGGGACCCTCCAAAACACAGGGAAACAGTGCCAAGACTATGCAGTCCAACAAATTCCTCACTAGCATCACAGACAATTTCATTGCACTAATGGCGGAGGAAGCAACAAGGGAATCAGCTGTTTTGTATTTTATCCTAACCAGCAGATATGAACTGGTTAATGGGATGGAAATGACCACATTCTCTTGTTATAAAGAAGAAAGAGGAAGCCAATGCACACCTTGTGGACTTCAAGAAAGCTGATTTCAATAAGCTTAGAGAAATATTGAGAGTGAGATCCCATGGTCAGAAATTCTCGAAGGGAAGGGAGGTCATGGTGCATGAGGTTTATGGATGTGCATAAGGTGTATGAAGCTTGAAGATAAGATACTGAAGACAAAATTGCAAACAATTCCAGTGAGGAGGAACACTAGTAAGCATCTACAGAAACCAGAGTAGATGTACAAAGAACTTTCAGGTGAGCTGATATTTAAGAGAGATGAGGAAGAAGGGGAAAACCACAAAGATGAATACAGTACAAACAGCCAATAGTTGCAGTGGAGAAGAACTCAAGCTCAGAATGAGCTCAGACTCTCTAGAGAGCCAAATAATAATAATAATAATAATAATAATAATAATAATAATAATAATAATAATAATAATATAGATTTTGGGTTTTTTTATTATGTTCAGAGCAAGAGGGAGAACAAAGAAGCAATAGGGGCACTGCATAGAGAAGATGGTAAAATGCTAACAGGAAACAGAGAAAAGGCTGAATTTCAGGAGGGATAAAGGTAAGGTACTACCTCTGGGCTGCAAAGGCACAAATATAGGATGGCTGATATCTTCCTTGAAAGCAGTGCATGTGAGCAGACCACTGCCTAAACATGAGTCAACAGTGTGGTGCAACAGTTTAAAAGGGCAACGCATCAGCAGGAGCATTTAGTGTCCACATCAAAGGAAGTGGTAGTATTACCCTGATTTCTGGGGGTCCCTTGGGGGGCACCTTGATTTGCTCCAAAAATGCTAAGATTGGGGAAATTAGCGGAGCACTGGCTATAGCAAAACGACGGGCAGGGTAACCCAGCAGGATCTTTTACCCAACTCTACAGGGTCAGGCCAAGCAAAAGCCACACAATGATTAAAAGGTAAGCAAAAAATGTGTTTTTATTGGGGGGAATTCACTCATGCATGCACACACAATACACACAATCAAGCATTCACCCAAGAGCTAACTGAAAGAGAAAGGGAGGAAAAATTATAGAGAGGCTGAGGGGTTTGGGAGGAGTTATCATGACCAGTCCAGAAGAGTTGTGAAGAGCAGAAATGTGTTTTGGCTTAGGTAGGACCTAAGGACAGTTCTCATTTGGGAGCCAGACGGACAGAATGACGGGTAGGCCTTCGAGAGACTGCCCTGGGCATCCTGAAATCAGGGATATTTGCACCCTGAAAACAGCCTGTGGCGGTGAAGGTTCCAGATGCAAGACAAAGGGAACCTGTGGTGGACAAAGGGGTCTGGAATGGACTGACTGGTTTCAATGTCTTAGTTGAGAGGGGGTTTCTGCGCTCTCTGCAGTAGGATATGCATGCAGGAGGGCTCCTGGGCATCTTATTTTATTCTAATGCTGGCAGTTGATAGGATTAGCTCAGAGCCATTAAGTCAGGCTTTCTTGGCTGATTTCAGAGAACCTTTGACCTGGCCATGCTGGGGTCACCTCTGACCTATTCCCAGCCAGTGTCCCTTTCCTCCATGTGGCCTTTTCAGCCATAAGTATACTTTATATTTTATGCCAACACAGCTGCCAATTAACATATTTTGCCAATTAGACCATATCAAAATGTGGGGGTGTACAGCCTGGTAACAGTAGTACCACTCTCTTCTGCTTTGGTCAGACGTCACCTGGAACACTGTGTCAAGTTCTTGGCACCACAATTCAAGAAGGATCTCAGTTAGGTGGAATGTATCCAGAGAAGGGTGATAAAGATGATCAAAGATCTGGAAAACAAGCCTTGTGATGAACAACTTGGGGAGATGGATATGTTTACCATGGTGAAGAGAAGATTGAGAGGTGACATGACAGCTATCTTTGAATATCTGAAGGGATGACAGGTAGAACATAGAGCAAGCTTGCTTTTTCTGCTGTGCCCGAAACTAGAACATGAACCAATGGACTCAAATTCCAAGAGAGAGGATTCCACATAAACATTGCTGTTGTTGTTTGCCTCCAAGTTGTTTCTGACTTATGGTGTCCCTAAGCTGAACCTATCCCAGGGTTTTCTGGGGGCTGAGAGTATGTGATGTATCCAAGCTCACCTAATGGGTTTCCATGACCAAGCAGGGAATCAAACCCTGGTCTCCAGGGTCATAGTCTGATGCCCAAACCACTACATTATGGGATGAACGTTTCTTACTGTAAGAATGGTGTAACAGTGGAATGGAGGTCTTTAAACAGAAATTGGGTGGGCATCTCTCAGGAGTGCTTTGGTTCCACATTCCTACATGTCAGGAGGTTGGACTAAATGGACCTTCCACTCCCTTCCAGCACTAAGATTTGAGGACTGTGTGATTCTAAGGCCTTTCTGCACTACACTGTTATAGCGCTATTATTACACTTTCAACCTCATGTAGAATTCTGGGGTATGTAGTTTAGGGAGTCCAAAGACCTCTCTGGCTGAGAAGTCTAAAGGCCCCTCCCTAAACTGCAAACCCCAGGATTCCATAGGATGTTGAAAGTGGAATCATAGCACTATAAGAATGTAGTGTGGAAAGACCGTAAGAATCAACCTGATAATTGTCACATTGTATAGATCTTTTATTGAAAGAATTATTTCATTTCAGTGATGAAAGAGAAGCTGTGAAGGAATGCTGAGAAGAAAATGAAAAACCAACATATGCTGAAGATGGAGATATATATATATATATATATATAGCATATATAATGGCAAGTATGAGAGCCAGTGGGATGTAGCAGTTTGAGCATTAGACTATGACCCTGAGACCAGGGTTCAGTTCCCCACACAGCCACAAAAACCCACTTGGTGATCTTGGGTGCTTCACACATATTCTCAGCCCCAGAAAACTCTGTGCTAGGGTTGCCATAGGGTCGCCATAAGTCAGAAATGATTTGAAGGCACACCACAACAGCAACAAGCACAACAGAACTATATATATATATATATATATATATATATATATATATATATATATGGGGGGGAGAGAAGAAGAGAAAGAGAGACCAGGGAATACGGAGCTGGTGAAATAGATAAAATGCATTCACCAGCACAACTTTTTATCTGTGATTAAAATTTATGAGCTGTGGTTACTTCAAAACAGAGGGAACCACAGCCTTGAGACAGGATCTGAACTTGCAGCCTCAGCCATGTCTACAGTTCTTTAGCTGTTAGGAAGTTTTATTTGATAAAGATTGCTAAGTATCAGAGCATGGAAAAACTCCTTTCGGGGAGGAGAGGATTACAGCTCCCTGAGTCTCTGAGCCAGCATTTGAGTGCTTGGGTTTCTGAAACCCCTCATTGCTTACAAGTGCTCATTGCTCATAAATGGTGCACACATGTATAAGAGTATAGTTGCTCTTTGCAGGCTCAGCAGAGTGCCACGTGGCCCCTGGACTCACGGAGTTAGGAAGCCCACCCAAGGGCCATCTAGCCCAACCGCCGGCCTGTGCAGGAAGTCCACAGCCAAAGCATCCCTGACAGGTTGCTCCACACAACTTCTCTTTAAAATCCTCTGAGAAAAGGAGAGGCCATTCCCTTCTAAGGTGGTCTTCATATGTAAGACACTAAATGCAAGCAAAACCTAAATGCTCTAAATGCAAGCAAAACCTATACTCCTGCGAAACGCATAGGCCCGATAAGGGAAACATGGGTAGAAACAATAACAGATTCCTGCTTAAAAAGACATGAAGGAATCCAGTACTATCTTTGAAAAGCAGAAGTTTTTGTGGACACAAAGTGCCTCATCAGATGCTTGGAACAAAGCTTCTATGGCCAGACTTACACACAAACAGTGATGCTGATTATTGTGATAAGTTATGGATAAGCAAAGTATGCTGGTGTAGTGATGGGTATTAATGAGGGTTGTGAGATTATACTTAAGTGGAGAAAAATGAGAGAATGTTTGCATACAAGCTCAGATGAGCAGGTAAACATATGAAGAGTGGAGAAAAGTCTCCATTAGGATGGGCATTGCAGTGGATCTCAAGGCCACTTATGTCTTGGGACCCTCTGAGGGCTGCATAAACTCCTGAAAATAAAACAGAACTCCCAAACTGGCAAGAAACCCATTTCTGTTTTGTTACCCTAAAAGGTGGGTGACTCAGAGGTCCACCGGCAATGCCAATGCCTCTGTGTGATGTTGGAGGATACTGGTTCAAAGAGAAGCCTGTGAAAGGGGGCAGCCTAGCAGGACCCTTCCACCTGCACCTACCAGCACTATTACAGGAATACCAGTTGGGGATTCAGAAATATGGGGAAATCGCCAGACACACACAGTATTCAAACAGTCTCACAATCACAGAGGTTCAACTGAAGCCCTGGCAGTCAGGGCTGTCTGGTAGTGGAATCTGCTGCCTCGGAGTCCGGTGGAGTCTCCTCCTTCCTTGGAGGTTCTTAAGCAGAGGCTGGATGGCCATCTGTCGGGAGTGCTTTGAGGGTGTTCCTGCATGGCAGAACAGGGTTGGACTGGGTGGCCCCTGGGGTCTCTTCCAACTCTACATTTCTATGATTCTATGAAGGAAAAAGGGAGGAAAAGTTGGATTGTGAGAAGTTTAGGGCAAAGTGGGTGATAATTATCTACCTAGAAGAGACAAGGCAAGGCAATGTGGCTCAGAGAAAGAGCCCCAGCATAGTACAAAAATGGGAATCAGAGATCTAGAGTACTGCTGGTTTTGTGGCTCAGAGCCAGGGTTTAAATAGTCTTTTTCTGCACTGAAAGGCAAAGGCATTAACAGTTCTCTGGCAGAGCGAACAGTGAGGTCCAGAATGGACTAATGGACAAAGGAGAATTTAAGCAGGAAGAAGAAGCAGGGTGAGGACAATCAGTCGCTCTGTGGAGGTGGTTTTGGGTGCTATTGTTTCTGAAGGCTGAGCTGCTGAGGAGATGTTGGCAAGCTCATTAACACCAGAGCTTCCCGACTGATTTCTTGCCTATGACCTGGCCATGCCCTGAGGTCCTATCTGATCTAGTTCCACCTGTGTTTGGCCAGTCCTCTTCAGCCAGCATGGCTGTGCCACAACAGTGTATAATTTATATTTTTATGCCAATTAAAGAATGGCAATTATACCATACCATGGAGTAGGGGTGTATGGCATGGTAACAGCTTCTCAAAAATGGATTTCTTTTGTCGTTCAGGGAGACCTTGGACCTAGTTAGAAAGCAGATTGTTGCATTTAGAGGCTTTATTGGCCAGAAAAAGATCACTTGGTACACTATGGAGGTGTTGGGAGCTAAAAGAACACTGAGAGCCACCAGACTCCGATGTATTAGTATGAGTGCAGAACCAGTAAAATATAGCAGTAAACCAGGCAGGTTGAGAATCCTTTTGTGTGTGTGACTGCACTGAAGACGACTATTTCAACATAAGTAATGTGCTAAGAAACCATTGTTGCTGTTGTGTGACTTTGAGCCGTTTTTGACTTACGGCGACCCTATCACAGTGTTTTCTTGGCAAGACCTGTTCATTGGGGGGGAACCTTGCCTTCCTCTGAGGCTGAGAGAATGTGGCTTGCCCAAGGCCACCTAGGGGGTCTCCATGGCCAAATGAGGATTTAAATCCAGAATCATAGTCCAACACCTACACCACTGTATCACACTGCTCTCAAGAAACCATTACTTATGTTCAAACCACTCCAAATGGATTGAAATTTGTGGCTCTGTCCTAATTCAGTATTTCTCCTTTCAGTTTTCCTTCATTTTTTTTTGTTCCAGAATTGCTGCATGGATGTCTGAGATAGAATATCTAAGAACTTTCTCATTTGCCAGCCTTTGAAATTCTGTCTGCTACCCCCCGTTCTGTGGACCAAGGCTGATCTAGAGAAGAGGTGAATACTGAAGATGGGGAACAGACTTTGATACTCCAGCCAAATGAATGAAAATTCTGAAATGGAGGAAAAAGCCTAAATTAAAGGACCTTGGAAAAGAAGTTCTGGAATCAGAAAGGGCCCATAATTGGTGAATCCATAGCCTCACAGATTAGTATGAATATGCACATTTTGAAAAATATTTATCAGAAGTCCATCTAGTCTCAGAGCTGAAATTTGCTGTTATATACCAGCCAGGACATACCCTATCCACTACAGGGCTTCAAGATGAGTTGTTACCATAACCTTTCTTTTTCTTGTGTCAAGTTGCTTCAGGGGGCAACATAACACAAGTAACACTGGTCATGCTAGGCAAACCTTTTGTTAAATTGCAGCTCTCTGTAACTGAATGCACAACTGTATGGACAACCAAATACACATCCAATTGTGCAACTCAATGTACAATCCAATGTCCCATGCAGTTTCCATGCCCAATGGCTCCACACAGCAACACTCCCACAATTTTGAACTGAATGCAGACATCCCACATTGGACAATTATCTCCAGCTGCTTCTGTAGGGGGAATTCTAAAAGAACAAGGCTCTGGCAGGGTTCTAGCCATTGTCTTTCCTCTCAGGTAAAAGCCGACACAATTCTAGGTTGCATAAGCAAAAGTACAGAGCCCAGACTGAGGCCATTTCCGCACTAGACTGTTATAGCGCTATGATTCCACTTGCAACATCCTATGGAATCCTGGGGTTTGCACTTGTGGGAGGGGCTGAACCCCAGGATTCCATAGGATGTTGCAAGTGGAATCATAGCGCTATAACAGTCTAGTGTGGAAATGGCCTGAGAGAAGTAGTAGTTCCCCTCCATTTGGCTTGGTCAGAACTCATGTGGTGTAATACAGTGTTCAGTTTTGGGTGCCCCAGTTCAAGAAGGACATTGACAAGCTGGAAAGTGTCCAGAAAAGGGCAACCAAGATGGTAAAGGTCTAAAAACCAAGCTTGATTTCGAAGGGATGCCACGTAGAGGAAAGAGAGGGCTTGTCTTCTGCTGCTCCAGAGACTATGACAAGGAGCAATGGATTCAAGCTGCAGGAAAGGAGATTCCACCTGAACCTCAGGAAGAACTTCCTGACGGTTGGGGCTGTCCGGAAGTGGAATCTGCTGCCTCGGAGTGTAGTGGAGTCTCCTCCTTCTTTGGAGGCTTTTAAGCAGAGGCTGGATGGCCATCTGTCGGGAGTGCTTTGAGGGTGTTCCTGCATGGCAGGGGGTTGGACTGGATGGCCCCAGGGGTCTCTTCCAACTCTACATTTTTATGATTCTATGATTGGGCACAGTTTTGGGAGCTGGGAGAAGATTGAGAAGTGACATGATAGCCATCTTTAAATAATTGAAGGGATGTCATGTGGAAGATGGAGCAAGCTTGTTTTCTGCTGCTCCAGAGACTAAGACATGGAGCGATGGATTCAGATTACAAGAAGAGTGATTCCTCCTAAACATTAGTAAAAACTTTCTGACGGTAAGAGCTGTTTAAAAGTGGAATGGTTTTTTGTGGGGGGGAGGGAGGGGGTAATCTTAATTGGAAGTCTTTAAACAGAGGTTAGATGTTCATCTCTCTATGTTGATCTGCATAGAGCGGGGGGTGGGGTTGAACAAGATGGCTCTCATGGTCACTTTTAACTCTATGAACCTATGATTCTAAGAACCCTTATTCTTTCTGTTCCCCAATTGACTATAAATGATAATATGTAAATGACTTTCTCCTCCTCCTCCTTCTCTTTCCCCTCTCCATCTTTATATCCCCCCTTTTCCTAACAATAGGGACGCATGGATTCAAGCTGCAGGAAAGGAGATTCCACCTGAACCTCAGGAAGAACTTCCTGACAGTCAGGGCTGTCCGGCAGTGGAATCTGCTGCCTGGGAGTGTGGTGGAGTCTCCTTCTTTGGAGGTTTTTAAGCAGAGGCTTGATGGCCATCTGTCAAAGGGAGTGCTTTGATGGGGGTTCCTGCATGCCAGGGGGTTGGACTTGATGACCCCTGGGGTCTCTTCCAGCTCTTGGAGGTTTTTAAGCAGAGGCTAGATGGCCATCTGTCAAAGGGAGTGCTTGGAGGATGTTCCTGCCTGGCAGGGGGTTGGACTGGATGGCCCCTGGATTCTCTTCCAACTCTATGATTCTATGATTCTATGATTCATGTAAATGTCCTTCTCAGGAAAAGGTTTTCTTTTTTTCCCCTTTTTTTCCTATTATGCAATAAATGCATTCAAATTTGTATTCAGCCATTCAGTCATTTGGGCTGCCAGGGGGCTCCTTCCCTCTGGATCAGGCCCTGGGAAAGCCAAATAGTGTCCCCGTGGGGCAGAGAGAATGTTCCTCTGATGTCTCTAAAGGGAGATTCCATGCCTTTGGAGAAATGGCATTTGCAGAGAGAGAGAGAAATGGAGAGAGGAAGGGTTAAGCAGATGGGAAATTTATAGAATTCACCCACCCCGTCATCGGAAAGGGTGGCCTGGGGACACGCTTTGGCTTTCCAAAGGGGGCGGCTCACACCCTCTCCGTCCCAGAGAGTTCCCCAACGCGACTGCTGCTACGTGAGAGAAGCCAGGGTGAGCATCACGAGCTGCTTGGTAAAAGGATTAAAGTTCAGAGGCACGCTGCTCCAGCGTGGGTGTAGCATGAAATACAACCAAGGCCGTTTCGCCTTAATTAAATCTGCCACAAAGTGAGGACAGACGTTCTGCCGCTCGGTGTTTCCTCTGCATTTTGGACGTTTCGTCCTGGATGTACAGAATGCAGAGCGTCTCCACCCAGCAGCATGCGGCTCTGTCGGGAATAAGACGTGTGGAGGAGACAGGAAGAGGTGTCCCCTCCTTTGTGACAGGATGTGGTGAGAATGGGCTGAGACAGAAGGCACTGAGATGCGACTGAGTCCAATTAAGGCCTTGGCCCAAAGGCTCCTGTCCTGAGAAGCCATGGGGGGAAGGAGCATCCCTCGGAAGAGACAGAAGAGAAGGGCATCTGTTACTATGGCCCTTTTCGCACTGAGGCTTCTAGCGCAAGCGGGGGAGGCCGGCAAGCGCAAGAAGGCTCCTCCGGGAGGCTGCCGCTTCCCCCTCCTTCCTTCCGCAGGCGAAGGAATGAGCGGGGAAGCGGCACCGGAGGAGGCTTGCCGCGCAAGCCGCCCTCCCCCGTGCAAAGCGGGAGACGTCACGCCGGATTCCACCCCCCGCGAGCGCGAAGCGGGCGGCGTCGCGTCCCCCCCGTGCGCGCGCGTGAAGCGGGCATCGCGTCCGTCGCGCTAGCTCCCCGCCCCTTCCTTCTGCAGGGGTGGAGGGAAGGAAGCGCGACCCGGCCAGCTCCCGGAGGCTCCGCACGAAAGGTAAGTGCGGGTGGGCGCCGGGAGCGTTGCGCGAGCGCAGGGTGATTTTCGCTTCGACGCGAAAGTCAAAAAACCCGCGCCCGCGCCGCTTCAGCCCCGTGAGCCCGGCGGAAGTGGGAGTGCGTCGTGCGGAGCGACGCTGCCACTCCCGCGAGGCTCACGGGGCTGTCGTGCGAGAAAAGGCCCGTGCGAAAAGGGCCTATAGTTCAGGCCTACCTGGTGATAGCACTAGGTATCTCTTTTTGATATCAAAATCATTTGGCTTTCCTCTGCCACCCCGTTCCATGTGTTTGCGAGGCCACCGGACAGGCACGTACACAGGCGCGGCCGGTAAGCGTTGGACATCCCATTCTCCACCTAGGCAGGCAGAACAGAGCCACTCTGTCACTTCCGGGACCTCTCATGCAGAGACCCATTGCTTAATCACTACAAAGACGCTCAGCCTCGAGCCGGCACTCTTACAAGGCCAAGCTATTTGCATACTGGCTACACTATTGTTATCCTGCGCTAAGTCCATCATGTAAAACCTGACCTTTGCCAAAGCTTTGTCCCGCTCCAAACTCGCATTGTTCTCACCAAGTATGGCATGGCCTGTAGGCACAACCCACCCTATAAAAACTCCCCGAGTGCCCCTCGGATCACTCGCTCTCCCTGTCCGGACCTCTTGGACGCTCTGGACTTCCATCCCGCCTTGCTGCCCTTTTGCCCGACGAGCTCCCCTCAACAAACCACGCTGAGCTTTCTTCCCTGCAATCCTCCACTTTTTCTTCAGGACCACGAGACCAGGGGTTGCATCACCCGTTTCCTCCGAAACTCTTATTTCTCACTTCCCCCTTAGCTGCGTGTTTGCGGTGTCTTTTGGTGTCTTATTTGTTGTTCGTCCTTAATAAAAATACCATTTTTACTGTTTTAAAACCTGCTCTTCTGACCTAACCCCATAGACATTGGGTTGCAAGATCCCTGCTAAGTTACCCTGCCTCTCGTTAGCGTAAGAGAGTGGTCGAGTTAATTTCCCCATCTTGGTTTTATATTTGGTTATTTGGGCTCCCCTCCTGGGACCCCCAGAGAACAGGGTAACACATCCAGTCTTGGCCAATTTTGGAAACGGAACAGGACCAGACCTGCTTACTACTTGGATTGGAGACTGTTAAAGGGCAGCCTGATTTGGTTGCCAGCTTTTAGGCCTGGAAATATTTGGGGTGTGGTTCTTCACAAAGGCCATTTCCACATGAGGCTCTTATAGCGCTATTATTCCATTTTCAACATCCTATGGAATCCTGGGATTTGCATTTTAGGAAAGGGCCTTGGAGGATGGCCTTTCAGGCCCTTCCCTAAATTGCAAGCCCCCGGATTCCATAGGATGTTGAAAGTGGAATGATAGCACTATAACAGCCTAGTGCGGAAATGGCCTCAGTTTCTTCCTGAAGTAATTTCAGCAATTTTCTTCCTCCTGCGGGAAAGTCTTTGAGAACCATGCTGTTTTTGAAGGCTATTCGCAGTTAGGGACTAATTATGCACAAAATTCTCACATGGTGGTTTTGCACAGAAAACAGCATCTTCTGTATGGAAAATCATGGACAGAACTAGTAATTCCTGTGCTGAAAATGATGCTTTCCAGCAGGCCTACCCAGTCTATTTTTAATTGTGCTTTTAATTGTATTTTAACTATATTTTATATATTTTATTTATATTTATTTATGTATTTTAACTATATTTTAACTATATTTTAACTATATTTTAACTATATTTTAACTATATTAACTGTATTTTAACTAATTATAATATATTTTAATTATAACATATTTATATTAATTGGTCTGTGTTTTAGTGTATTTTTAATTAAAATTTTAACACATGAAATACATATCTATAAACATAGTATTATTCATAAAAATATTTTAGTGTATATTAACTATGATTTTTTTAGTTCTATCCGTTCTGTACCCTGCCTCTAGCCTTGGAGAGAGGCAGGTGACAAATAAATAATGATTATTATTATTTCTATGCAAAACAACCAAGTACAAATTTTATATGTAATAAATCCCTAATTACAGCATTTTCTATAATAAAAAAAAAAATTGTTTTCCATTCAGAAAATGATATTTTGTGCACCAAACAACTACATATAACTTTTGTGCAGAATAAGAGCCAAACTGCAAAGATTTTCAGCCCAGGATTCTTCACATCAGGGTCTCCCAACACTTGAAAAGCATGTTTTTCAACCATTTTCTGAACATTTTGGAATAGATTATCTGTAGAATATAACATACAAGGTCTAAAATAGAAAGCAGAGAACTGTGAGTTAACTATTAAGTACCCTGTTAAAAAGATGCAGAGAGATAGAGGTTCAGTCCCTATATCTTGCCATATCCTATAATGTAATAAGTGTAGGATGCTTTATATACAATATAATGTAAGGCTGACATGTCAGGTTTTTTCCTTAAGAGGATTGTATTCATTTGTATATCTATGATTGCATACAGTAAATAGCCCTCTCATTCTCTCATATAAATACTCTGAGATTCCAAGACTGAAGAATGGTTAAGTGGAGTGTTTATGTTGAATCTTCTGTCTGGTTTTCACCACCATCACAAGTTGGACACCCAGGTGGCCAGAAGGTGATAATGGGACCCCAAACAGAATCCAGATTAGCTGCCAAATGCAAAGGACCCTCATTTCCTCATTCTAAAGAAACACAGGTGGGGAGCTATGCTTATTCCAAGAACATCAGGAATAATGACCAGATAAGGCTAGGAAGGAGTCCTGCTGAAAGCCACGGCTGCCAGTCAGAGTCAGAGATACAAGGCTAGATTGTCCCTCAGGAGTCTGACTTTGTAGGAAGCAGCTCTCTATGTCCCCGTGCAGACGACCGAAGATGCAATTTTTAGCAAATCCAGGTTGGACTACAAAAGAGACACTAGGGCTAGATGGTCCAGGCTTCTGGATGGTCTAAGTGTCCATCTCAGTTGAACCCAGCTTCCTATGCTCCATTTTGTATCCACAATTCCATTCTGAAGACACCCAGTCTTGTCTGGTTTCTGAACCTATGTGGGATCAGGCCTGGATTGGTGGCTACCTAGAGAGAAGACCAGAAGGAATCTCCAGGAAGGGATAGGAGGCAACCATTTCTAAAGCCCTGGAGAGTCCATACTGCCCATCACAGTCACATACACTCACACACTTTGAGACACTTTGAGACACTCACACAAGGAACCACCTCCAAGGCCCTCATCATTCCACCCTCAACATCCTATGAAACCCTGGGGCAAACCCCAGGATTCCATAGGATGTTGAAAGTGGAATCAAAGCGCTATAACAGTCTAGTGCAGAAATGGTCCCAGTCTCAGTGTGTGGCCCGGAAATCTCAGAAAATGTGAATCAGCTGTTAGTATATTATCTTGAAATGAAACCCAAGAAGCATGTGAAAGCTTGAAATGTAAGCCTTGGGTGTATTTTTTAAAAATTGGTACAGTAAGGATACACAAATCAGTGCTAAGTTGGGCATCCTAGCTTTGATAAGTTTATTAATTGCTGTAGTTGGGGTTTTTAAAAAGCGATTGTCTCAGTTCAGTGCACAGGTGATAACTGAACTACTTGATAAACTGTTTTTTTTTTTAACTGACTATTAATACTAGTAGTTGTGATAGTTGTTCTAGGGCTTCAGCGGGCTTGTCACAGCTGAATATAGTTCCATTTCTTATTGCTTGAAGCGCCGCGAGGTAGTGCTGCCCACTGTGAGCCCTTGGGAATAAAAACAGAAGGGTAAAAATCCAGCTCAATAAATTACTACATTTCAAGAGTTGTTTGGCTTTCAGGGTAGAACAAATTGCTGCCGTTGCAGAGCTCCTTGGCAATTTGGCCAGGTGAGTTATCCAAAGGTGGCTGATTTCTTTTCTAAACAGGAATCCGTTGACAGCTAAATAGCAGAGAAAAGGAAAGGAAAACAAAACAGAACAAAACCATAAAGTAACTCAGTGGGAAGGGGATGCAATAAAAAAGTCTGGACTTCACAGGCTGTGTTACAAGACCTGCCTGGAGTTGTAACAAAGACTTTCCTGAGTAGAGTTACCAGATCTCAGGGCCTGGGCCTGAGTTTCCAGTTTTCATGGGAAATGTCCAGCCAGGAGATGAGGGTGCCCATTGTCCAGTTTTGTTTTTAAATAATTTTATTAAATTTCACAAATAAAAACACTTCATTTCAAATTGTACTTTTACATGTAATGTTTTTGTTCTTCCGCTCTGATCTAGTTTTCATTTTCTGGATATCTACTCACATATAAAAAATTATGCCTCACAATTCTATGTTCATCTTACATGCTTGATCTTGCATTTCTCTCATCAACTTATGTTATGTTACAGTTATTTCTTTTTAATTTCAACCATAATTCAGACATTTTCACTTGGCAGTTCCCAGCAATTACCCATCACCATTTGCCATTCTGCTTTTATCTGGTCATCCGATTTCCCCTTTAATCTTTGCGAAACAATATCCGCACTTCTATTCTCAATAAATGTCCCCCACCATGGTTCAATGGTGGGCATTTGCTGAGACTTCCAAAATTTGGCATATTCAGTTCGAGCTGTCGTTATCATGTCCAGTTTCGAGAGGCTCAGCTCCAGTCAAGTGGAAAAAGCTGGGTGCAAATCTCCCACTCAGACGGTAAATGATAAAAGACCCGGAAACCATGAAGCCCTATCAGGAGCAGCTTAAGGAACCAGGTGGGTTTACCTTAGACATTGACAAGCTGGAACATGTCCACAGGAGGGCAACCAAATGGCAAAAGGCGTGGAAACCATGAAGCCCGGTGAGAAGCAGCTGAGAGAGCTGGGGATGTTTAGCCAGGAGAAGAGAAGGTTAAGAAGAGACGTGATAGCCATGTTTGAAGAGATGTCATATGGAGGATGGAGCAAGCCTATTTTCTGTTGCTCCTGACACTAGGACACTGTGGAACAATGGCTTCAAACTGAGGAAAAACCATTCTATCTAAACACTCAGAACTTCCTGTGGAAAGAGCAGCTTGACAGTGGAATAGGCTTCTGCCTCAATGGAGAATGGTGGAGTCTCCTCCTTCTTTGGAGTTTTTTTAAGAGGCTGAATGGCCCTCTTGGGAATGCTTTGATTGTGTCTTCGTGTACGGCAGAATGACGGTGGATGGATGGTCCTTGTGTTCTCTTCCAACTCTAGGATTCTAGGTATGACAGCAGCAGTTTTGCTATAATTTGCAAGCCTTATTTGATTTGTTGCTAAAGATTGTAAGGCATCTATGTTAGCTAGCTTCCTCCTTCCTTCACAAATAGGCTGAGAGACCTTTAGATGCGGGAAAAAATGCATGTTTTTGCAAAATGGCAAACAGTTGTATTCTGGCTACACAACACCCAAAAAAACAAAAAACAAAGCTTCATGAAATTTTCAGGGAGATTGTTCTGCAATCTGAGAAATAAATGAAAAGCCACAAACGTTTTTCATCATCCACTCCTTTCAAAGGTGAAGCTGGAGAGCATGGAATGCTAAAAAAGACAAACAAATGAATCTGAGAGCAAATGACGCCTGAGCTCTCACTAGAAGTGACGCTAACTAAACCGGGACATTTGTAGTTTGGACATATCATGAGACAATGTGGTGATGACAATGCTTGATGAAGTGGAAGGCAGGAGGAAAAGAGGGAGATCTCATTATAGGTGGATGGATTTGGTCAAGGAAGCCCTGGCTCTGAGCAGGGCGGTAGATGGCCAGGGCTCAGGGGGGTCTCTCCTTCATAGGGTCATCATGAGCTGCATGGGACTTGGCACCAATTGCAACAACAATTTCATCCAGCAGGTGTTTATGTGGTTTTAGTGACCACAAAGAATCAAGCAGGAGTTTTAAAATGAAATTTATTTAAACACGTTTGCAGTCGGTTCTTAAATGGTATCTGCCCTTCTAGCTTTGTCCTTCTACTGGTGTATTCGGTCACTTCCCGGCCTGTGTTCCCTCACACCATGTCTCTCCACTGTGTCACCAGGTTTCTGCTCCTGCTTGATGTCTTAACCTTCCTACTTAGTTCCTCATACATTGATGCGCTGGGGAGAAGCCTTTTGAAATGTTTTGTTCCTGTGCATGGGAAGTAAAGATTTGCATCCCTAGTTTTCACGTGAAGCTTTTCTACTGCCCGGCAAAATCTTTGGCTGCTGGGGTCCTAGATGTTCCTGCATTACAAGGCTCAAAAGAAAGGGTGACTGGTTGGGTTTAGGCCTGGAAAAATATGAGCAAAGAGCAGCCCCTCTTCACTGGAAAATATCCTCCCCCCTCCCCAAAAAACACACCGAGAAAGACCTGTTTAGCTTCTGCATGCAGGAGACAGGATGACACCCCATGGATTCAATTGACATGAAGTGCCGAGAGGCAGTGCAGCTTGTCTCAGCTGCCTGCTAATGTATGAACGCACTCTAATCTCCATAAGATTAGGAGTGTAATTAATGATAATTAATGGCGACATTAGTTTTCTGCTAGCTGCGATAATACCTATTTACAGAGACAGCGACTCTGTTTTATTCTGTTTTGAAAGAAGCAGAACCAGCCAATGCAAGGAGAAGTCAACACAACGAGTTCAGCCAAAGTGTATTTAGGAGATACACATCTGATGACCGCAAAGGTTTAGCTCAGTATGGATTCTGAGTTGCTCACTGCAGAATTCAAGTTGGAATTCACTATGGAATTCAGTTTTCCAGGTCATGATAACTGTCCCATCCCTTGAGCTTAGAAGGTGGAGGGATGACCCCTTGTGATCTCACAGGAGCTGGTGATGTTTCAAGGACAATGTATACCAGGGATAACCCCTGGCAGTGTCATCAAGCATGGGGCATTAAGCATCAACCACAGCTGCAACAATCAGTGGAATCTGCTGCTGCCCCAATGATGGAGTTGTTACCCTGAGAATTGGGGGGTCCCGTGAGGGCGCCCAGGTTACCAATTAAAATACTGAATTGGGGAAAATTAGCCTGAACACTGTTTTAGCTAGCAAGAGGCAGGGTAACGTAACGAGATCTTTAACCCTATGTACACAGTGGTGGGTCAGAGAGCAGCTAGACAAGGTTTTCCAAATAACAGACAATTCTTTATTAAAGGCAAAAACACGAAAGACAAGACATAAACTAACTAACTTGGAAAGAGAAACGGAGGTTTGTTGGGAAAGGCAACATGACCTCTCTCGTAGTCCTGGAGAGAAGAGGGGTTCCGGGGAAGAAAGCTCAGCCTGGGGCGCTGAGGGGAGTCCCTTAGACAACCGGCAGCAAGGCGGGATGGCAGTCCAAAGTGATCTGAAGACAGGTTAAAAGTGAGGGGGTTTTATAAGGGAGTTTGTGCCTGCCGGCAGTGGCGAGCCAAGTGAGAACAAAGGGAGTTTCAGTGCTGGACAAAGGATTTGGAAAGGTCAAGTTTAGCATGATTGGATTTGCGTGTGAAGACAATACTGTGGCTGGGACGTTGATGACCCAACATAAAAGAGTAACTTGACTGAAAGCCGTGTGGCTATTGTGGAGTTTGCGGTGCGAAGTTCCCTAAAGCTGCGGGCGAGGTTTGAGTTGCTGGCTTCAATGGGGAATGGAATGCAAACCATTAACAGCCGCTCTCTGTCCGTGCTTGTCCGGAGAACCCGCAAACATGTGGGATGAGGTCACTGCGAGCCAGTCCAGCTAAAGCCGAATTAAATGATGTCAAAGTGATAGCTGGGAGCCCTCTCCAAGGGTGCCATACCGGAAGTAACAGAGTCTCCTTCTTTGGAAATTTTTAAAGAGAGGCTGGGTGGCCATCTGTCAAAGGAAGTGCTTTGATGGTGTCTTCATGACTGGCAGAAAGGGGTTGGGCTGGATGGCCCTTGGGTTCTCTTCCAACTCTAGGATTGCATGATTCTAAATTGCACTGTTCTAATTTTTTAAAACCCACCAAGTCTAAACGCTGAGGAAAATAAATAAGCACAGACTTTTCAAAGCAGTGCCCTTCCCCTGAGATTCCTTCCCTGCACCCTAAAACTGGAGAAGATGGCTAGCCCCAGGCCCTGTGATCTTGGAATCCTATAAGGGAATTGACATTAATCTCAAGTCCACCTCACCCCAGCCTTTTGAAACAACACTGGGAAAACATAGTTGTCATAACTCACTCTGTGATATTTGAGGAATCCTACACAGATGAGTCAGACCAGGAAAGCCTCCAGCCAACCTCCAGAGACTGCACAATCTAGAATCATACACTCATTGAACCGGAAGAGACTCCAAGAGCCATCCAATCCAACCCCATTCTGCCAGGCAGGAATGCACAATCAAAACACTCTCAACAGCTGTTCATCCATCCTCTCTTTAAAAACCTCCAAAGAAGGAGGAGACTCCACCACACTCACAGGGAGCAGTGTATTCCACTGCTGAAATGCTCCTACCATCAGGAAGTTCTTCCTGTTGTTTTGATGGAATCTCTTTTCCTGCAGTTTGAAGCCATTGCTCCATAGTGTCCTAGTCTCTGGAGCAGCAGAAAACAAGCTTCCTCCATCTTCAACATGATACTCCTTCAAACATTTAAACATAGCTATCATGCCACCTCTCAGCCTCCTCTTTTCCAGGCAAAACGTACCCAGCTTAAAGTGCTCCTCACAAGGCTTCATGGTTTCCAGGCCGTTTACCATTTTGGTTGCCCTCTTCTGGACATGCTCTAGCTTGTCAATATCCTCCTAGAATTGGGGTGCCCACTGTTCCAGGTGGGGCCTGACCAAAGCAAAATAGGGTGGTACTGTTACCTCCCTTGACCCAGATGCTATGGTCCTATTGACAGCCTAGAGTTGCATTGGCTGCAGATCACAATCAGCACCTTGGGTGGAGACAAGAGCCATTGCAGCTGGTAGAATAGAACATCATGGAGTTTGAGTCATGGAGTTTGAGGGGGCCTCATGGGACATCTGGTCCAAGCCCTTGCCCAGTGCAAGAACTCCAACTATAGCATCCCCCACAGCAGGGAGCTGTCCAGAGAACGAGATCTCCACCACTTCTCAAAGCAATTGGTTCCATTGCAGAAACACTCTTATCTTCAGAAGGTCCTTCTAATGTTCAATCGAAATCTAACCTCCTGCCCCTTCCTTTCTGTGACAGCCTTTGGGCTATTTAAATAATGTGATCATGCCACCCATCCATCTTCTCTTCACCAAGCTGAACATGTCCAGCTCCTTCAACCTCTCCTCATATGTTCTATTCTCCATACCTCTTATCATCCTCTTGCTCTTTTCCAAACTCACTCCAACTTGATTGAAGAGTGCAAGAATACTGGATGGGGGATGCCCAAAAGTTTCCACTTTGCATGCTAAAGGAGGGGTGGGCAAACTGCAGCCCTGGGGTGGCATGTGGCTCATAAGGCTGTTCTTGTGGCCTGTGGCCCTTCAAGTCTCCCCCAGCTGCTCCTTCTCTAGCCAAAAACTGAGACTGAAGAAGCAGCCATCTGTTCTTTAAATAGGTTGTGGGGCACCTTGCCTTATTTGACATGAAATATGACCTGTTTCTCAAAATCAGAAGAGGACTCCTTGGCCATTCCCTTTTTTTTTTTTTTTTTTGAGAAGATATTTTTGGAGTCCTTGTGGCTCCAGAGGGGCCTGGGGCAGAAAAGTGGTCCCTGGATCCATCACAGTAGCTGACTCTCTGTTCCAAACTGTAAAAGAAGCCTCACAGACTTTTCGCTCATACAAGTTGTCTCTCCCTGTAGCCTCCTGCTCTTTCCCTTGAAGACCAGCACCCAAAAATGTCCTACATTAGAACAAGTAGAACTCTCTTTTTAGACTTTCAGTGTGCCACATCCTCTCTATTTTAAACCAGAAGTTCTAGGGAAAGAACATCCTGACACATACAGTTACTAAGACTTCTGAACAATGGTTCTAAATTGCCGTATTCCAGGAGGATGTTAGGAGGCTGCAACATCTCCAGAGGAAGATGTGACCAAGATGGCCAAAGGTCTGGGCACCAAACCCTGTGAGGCTTAGTGAGTTGGGTACTTTTAGCTCAGAAAAGAAAAAACTGAGGGGTGACATGATAGTCCCATTTAAGTATCTGAAGAGATGTCAAGTAGAAGACAGAGAAAGCTTGTTCTCTGCTGCTCCAGAGACTGGAACATAAACTGGTGGGTTCACATGAAAAGAAAAGCGATGCCACCTAAACATTTGGAAGAACCACCAGAATCCTATGTTATTGCCTTTTACTTCACATAACTTCAGGTATACTTAGCTAAGTAGCAGACGTGATAAGAAACCCTGTTAGTCAGTTGCAAAGATGCTCACCAGGTTGATGTCAAGAGTCCTCAATTGTGCATTGACCTCATTGCACTTCAGTCACTTTGCCGGTGATGTTATTCAGTACCATAATAACAGGCCTGTACTGGATCCAGATATTATGAAACCTTCCAGTTCTAATTCCCACATATGTAAGTCCACTAATGGCAACTTAACTTCCATACAGGGTTCTGGCCAAATTCTTTCCCAAAAGAGCTGTTTGACAATGGAATGGACAACCTTGGAGTGTATCCTTCTTTGGAGGTCTTTCATCAGAGGTTGGATGGTCACCTCTCAGGGGTGATTTGGCTGTGAATTCCTGCATCATAGGGGGTTGCACTAGGTGGCCCTTGTGGTTCCTTCCAACTCTGTAAGGTTTATATTCTCTGATTCTAAACACTAGGAAGAGTTTCTTGGCAGTAGAGTAGAACAGACAGGATGTAATAAGCTCTTCTCCAACACAAATCTTTAAGCAGAAGCTGGATGGATACCAACTGGGGATGTAGATTTCTTGTATTTGCAGGAGAATGGGCTTAATGACTTTCTGGCTGCTATAGTTCTGTCATTCTTTCTAGAATAGAAATAGAATTAAACAGATGGATGCCACCCTTGCACTAACTCTCAAAAAAGGCATAACTATGAGTGCAACAGTTGTTGCAGGTATGCAATGTCACAACTGCGTACAAACTTAAGTTCCGGCTATACAGGTTTCCAACCAAGCAAAGGATATAAAGTATGCTAGGATCTCGAGTTTCTTTTGATTTATTGAACAGGTTGACCATACCAATCTCCAACTTATTCTGGAAGCTACTGGTCAGAATGCTGTTGGTATAGTTTTCCCTATGGAAGCCGCTGGACATTTGAGTCCAGGGCAGAATGCCGACATTCAGTTCAAGGTTAGAGAAATGGAGTTGCACAAGCAGTGTTGTTTTGTGCATATTTGCATTGCTAATTTGGTGTCTTGGTTCAGTTGGTCTACACCATATCCAATATGAGGGGTCGTTTCAGACTCCAAATTATATGATTTCACTTCAACTTCCCTGATTCCATCCTGCCATGTTTTGAGATTTGCAGTTTAAATATCCCCTCCAACATTTCAGAGATGAAAACTGCAACATGCATGGCAAAGCAGCATCAGAATGTGGTCAAAAGGCAAAAGATGTTAATCAGAATGGAGACTTGTTGTGTGCTTTCAAGTCATTTCTGACTTATGGTAACCCTAAGGTAACTTCATCATGGGGGTTTCTTGGCAAGCTTTGTTCAGGGTGGTTTCCCTTTGCTTTCCTTTGAGGCTGAGAGCATATGACATGCCCAAGGGCACACAGGGAGTTTCCATGGCCAAGCAGAGATTGGAACCCTGGTCTCCTAGAGTTGTAGCTCAGCATTCAGACCACTACACCACACTGGCTCACAGAACAGACATTGCCATCAAGAAATCAGAAGACTAGGATTTGGAAAAGCAGCTGTGAAGAAATGAGTCAAAACTCTGAAGTATGAAGATATATCATTGGGTACTAAAGTTAAAATTGTCCATGCCATCATATTTGCAATGTCTACATATGAAAGCTGGAGAGGGAAGAAAACTAACCAGAAGAATATCAACACATTTGAGATATGGTGCTGGAGGAGCATTCTACAGACACCTTGGACTGCTGAAAAGACAAACAAATGGGGCCTAGAGCAAATTGAGCCTGAACTCTCCCCTAGAAGCCAAGATGACTATACTGAAACTGTCACACTTATCATGAGAAGACATGACTCATTAGAAAAAGCAATGATGCTTGGTATGGTAGAAGGCAGTAGGAAAAGAGGAAGACTTCATTACAAATGGATGGACTCAACCAAGGCAGCCACAGCCCTGATTCTGCAACATCTGAGCAGGGCTGGTGATGACACAGTGACTTGGAGATGTCTCATTCATAGGGTCAAACTCAACTTGATGGCAGTTAACAACAATTAATGAGGAAGAACATACAAGCTAAGAGAGGGTGCAGCAGTTTGCTTTTCCCTGAGCCTACAGGGAAGGGCAAATTTCTGCTTCTTCTCTCCTCTGCCCTGGATTAACTGAGTCCAAACTGCTTTGGAACTTTGAACTAAGTTTGCAGCAGTTGAAGTAAGCTGAGGGCAAAGGCAGAAAGTGGGAGGAGGAGAGAGATTAACCTGGACTGTCCCTGATGAAAGGGGCAATTAGAGAATATGGTTTAGGAGATTCTTTGCTGGAGAATTCCAGTGCTTCCTCAAACTACAAACTCCAGGATTCCATAGGATGCAGGTATGGTAAACACGGTGCAGTCTTAGTGCTTTAATGGTGTAGTGTGAAAGGGCTCAAGGGTTGCATAGCCCAATTAATGCATAATTCCACATATGTAGGTGTATACTACATACCTCTGCTGTAGGATTTTGGCTGTAGGTGATTCGGGGTGCTACTGCTGACCAAAATGTATTTGCAGAGCAGCCTCTTTCCATACTATTCAGACATACTGGGCTTCAGAAGCTGGAATATGGACAGAATTCGGAGCATCTGTAGATCCACTTTGGATAGCTGGACAGGAGGAGCAGAGGAGGGGGAAATCATGATATGTCACAGAAGGTTTGCAATCTGAAATTGGTAAGTAAGAGACTCTGCCAATTCAACTCCTTAAATTAAACTTGCTTGCTGAAATTTGAAGCCCAGCCAAAGTTTTATGAACATAAGCCCCAAAAAAGTGTGTCTGTTTTCTCTGCCCTATTTTCATTAAATGCATTTTGATTTTTAAAGCTATTGCTCCCCAGTAGATGAAAAAGGCACTCGGCATCAGCATTACGTACTGAGTCCATGGGTCATTTAGAACACAGCAAAACACGGGAGCAGTTCCTTTCTGTGGCTGCATATGCTCAGAGGTTCTCTGCCCTGAAGAGGCATTCTGAGCTGGAAATGGCTGCAACTGTAGGTCTCTCCAAGATTTCATTTGGTGCTGAAAACTAACACACATTCCTACTATATGATAAATGTTTATTGGTGGCAAAAGGTTGCTGCAGGTGATTTGCAGCAAAGAAAAGCTTCCCAGGCTTTTATCTGATGTATTCCAACACCCTCTCACAGCAAACTCCAGAAATGGGTTCTTAAACAATAAATTTTGCCCCAGCCCCACAACCCAGGAACCCATGACAAAATAATGGGTTTCTTGGACTGGTATGCATCTCTTCCCTGGAGCAAGGCAACTAGAAGATGGATCTCCACTGGGAAATGAGACAGATGTTACTGAATCCCTCAGGCGGAGTAATCTGTCCACAAAGAAGAAGCTGAACAACAACCAGCCCCATGCCTTTTCACACACAAAAAAAGATGTAGCCTGGAAAACAAATTTAGTCTTCTTTGTACAATATGTAACAGCAGCTTTGCTTAAAAACACTTGTGTATAATCAAATACATGATCCAATAGAGAATACAGAAGAAAGAGAAAATGGCTTCAGGTTTAAGTGAAACATTGGCCTTTTTCACACTTGGTGAAGAAAACGCCCTGTTCTGTTGCTTACCGGACTGGAGTGCTCCCTCGGAGGATCCAGGCTGATCTGGAGCAGTGCGTGGCCACGCTACACACTGCTCCAGGGACGAAAACGGTGGCTTCTGGTTGGTGGAGGCTCTCCACCAACTGGTGAAGCTCGCCAGCCTAAAGCCCGCCCGGAAGATCTGCAGGCTCACGCTGGTGGAAGCCTGCAAATCTACACCGGAGCGCAGTCACGGAGCGGGCCGCGCTGCGCTGTTGAAAGACCTGTTTTAAGCGGTCTTTCAATAGCATGGCAAGCAACCACTTCTGGTCGTTCCGGAGTGGCTGAAGTCTGAAACTACAGAAAGTAGTCTGGACCCAGTCCGTCCCCAAGTGCAAACGTCCTCGCCCCATTGCAAAAACAAAGTGCGGAAAAGGCCAGTGTCTGCATAAAGCAAGCCATTGCCAAGTTACCATAATGGAAAGTAGCACTTAGTAGTATGGGTATGCAAAGGTTGCTAACTAGTGTCCCCAGGGAGAACTAAATGAAGGAAATTGAACTGTGCAGCTGTGACTGAGCTCCTCTCTTAATAACTAGGCGAAGGCAAGTTTACTCCCCATTCTGTTTGCCTCTGTGCTACTAGGCTAACATAACGTTATCTAGCAAGGCCCACTAAGCACAAAATAACTCTTCTTGTGCAACTGGACAGATGTTAACATTTAGCCATGATACTGATTCCAGACTCCATCTACCTGGACTCTCAGGTCCTATAACTACACTGTTATAGTGCTATTGTTCCACTTCCAACCTCCTTTGGAATTCTGGGGTGTGTGGTTTCCTGGGGCCCAAGAGCTCTCTGGCTGAGAATTCTAAAGGCCCCTCCCTCAACTGCAAACCCCAGGGTTCCACAGGAAGTTGAAAGTGGAATAATAGTACTCTGGGTGGTGCAGAAAGGCCCTTAGCAAGTGAGACAGAGCACCGTGTCCAGGTGGAGGGAGGGTGCGGTGCCTTTTGAGTATTTTCAAATGCAACCCATTTCTGGAGGTCTGGTGTTACTGACTCTAGAGCGGAGAGGAGTGTTTGGTAAACCCTGCTTCCAGGTTTTTCTGCTCTACTTCTTCCTAGGAGGAGGAGGAGGAGGGATTGGGCTAGGGGGAGCTGCCCATCTGGAGAGGGCTGCCCCCATTTTCAAGGTTTCCCTTGGCCGTTCTCCTCAGTGAGCCTGGCAGTTGATTAATGCCTCCGCTGTGGAGTGACAGTTCAGCCACACAGCTTCATCCATCATTCGCGGGCCATTTCCTCCGGGGTTTGGAGCCCCTCACAAACTGTCACCAAACCTCTGGGGACATTCTATACCTTGGCTTGCCCTCCATGTTGGAGGGAGAAAAATGCCCCAGTTTTCTGAATGCTGATGTGGAGGGGCGGGGCAGCAAGCTTGATATGTGAGAACTTGAGCACTGCATTCAGTTAAGTGGAATTGTGGCTTATTTGGCTTTATTAGGCTCTTATGTACTGTGCATGCATGATTGTGTATACACAGGCACAGCAAGGAAGGCCAGTCAGCTCTGGAGGCTTCTTAAACCGATCCAAGACAAGGGCTAGTGTGCACAGACCTAAGTTGCACTGTCCATGTGCAGTGTTGTTGTTTTTCCCCTGATAATACACAGCAGTCGCATCCCACTGAGACGATGGAAGCAGAATTGTGCATGTGGAAGTGTATTAAAAAACACACAGAGTAGCATGTGAATACCTCTATGTAGCACTTATCTCACTTCTATGCATTGCCTTTGTACATCGCAGTGGTACAAAAGGTCATCAGCCATGTGCTTTGACCATTGATCCTCATAGTTTGTGCTGTGTTGGCATCCAGTACAGGCATTGCACAAAATAACTCTTGGTATTGTTGTGCTGTGTACCTTCAATTCATTTCCAATTTACAGCAACCCTAACGAGAACCTATTATGGGTGTTTTTGAGGCAAGATTTGTTCAGAGGAAGATTGCCCTTGCCTTCCCCTGAGACTGAGAGAGTGTGAATTGCCCAGGATCACCAGAAGATTTCCATGCCTGAGTGGGGATTGAAACCTTGGTTTCCACAGTTGTCGTCCAACACTCTGGATGGTGTTGCACTCCCTAAGGCAGTGGTTCTCAACCTTCCTAATGCCGCAACCCCTTAATACAGTTCCTCATGTTGTGGTGACCCCCAACCATAAAATTATTTTTGTGTGTATGTATGTATGTATTTATTTATTTATTTATTTGGTTAGTTAGTTATTTCCAAGATCGAATAGATTGGAAACACTCCCCTAAATCACTGCTCTGGTAACCCTCCCCCCTTTTTTAAGCACAGAAAGCGTCCATCAATGCCAGAATTAAGGCAGGAGTTCTAGTTCTGAATGTTGGGTTTCCACAGTTCAAAAAGCCAGTCACTCCAAAGGCAAGGCCGAAACAGCCCACACTTTACACGAGGCGCAGGGAGGAAAGGACAGGGAGAGAGGAGAGATGGCGGCGGCAGAAGCAGACGCGTTTTGCTTCACTCCCTCCCTCCCTTCCTCCCTTAAAGGGAGCGTGGCTGCTCGGATGCTCTCACTCCCACGTCGCACGGACGCCCCTTCCTTCTTCCTTTCATCCCTCTGAGGGCTCAGGAGTGGGGTGTGATACCCGCTGTAGTCCCTCAACCATGCTACACCCGTGAGCCCCTCTCGGTCTCCCCACCTCTGTCCCCCCACCCGGCAAGGAAAGACGGTGAAACATTCCCACACGTACTTCCACCCCCCACCCGGCAGGGAAAGATGGGGAAACATTCCCACACACGCCCAGCACGCCTCCTCTCATCTCCTGCCAGCACGGGGTCTCCTCTTGCCACCTCTGCCCTCCCACCCGGCAGGGAAAGATGGGGAAACGTCCCCATACGTGCCCAGCACGCCTCCACTCACCTCCTGCCAGCGTGGGGTCTCAGAAACAGCGCTCCCATTGGCTGTAAGGCCGCCTTCTTTCAAAAGGGAGTGGGGCGGGATAGAGGAGCGGCGACCCCTGTGAAATGGTCATTCAACCCCCAAAGGGGTTGCGACCCACAGGTTGAGAACCGCTGCCCTAAGGAATCTCAGGCTCACAGCTTCAACATCCTCCTGGACTCAGATCTGAGACTGGATGGCTAGGTTTTGTTGGTAGCCAGGAAAGGGTTTGCACTGCCAAACCTGATGTGCCAGCTGTGCCCATTCCTGGAGACATCAGCTCTGGCCACAGTGGCTCCATGCGTTTCCATGACCAAGGGGAGAAACGAACACTGGTCTCAGCAAGTCCTAGTCCAGTTGTCAAGTCAACACACAATGCTGGTTCTCTCACATAATTCTGCCTGTGGATATTTACACTACACTGAAGTGATGTAGGATGAAGCCCAACATTTAGCCACTGGCCCCAAACATCATGACTTGGCAATGTAGGGGGACAGTAGCCATGGGGCTGCAGCTACTGGCCCTGTGCACTGTCCTAACCAGGCTAACAAGCTTTAAGTTTTCCTAGGTAGACATTCTATTAAGGACACTTGAGTTGGGGACAAAGCTTGCTGCAACAATACAGCTACACGTGCATACATGAGCGCAGGCGTCACCCCATTGTTCACTGTATGTATGTATGTATGTTGTTGTTGTGTTCTTATGTACCCATGAGACCCTGTTCTTGGCAAGGATTATTATTCACAGAAGGTTTGTCATTGCCTTCCTCTGAGGCAATGACAAAGTTACAAGCTTGATAGGTGAAGGGAATGCTGTGGATGAAGCATATCTTGATTTCAGGAAGGCCTTTGACAAAGTTCCCCATGACATTCTTGCAAAGAAGATTATAAAATGTAGGCTGGACAGGGCTACTGTTAGATGGATTTGTAACTGGTTGACCGACCGAACCCAAAGGGTGATCACGAATGGCTGCTTTTCATCCTGGAGAGAAGTGACTAGTGGGGGGCCACAGGGTTCTGTCCTGGGCCCAGTGCTGTTCAGTATTTTTATCAACGACTTGGATGAAGGAATAGAGGGCATGCTCATCAAATTTGCAGAGGACACCAAATTGGGAGGGGTTGCTAATACACCAGAGGACAGGATCAAAATTCAAAATGACCTGGATAGATTGGAGAGCTGGGCCGAGGCGAACAAAATGAAATTCAACAGAGAGAAATGTAGGGTCCTACACTTAGGCAAAAAAAAAAAAAAAGCGCAAATATCAGATGGAGGATGCATGGCTGGATAACAGTACATGTGAAAGACATCTAGGAGTCTTGGTGGACCACAAGCTGAACATGAGTCAGCAGTATGATGCGGCAGCCAAGAAAGCCAATGTGATTCTTGGTTGCATCAATAGGAGTCTGGTGTCTAGATCAAGGGAGGTAATGGTAGCACTCTATTCTTCATTGGTTAGGCCTCATTTGGAATCCTGTGTCCAGTTCTGGGCACCTCAATTCAAGAAGGATATGGACAAGCTGGAGTGTGTCCAGAGGAGGACGACCAAAATGGTGAAGGGTCTGGAAGCCCTATGAGGAGCGGCTTAGGGAGCTGGGGATGTTTCGTCTGCAGAAGAGAAGGCTGAGGGGGGACATGAGAGCCATGTTTAAATATTTGAAGGGATGCCATGTAGAGGAGAGAGATGGCTTGTTTTCTGCTGCTCCAGAGACCAGGACAAGGAGCAATGGATTCAAGCTGCAGGAAAGGAGATTCCACCTGAACCTCAGGAAGAACTTCCTGGTGGTCAGAGCTGCTGCTGCCTCCATGGAGTGTGGTGGAGTCTCCTCCTTCTTTGGAGGTTTTTAAGCAGAGGCTGGATGGCCATCTGTTGGGAATGCTTTGATGGGTGTTCCTGCATAGCAGGGCATTGGACTAGATGACCCCTGAGGTCTCTTCCAACTCTAGGATTCTATGATTCTATGAGGCTAAGAGAGTGTGACTTGGTCAAGGTCACCCTGTGGGTTCCCAAGACTAAGTAGTGATCCAAACCCCTGGGTGTCCTATCTTCCTAGCATGATACTCAAGCTGCAACAGTCCACTGGCTCCCACCTTCACACTGACCCCAATCTCGCTAGATTCTCCTGGCCATATTTCTTCAGCAGAAAGGACCCTTTTAAGAAAGAAAAGGAAGGAAGGAAGGAAGGAAGGAAGGAAGGAAGGAAGGAAGGAAGGAAGGAAGGAAGGAAGGAAGGAAGGAAAGCTCCTTTGAAGTCCTCATCACATTGTTTTTCAACCTAGCCATTCCCTGCAGTTTAAGTAGAGACAGAATAATTTTTCTCTCCTTGATGGCTATTATATGCAGCTTTTAAATATCCTCTCTGTTTTGATCTTAGTGCGAAATGACAGTTTTAAAAGGGAATAGCAATTTAGCAAGTGAGAATTACCCTTTGCCTCTGTTTACATCAGAGAAGGGGTTGGGAATGAGAAGAAAGTTCCTCTTTTCTTTAGAAAGGAAACGACCCAGCTTTCACTTCATTTTCCCCATGGTGCAAAAGTGGTAGAAGAAGAATATTGCCTATATCCAGGGTAGTCAGACTTCAGGACTGCAGGGACTATTTCTTTTCTTTTTTTAAGTAAAATATTGCATTATATCACAGAGAAAGAATGCTCAATGCCAGAATTTATTTTGAGTAACCCATGGTTACAGATCAGGACAATCAGATGATACGGTACACCCATTTCTTTTAGAGCAAACCATAATTTCTCATGAACAACACCATCAAAGGCTTGGTTGTAAATTTATAAAGGACAGGTTGATTTTCTTCTGAAATTATTTGGTGTTCTCATTGCCCAACATATATTCGCCATATGGTCCCTAGTGCCTCTTATTTTTCTGAACCCAGCTTGGACACCAGGCTGTTCTTCTTCCATTGTTTGCAGTCCCAGGTCCATATGAAGCTCATCATCCTTCCACCCCAAAAGCCAGTCCAGGTATTCCAGATCCATTCTTTGTTTCAGCACAATAACACTGATCTGGGCTGAAGGATTGTATGGCTCCATCATCTATTGGTTCTGCTCTGGTGATATGCAGTTCATTCTTCTCCAGCTCCAGATGGAAAGCTGCCCTCCCTTCTGTTTTCCCTGGTCTTGTTTTTCAGGATTATCCAGGAAGACAAAAAAGCTAAAGACAGTTTACAGTCTCAGCTTCCTTTCTGAAAATATGTTCCTTCCAAATTCACACCCCATAATAATTCCTTGTGCTGCTTCATTCTAACTGCAAGAAGAATAAGGAATGTGGTTTTAAAAAAATAGACCAATCAATTATATTAACCATTCCCTGAGTCCTTTTTGCTTCCCTTGTTTTGCCCTCTATGAGTTGGCTGAGAGGCGAAGTAGAGGATACATTTAACATCTAATGGTTTGATGCTGAAAGAAAATAGATTTTGAATGAACGTTAGAAGGAATTTCTTAGAATCATAGAATCATAGAAATGTAGAGTTGGAAGAGACCCCAGGGGCCATCCAGTCCAACCCCCTGCCATGCAGGAACACCCTCAAAGCCCTCCCTTTGACAGATGGCCATCCAGCCTCTGCTTAAAAACCTCCAAAGAAGGAGACTCCACCACACTCCGAGGCAGCAGATTCCACTGCCGGACAGCCCTGACTGTCAGGAAGTTCTTCCTGAGGTTCAGGTGGAACCTCCTTTCCTGCAGCTTGAATCCATTGCTCCTTGTCCTGGTCTCTGGAGCAGCAGAAAACAAGCCCACTCCTCCCTCTACATTACATCCCTTCAAATATTTAAACATGGCTATCCTGTCCCCTCTTAACCTTCTCTTCTGTAGACTAAACATATCCAGCTCTCTAAGTCTATCTTCATAGGGCTTCATGGCTTCCAGACACTTCACCATTTTGGTCGCCCTCCTCTGGACTTGCTCCAGCTTGACCATGTCCTTCTTGAATTGGGGTGCCCAGAACTGGACACAGTATTCAAGATGGGGTCTAACCAAAGCAGAGTAGAGTGGTACCAGTACCTCCCTCGATCTAGACACCATACTCCTATTGATGCAGCCGAGAATTGCATTGGCTTTCTTGGCTGCCGCATCACACTGCTGACTCATGTTCAGCTTGTGGTCTATGAAGACTCCTAGATCCCTTTCGCACGTACTGCTATCCAGCCACGTGTCCCCCATCCTATATTTCTTTATTCCATTCTTTCTGCCTAAGTGTAGGACCTTACACTTCTCTCTGTTGAATTTCATTTTGTTCGCCTTGGCCCAGCTCTCCAATCTGTCCAGGTCATTTTGAACTTCGACAGTGAGAGTGGTTGGGCAATGGAACCAACTGCCTAGAGAATTGGTGGGACTCTTTCTCTGGAGGTCTTCAAAAAGAGGCTGGACACCTCCCCATTGCTAGAGATACTCTATCTGGAAATTTTGCATTTTGCTGGGGGTTGGACCCGATGACCCATGAGGCCCCTTCTAACTCTAAGCCTCTGTGACTCTATACTTGGCATTGGAATTGGCTGTGAAAAGGCAAAAACCAGTTTTATTTGCAGGTCTGATTGCTACGGTTCATATTTCTAAAGAAATCACGTTGTGGGAAATAAAAAACATAAGTTAATCCCAGGGGAATGGCATTTTCCTTTATATCTAATTTGATCCTGAGGAATCAAATGAAATGATACAAAATAAAACAAAAGCCTCAGAGTGTATCCACATTGCACAATTAGAGCAGTATGAAAGTCCTTTAACTGCCATAGTTCCATCTTGTGGAATCTTGGGATCTGTAGTTTGGTGAAGTACTCACAATCCACTCTCTGGAGAGCTATAGAGCCTATCTATAGAGAATTTTAAATGCCTCACCAAAGTACAGATCCCAAAGCTCCATGGGATGGATCTATGGCATTTAATGCAGTATGAAAGTGTTACACCTGTAGAGTGTGGATGCATTCAGAGTTGTGAAGGGAAGTTGCTACAGGGTAGAAGGAAATGACTGGAATGGATTTCTATGACAGGAAGGGGAAGATGGCAGCCTTTAAAACCCAGGCTTCAAAAACAAATGCTTTCTGCACCATGGTTCAGCAGGGTAATTTTTCTTATCTGAAGACAGACCTGCAAGGGGACACAAGATTGGGGACAGCAGCGCCACTATTACCCTTTCCACTCAACTCTCTAAGAGAGGCAGACTCTTACTTCATGAAATGGAAATAGACTTTGCTTGTGTCCTGAGACACTTGTACTATATTTTTTCTGACTGGGTAAAAATTATTAATTTTCTGGGTGAGCATAAGTTTTGGCTCGAAATTGTGAGGGATGTAATTTTGGGGCCTCTGTTACTGCGGTTATCTGGCCCCAGCCCCAGGTCTACAATTTCTTATTGTTTACGCTTAATATTTCCACGTGGCACTCCATAAGATGAACTCCATGTGTCTGAAAGGGTCACGAAAAGCCAGTGTAGGTAGGCACGGCTGCATGGCCTTAATTATGCACGCTAGGCCTAAACAACCATTTGCCTCACAGCCAGAAGTGCCCTCCAGACACAACTGACCATTAAGCAAATGCAAGGGCTCTCAGCCCCGAACTGCTTGCTCTATACAAATGCTAGGCACTCCTCATCTGCACACCGTTCTAACAATTGGCAATGCTGGCCAAATCTCATCAATTCTGATTTTGACCTTTTGGAGGCTTTGTCTCCACTCAAATCCCTATTGTTCTCCTCAGGAGAGGGCTAGCCTCCAGGTACAATCTTCCCTATAAAAACCCCATGTTTGAGCCCCTTGTTGGAATGCTCGTGCGTTGCACCCCGAACTGCTGCCGCTCTGTTTGGAGAGCCTCCCCTCAGCCTCCATGTGCTGAACTACTACGATCCCCAGCATCGAATCCCATTTCTCCTATCCTGGACTGCAGGATCAGGTGGAATATCACCCCAGAAAACCCTCTGAAAACCCCTATCAATTTTCCTCACTTTCTGCTTCTATAGTTCTTGGATGAGTGTGTGAGTGCGCGTGTCGTTGTCTGCTTAATTAAGGAAAGTTTAATAAAATCTTTTAATTGAACAACTTGCCTGGTTCTTGTCGCGGCCCAACCCCGTAAACATAGGGTTAAAGATCTCGCTACATTACCCTGCCTCTCGTATTGCTAGCTTGTGCTCCTTGCTAATTTCCCCAACTTATTAATATTTGGAGCTCACTTAGGTGTCCCTCCCGGGACCCCCAGAAATCAGGGTAACACCTTTGGACATAAGATGACATTGACTGAATCATGCCCAGAAATCCTGGCTCCTCTTAGCCAGCAAGGAAAGGAAGTCAGAGCAGACAGTGGCCTCCACAACAGAAGAGGTTCTGCAGGAGGAATTTCAGAGGCCTGGGGTCGGTGACAATCAAACTGGCCCAACTGCTCCCAGCAACTTTACCTTTGTAGTTGTCACATGTGGTGTTTCCAGCTTTTTCTAGCTGTTCAATGTTGCATATGACGCACTTAGCAAGCATCAGAAATGTTCCTCTCCCACTATTTTTTTCTCACATAGACGGATAGATAATTGCTCTAACTTTCCCTCTGCTGCAGGGGGAAGTGAGTAGTTTTGATCAGTATCACCCCTGTATTCAGGGACCCCAAAGTATTCCAGAGGATTTTTCTGCACAGAAAAAAATATACTACAAAATGTGCATAGACAGTGACTTTTTGCACAAAAAGAACCTCACATGTTTCTCTGAGCAAAAAAATCCCCTGAAACGCTTCCACTTTTGTGCTTCTGTGCACGCACACACACACACACACACATATACACATTCCCCCCTTGTTTTTCATTAGTGCCACATCAGGGATAATCTATTTGAAACAGCTGCCTGAAGAACTCACTGAATGGCATTTGCCCACTGAAATTTGTATGCATTGTACAAGCCAACGATCTCCTTTTGGATGTCATTCTTGCAGTGCCAGATACCTCCTAGTTTGGCAGATGCCCAAGTGCCTGAGCTGTGCAAGCCCAGCTTGTACAAATATATAGATCTGCCAGCTTCCCCATAGCGAATGGCAGAGGTCCCACTGAAAGGCTGGTCTTTCAACCCACGTTGAAATGTGGACTCTGGGATCTGGATTGTTTGCTTGAGATTCCCCGGACACTGAGCTATTCCCTCATTCCAGGAAAGCCTTGGAAGTGCAGAATTGAGAGGAGAGCAGAAATGAAAGTTAGCAGAAAAGGTGTTCAGATAGAAAAGGGTTAAGGTAGAAGAACATTCAGGAATTAGGTGGGAAGAAGACCCATTGCTTTTTCTTAGAGACAGTGGAAACAGTAGTGTTTCTGCATTGGACTGTTCTAGTGCTATTATTCCACTTTCAAGATCCTATGGAATCCTGGGGTTTGCAGCTTGGAGAGGGGCCTTTGAGGCAATCCCCAGGATTCCATAGGGTGTTGAAAGTGGAATAATAGCACTGGAACAGTCTAGTGCGGAAATGGCCAGTATCTCTGTTGCAAGAATTGTTGTTGTTCTTCCCATGTGCTTTTAAGCTCACTCTGATTTATGGTAACCTTTCTGAAGTGTTTTCTTGGCAAGAATGATTCCAAGGAGACTTGCCTTTGCTTTCCCCTGAGGCTGAGAGAGGGTGACTTGCCCAAGGTGAGTTTCCAGGATGCTGCAGTGATGGGAACCATGGAGTCCCTCAAGTTGACTCCGGCTTATGGCAACTCTGTCGCAGGGTTTTCTTGACAAGTTCCTTTCTGAAGAGATTTTCTATTGCCTCCTTTTAAAGCTGAAAGATTGCTTCTCAAGCTAACCGTTGTGAGGGGCTGGCAATTCCCACCCACCTCCATGTGCCAGGGATCTATGCCAGATTTATACTCATTGGTAAGAATAGCATCTTTCTTTTTTGGAAACTGTTCAGGGACTGGCGGCTGCATGGCCAGATAACTGGTTCCAGTCCATGGAGCTCCACTGAGTGGGATCATAGAATCCTAGAGCTGGGAGAGACCCCAAGGACCACCCAGTCCAACCTCCTTCTGTTTGGACTAGAAGCCGGAGCAGCTCTACCACTCGACTGACTGGGAAGCTATTTGAAAGCCACCTTACCCTTTTCTGCTGCTGCCAATCTGCAGTCTGAGAATACGCAACTATGTACACAGTTTTCTATCAGGCAGGGGTTTCTCCCCCTTCCCCAGTTCAGTGTTTATGCCTGGTTCATCAAAGGTCCAGTTTGCTGATGTCTCAGTTCAATCCCAGTGGAAAGAACCTTCTCCATTATTTCTTTCTTGGCTATGAAATGGGTTTTCCAACATTTGGGAAAATTGGTTGGGAAGAGTAACCCTGGCCATTTCCGCACTAGAGTGTTATAGCGCTATGATTCCACTTTCAACATCCTATGGAATCCTCCTGAAACTGCAAACCACAGGATTCCATAGGATGTTGAAAGTGGAATCATAGCACTATAACACTCTAGTGTCGAAATGGCCCCAGAGGAGAGAATTCTGTACAGATTCTTTTCTAGAATTCGTAAGTACTTGGAAATACAATAGTTTTGCTGCTGCTGCTGTCGTTGTTATTTTGTGTCTTCAAGTAATTTCTGACTTACTGTGATCCTAAGGCAAACCTATCACAGGGTTTTCTTGGCAAAATGTGTTCAGGGCAGTTTGAGGCTGATAGAGTGTGACTTGCCCAAGATCACCTATGTCTGAGCAGAGATCTGAATCTTGCTCTGCAGAGCTGTAGTCTAAGCCAATATAGACTACTTTGGCTTGCCATATTGTATACTGACTATCTTGTAGAAATATCATTTTGCACAGTTTTAGTCATATAGCATTGCCTTGGCTCCTGCATAAGGAGGAAGATGAGATATAACTCAAATAAATGAATGAAGAGGTAAATAATTAAAAAAGTAGCATTCTGGAAACTGCTTTTTTGTGCAAAAAACCACATGATTTTCATTACAAAACCCCACTGTTTCCAGAACCTCATGAAAGCTGGTTGTTCAGATGGCTGGATTTTGCAAAGTCAGCAGTATTGCATGGGGGGAGAGGACAGTTAGGTGTTTGGAAACAGTATGGTGGTTTCCCACAAAAATGTAAATTTTGTACACATGCACACACACACATACACACACATTTTTGTGTGTGTGCAAAATCCCCACATTCTGCAGAGAACAACTTCTCCAACACTTTGGGATATGAAAATATCAAGCAAGAACTATGCAGAAATATCCGTTGTCTGCCAACAGAAAATTGTGGAAATTATTTTTCCCCACACACAAGAGTGAGATAGTTAAATGTTTGGACCCCCGTTGGTGCTGAATTTGTCGTGATTTTCACACTCCCCACTAGATGGCAGATAAGGCTGTCTTCCAACTTCCATACAGAGGAAGAAAAAGCTTTGCTTGAAAAGGGGAAAAGGTGGGCTCCTCTCTCTCTCTCTCAGGTGGTCCCCTGAAAATTATCCTCTCCAGCCCAACATGTTTAAAAGCCATCCAGACTTCTAGGAAGATCATGGATCACGCCACTGACCCTTTGCAGTCTTTGGATTTGGAGACTTGCTTTCAAAGCGTGTGGAGGGGGCTGGGCAAGACTTCATGACCTTCACTTTCATCAGATGGAGTCTGCCAAACCTAAAATGAAGAAGAAATGAAGAAGAAGGGGAGACATGTTGATTTGATGTTTGTGTTTGGTTGACTAAAGCATCCAAAGTCACTCAGTGATGTATAGAATATATATTTTTAAGGAAAAAGCACCTTCTACCCACAAGCTTACAATAAAAACAAGAGAGAAATAAGGAATAATGGAAATGGAAGAAATTCTAACGGTCATCCACTCCAACCCCCTGATATTAGTGCAGGAAATCCCCAACAAAAGCAATCTTGACAGGTGGCCTCAAACCTTTCTTTAAAACCTGCACTGAAAGGGAAGCCTACCATCTTCCAAGGAAGACTCTTCCAATGTTGCACAGCTCTCGCCATCAGGAAGTTCTTCCTAATGTTTAGGTGGAATCTCATTTTCTGTAGTTTGAATCCATTGATTTGTGTTGTAGTCCCTGGAGCAGCCAAAAACTAACCTGCTCCATCTTCTACGTGACATCCTGTCAGATATTTGAAGATGGCTGTAGATTTCTCCTCTCAGCTGGCTTTTCTTCTCCAAACTGAACATAGCCACCTCCCTTAGCTTTTTCTCAGAGGGCTCATCATCCTTGAAAATATAGGATCATAAATTTCAAATGTTCCTTCACAGCTGCCTTGACAAGTCCTAGCTTTGTGATTTCTTGAATATTGTCTCCATTTTCATGTATGACTGAGCCAAGAGATTAAAAAAACTTTAACTATTTCAGTGACTTTCAACAAATCAGTTTCTTCTGTAGACTCACGAATCCACACATTCATAGAGTTGGAAGAGAACTCAAGGGCCCTCCAGTCCAACCCCATTCTACTGTGCAGGAAGGCACCACCAAAGAATTCCAGGCAGAACCACCAAGGGATTGTGAAACCCTCACTCTCTACCTAAATTCCCTAAAGGCACCAGATCCCATCTGATCTTGTAAGTAGGATTGGTCCCGGTTAGTACTTGGATAGGAGACTGCCAGGAAATCCTAGGCTATGTATCTTTGGGAAAGAAACAACCTCTGACAACTCCCTGCCTGAGAAAACCCTTGGAAGTTCATGGGGTCACTATAAGTCATAGAATCATTGAGCTGGAAGAGACCCTAAGAGCCATCCAGTCCAACCCCATTCTACCATGCAGGAAGACACAATCCAAGCACTCTGTTGACAGCTGGACATCCAACCTCTCTTTAAAAACCTCCAAAGAAGGAGACTCCACCACACTCCATCGAGGCAGCAGTGCATTCCACTGTTGGACTGCTCTCACATTTTGGAAGTTCTTCCTAAAGTTTAGACAGAACCTCTTTTCCTGAAATTTGAAACCATTTCTTTGTGTCTCTGGAGCAGCAGAAAACAGGTTTACTCCATCCTCCATATAACATCTCTTCAAATATTTAGATATGGCTATCATGCCACCTCTTGACCTTCTCTTCTCTAAGCTAAACATACCCCGCTCCCTACGCCTCTCCTCATAGGGCTTTGTGGTTTCCAGGCCTTTTATCATTTTGGTTGGCTTCCTCTAAACATCTTTCAGCTTGTCAATATCCTTCTTGAATTGGGGGGGGGCAGAACTGGACACAGGATTATTCCAGGTGGGGCCTGACCAAAGCAGAATAGATCGGTGCTGTCACTTCTCTTGACCTAGACACTAGACTCCTGTTGATGCAGCCCACAATTGCACTGGCATTTTTTTTTTATCTGCCACATCATGCAACTGACTTATGTTCAATCTGTGGTCTACTAAGACTCCTAGATCTCTTTCATGTGTCCTGTGGTCAAGCCAGGTGTCACCCATTTTACATCTGTGATTTCATTTTTTTTCTTCTCAAGTATAGTAGAAGGCATCCAACTTATCTAAGTCTGGCTTGGGGTTCTGTAGTAGACCCCCACAACAACATCACTGTTGTTTCTCTCCCATGTAATTTTTACCCAGATGACCTCCACCTGGCTTTCAGGATATAAGTCATGGATCTCTTTTCTGACGTATAGTGCTGCTACTCCTCTTCCTTTCCGGTTTGGTCTGTTCCTCTGAAATAAGTGATGCCCCTCTAATTGCTGCATTCCAGTCATGGGACTCATCTCACCAGGTTTCAGTGATGTCTGGCACAGTTGCTCCCCCTCCTGTCTCTCATCCTCATTGATAAGGGAGAGGGGTTCAAATGGATTCTGTAGTTCCAAACTGACAGAAAGGCCCCTGGTCCATCCACCATATTCCTCCAAATGCCTACCTCCTGTGTTTGGGAACTGACCTCCTCCTCAGAGACGTTCCCTGCACCTTCCTCCTCCAGGACACTCTGGTCTGCTCTGTCCAAGAAAACCTCATGCTCCCTAGTATGTTGAAGAGTGGCTACATGGGCCTCCATTGCTGGACCTTCTCCTCCAACAGGGCAACCAATTTATGCTTGCTGCCCACATCCTCCAGCGAGAACACAATCATACCAAGTTGACAGGCAACTTGAAGGTGCACACACACACACACGCATACACGCACACTGCCCTCATTATGCCCTCCCCCCCCAGCGACACCGCGACACCGCTGGCTGGCTGGCTGGCTCCCTCACTCCCAGGGCAAGATCCTGCAACAGGAAGAGGCAAACTTATAAAGACAAAGGGGGGGGGATCCCTGCTCTCAGGGAAGGGGTGAGATTTCCTCTGGGAGGGGTGGGAACAAGGAATAGCCTTTGATCTTTCTCTTTTGTAAGCCCACAGTAGAGTGAGGATTTTTCTTGAGAGGCACCTTCTTCTCTGACGAAGTCTAGGAGCTGGAGGAAGCCAAAGAGAATCATAGGCCATTTCCACACTGGACTGTTCTAGTGCTATTATTCCACTTTCAACATCCTATGGAATCCTGGGGTTTGCAGTTGAGGGAGGGGGTCTCAAGGGCCCTGCCCTTAAAGGCCCCTCCCTCAACCGTAAACCCCAGGATTCCATAGGAGGTTGAAAGTGGAATAATAGCACCGGAACATCCAGTGCAGAAATGGCCATACTTTTGCAAGGCCCTAGGGTCACCTAGTCCAACCGCCATTGCTAGTGTAGGAATTCATGACCAAAAAGTCCCTGAGAGCTGGGCCATGCAACTGCTGTTGCTGAGCCTCCAACGAAGGAGAATCCACCACTTTCTGAGAGCGTTTCCTCCAGCAAGCAAACATTTTGTGCCATAGGCTACCTTTCTCTTTCGTTCCCTTTGTTGCAGGCTGATTGCTAATTTGGTACATGCCTTGCCAAATTCAAGCCTCTGAAGCCTGAACGTTACAGACGTAGCCATGTTCATGTAAACTAAAAAGTAGGATGTCTGTGTGATAAACAATATATTATTAAAAGTGCAGGCCTACAAGCTAGTTCTGGGCATGAAGCCATCTCACTTAAAAGAAAGAGATGAGAAGAAACAGCCTGACAAAAACATACTAACCAAATAGCAGATGTATAACAAACAACCAAAAAGGTATAATCCATTGGTACAAAAGAATTGCGTATATTTGGTGGTCGATGCCAGGTGATGGCTAATGCTATTCCTGGCCAACAGATACCCTTAGAAGTCTCTCAGAAGCTGGTAAAAATGAGGATCAGAGAACTTCCGTAAAAATGGGCTACGTTAACTAAGTGATCCCGATGGAATAAATAAATGTTATATGCACAGGGATGCTGCAACAAATTGCAATGCCTGTGTGACACATAGAAGACATATAAAGTTTCAGTTCCTTACAAATGTTTGACTCTGTGGCCATTTCTGCACTAGACGGTTATAGTGCTATCATTCCACTTTCAGCACCCTATGGAGTTTAGGGAGGGGCCTCAAAGGTCTCTTTGACCATTTCTGCACTACACTCTTATAGCGTGATTATTGCTCTTTCAACATCCTCTGGAATCCTGGGGTTTGCAGTTTCGGGAGAGGCCAGTCAGGTCTCTTTCAACTCTACATTTCTATGATTCTATGATTCTATGATCTCTCAGAGGAGAACAGCAAATGCATTAGGCAACGGGCTTTAGTGAGAAGGATCCTTCCTTCTAAAGCTTTTGAAGCTTTAGTAATAGGTAAGAAGGATCCTATTACCCACTTCCAAAGCTGCAGATGGCAAAATTGCAAATGTGGAGAGCAGACTCTGCTTAAATTGTTAAAATTGAATTTATTTCACTCTATCCAATAATTCTGGAATTTTGGTTGGGGTACAAAGTTGGCTTCCAGACTTGAGACTTGACTTGAGACTTGGAGTAGAAGACTTAAATCCATCACTTGGTAGAAGTGGGGAAGAGCCTCCCCCATCGAATGCATGCTCCAAAACAGTCACAGCAGAAGTAACAACAAATGCAAAAAGTTCTCTTTCTCTCTCACACACGCTCTCTCTATATACACACACATACAGGTTTTTCACAAATGCAGGGAAACCCAAGACCCAGCCTAACATGAAAATGCAATGAGGATGCAATATTTGGTTCCACAGCTTCTTTCTTCACCTCCGTGACTGCAGCTGTTCAGCAAATACAAAAAAAGAATGAGAATATGATTATTTTTCCCCCAATAATAGCTGAGCAGAGGATGTTTATGGGCCATTAAAGCAAAAGAAACATAAATATGCATCTTGTAGTATATAGCGATATGCATGGCTGTGAGACCAGGTTCTGGGGAGAACAAGAGGAGGAGAGAGGAAGGAGAGATGGAGGTGGAGAACAGGACAATATGTTACCCTGATTTCTGGGGTCCCTTGGGGGACACCTCAATGTGCTCCACGTGATGGGGAATGGAAACTAGCCTGAGCACGAGCAATGCAAGAGGCAGGGTAACCTAGCGGGGTCTTTTTACCCAGTTTTTACGGGGTCAGGCCAAGCCAAAAACCAAACAAGAATGTCCAATAAATGATTTTATTGAATGAAAGTCTCACGCACCAACACAGTCACTCACATACTTACTTGAGACCTATTAAGAAGTAAAAGAGAGGAAACTGGATAGGAGAATATTGAAGGGGGTGGTAGCTGGGGTAATACTGCAACTTTTCCTGAAATCCTTGTTCCGGGAAAAACAGTGGAGAAGTGATACTCAACACGGAGAGGACTGAGGGGATTGTTCAACGGACAGAGAAACGGTCAGTTGGAATGACCGGGAGTGATCCAAAGAACTGCTCAAAAATGGGGACTATTTTTAGGGGAAAAAGTACCTGGAGGGCTAATCCTTTCCCGGGGAGAACAATGGGTGTTGCAACGAGAAAGAAGCTCCACAATGATAATTTCCTTTGCATTATGAGATTACAAGGTGATGCCAAAGTCTCAGGATTTTAAATGGTCCTTGCCTGACAGGATTTTATTGCTATTGGTGCTCAACTTGGGGCAAACACACTAATCCCCTCAAGTCGGCTTCTCAGTGGCTGAGGACCCTTTGTTTACTGTGGGTTTGCCCAGCTTGAGGTCTCCTGGGGCTACGTGACTGGGGGTTTTACTGGCCTGACCTGGTTTTCGATCGTTCGACCGTGACTTTCTACGTGCTCATCCGGGCGACCTCTCAGGCACACGGAATCATATTTAATATCAAAATTGTAGACCCTGGGATAGGGTTTTTCCATTGGAGTAACAAATATAAATGAGATAGAATAGCTGTGATTCTGTCTTGTGCTTTTGAGGTGTAAATTTGCACTTCTGTTAGTAAAGGGAGGTAACGTTATGCCTTCCTTCTCAGAAGATCAGCATTGAGCACCTGATAGTGATTTCTGTCCCTATACCTCTTGATCAGGTTAAGAGGTGACGTGGTAGCTATGGTTTAATATTTGAAGGGATGTCATATGGAGGATGGAGCAAGCCATTTTCTGCTGCTCCAGAGACCAGGACACTATAGCACAATGGTTTCAAACTTCAGGAAAAGAGATTCCACCTAAATATTATGGAGGACTTCCTGACGGCAAGTGGTGGTTGACAGTGGAAGAGGCTGCCACCTGGGAGAGTGGTGGAGTCTCCTTCCTGGGAGGATTTTAAAGAGGGGCTGGATGGCCATCTGTCAAAGGCCATTTCTGCACAAAGCTGTTATAGCGCTATGATTCCACTTTCAACATCCTATGGAATCCTGGGATTTGCAGTTTAGGGAGGGGCCTTTGAGGAGGGCCTTTGAGGCGCTTCCCTAAACTGCAAACCCCAGGATTCCATAGGATGTTGAGAGTGGAATCATAGCGCTATAGCAGTCTAGTGCAGAAATGGCTAAAGAGTGCTATGATGGTGTGTTCCCACAGGGCAGAATGGGATTGGACCGGATGACCCTTCGGATGTCTTCCAGCTCTCAGGTTCTATGATTTTATTAATGCTATGATAATCCCACTGTGCAAAGAGGGAATAATGCACAGGGACTGTTTCCACAACTCTAGGGTACCAAGCAGTGCCTTGAAGGTACTGAGGAATAGTTATGCACCATTCAAGAATGAGCAACGTGCATGACTGGCATACCATGGGCTAGTCCCAAAGACAGCAGACCCATTGAATCAAGTGCTGAATAGTGAGTCAGCACATAGGTAAATGCAATGGATTCATTTACCTGAGATCATACATCTTGTTTGCCTAGTGTAAGCTTACCCTCATGTACTCACATGGTAACCGAATAGTTCAAGATCTTCCCATTTGTCCCACAAACAGAGGGTGTTAACAGTGTTCTGAATCAAGCAGGCAACAACTTGTTGAGCTATTGTCTGTCTGATCTGAACATAATGATCAAGTATAGTTTAGCTGAATAGGAGCTAAAGAAGGAACCATGTGTGGGATTCCAATCATGCTGGATGAAATGATGGGAGCTGTGGTTCCACGCCCCAGAGGAACTCTTGGTGGTAAATACCAACTCAAGCGGTCTTGTCATCACCAATGACCATTTGCAAATAAAAGTTTAGCCTAGGTTTGCCAGTTTTGAGTCCCCATTTGTCTTGCAAGTGCCCCCATTACAAAATAAGTCAGAATGGTGTCAAATGCTCTGTTGCTTGGCATCAACAAATGAAAATAGCATGCCAGCATTCTGCAACCAACAGTGTCTCTGCCCGGGCAGCTGCTCCTTGTCCCCTTGTGCATTATGGAAGGTGGGGCAGCTGTTTCTGCAATCCCAAGCATGACACTGAAGGCTCCAATGAAGAGTTGCAGAGCATCCAAGAATCCTCCACTGCATGTGCAACATGTATGCTTGCAGTGCCACGTGCAGAACTCCACTTACAGCCCCAAAATCACAATCACCTACCTAAGGGAAATGGCCCAGGGGTACGACACCAACAGGATTCTAGGAAAAAAGAATTTCTTTAAGCCAGAATTTTACTACCTAAAGTGCTCCAATAAATGAGCCCCCCCTTCCCACCCAGAAGGAAAAAACAGTGCTGAGCTTGGCTGCTCCCAGATGTTTCTCTACAACAAATGGGACTAATGCAATTAAAAGGACTGTGTGACTGCACAGCTGGCCTACTTTTCTTGCTCTCGTAGGCTTTCAACCAGGTGGCCCAGCAGCAAATGCAGGAATAAATACACACACACACACACACGCACAAAGCCATGCTTTTCTACATGTGGATTTCTTTCCAATCTGGCAGGCGGAGGTGATGAATTGGTTCAGCGTTCTCTCTTTGCACTGACAGTTTCAACGGCTGCAGCTTTGATGGTGTGTAAAGTCCAACAGTACATCACTGAGCTTGTGGACAATTGGCTACTGCTGAGGCTGTGTAGCAACGTACATTGAAGGTGACTTAGGCTCCCTGTTCATTCACAGAATCATGGAATGTTAGAATCCTAAAGATGGAGGAGGTTTGCTGCCATTGTCTTCATCTGAGGCTGAGAGTGTGTGACTTATCCAAGGTCAGCCAGTGGGTTTCCACTGCTAAGAAGGGATCTCCATCCCTGGTCTTCCAGAGCTCTGGTCCAAAACTCAGACACTACTCCATGTTGCCTCTGCATTCAAGTCAGGTCTTCTCTTAGCAAGATTTACCCGGGGGAGGTTCCCCACCTTTGCCTTCCTCTGAGGCCGAAAGAAAGTGAGTTGCCCAGGTTTGCCCAGTGGGATTCCATGGCCGAACACGGTTATGGGCCCTGGTCTCCCAGCGTCTTAGTCCATCTCTCAAACCACAACACCCCTCCCCAGTTCTTCCAACCCGTCTAGCAGCTCCTCTTAGCCATCCAGCAATCATTTCTGTCTCTGGTGGCTTCCTTATCTGCATTGCATTGAAAATTGTTCCAGTTTACTAAAGAGATTTTTTTTCAACAAATAACTGAGCTGTCAGAAGTCCTCTCCTTCTTTCCTTTTGGTGGTGGATGGTGTTTCCTAGGAGAGGGAGATTCTTTCATTCTTGCAACTAACCTCCTCCTCACTGAAGCTCCCAGCTGCCTCCCCATTCCCTCAGCTGCAGCCTGTTCACGCAGGCAGGCTCCTTTGAAACAGCCTGGCATGTTGCATAAGGCATTCCCCGTGGAGAGGCTGGTCAGCGGCATTTCAGCTGCTGCTGTCCAACCACAGCATGAAATTCCCAGCCTTTGGGGAAAGAAGTACAATTGCAAAGTTGGGGGAAAAAGATATTCATTGGATTTGCGCTCCTACCTTCATCAAAGAAGAGCCTGAAGGACAGAAATTTTAGCTGGTGAAGATTTGTCCATCACTGTATCTTCAAGCTAGGAAAAGCCTGCACCAGCGGGATACTGTGCGAGCTGTAAGATCAAAATCAGGCAAGTACAATCACCTCCTCCCAAGAAGGCATGGCGACATTGAAAGGAGAGACATAACCAAACGTGTCTTGAACATGAGCCCCACACTACTCTCAAGCAAAGACTTTTGGATGCACAAATCTGCAGAACAGTTTCTGAATGGAACGGTGCCCCTCGTGTTCTCCTCACCAGGTTCGTTGGTGCACAATCCCTTGTGATAATGGGCTTCTTGTGTATTTGCACAGGCAGAAGAGGACTGGGTTCTCAGTGTCAGAAAAAATCAGGCTAAAATGATCACCTGTCCCCGGCGTCATCATAAACCTCAGTCTGTCTGGGTCATACAACTCCCAAAAGTTCATCTCCAAATCTCCAGATCTCCAAATCTTCAGTTGGTTTGTTGTGTCTTCTCATCACTTCCAACTTGTGGCAATCCGAAGACTATCTTCTCACAGAGTTTTCTTGGCAAGATTCATTCAGAAGGGGTTTGCCTTTGCCTCCTTCTGGGGTTAAGAGAGTGTGACTTTTCCAAAGACACTCAGTGAGTTTCCATGGTTGAGTGGGAATTTGAACCTTGCCCTCCTCTTAGTCCAACACTTAAATCACTATGCTACATAGTCTGTCTTGAACCCCCTGGCCATCCCTCAAAGACCCCTGAACCTCCTCCCAGTTTTTAAAAATAGGCAGTTTTTGCATCTCTTCCACACCAAAACTGATCCCTAAACTTTGTCCCAGTTTTAAAAAATGATCAGTTTTTGGACTTTCTTCTACATAAGAGCTGCCCCCCAACCCCTGAGCACTTTTTTTTTTTTTTTTTGCATGCTTCAGTAGCAAATGGCAATTGGAAGTTATGAGTTTTGGAGCAGTGACTCCACAGTGGGTTTTATGAACATTCCAAATTCAGCCATTTTGAAAGCTCCCTATTAGAATGGAGTCACTGCCCCAAAGCAATGGAGCTATAGGCTGTTTCTGGGCCAAAGTCTATTGAAAGAAGTCAAACCTGGGGAGCCTCCAGTGGAACCCACAGAAGAAACTGGAGATGTGTCTCAAGATATTCAGGAGACATCTGTTCTGTTAGCGCAGAAGGCCAGTGCATTTTGGCATGTGTGTATTCTTTAGGCCTTCTTCAAGGGCTATATAAAATCATAAAAGGAAAACACAAAATTGTTGTAGTGTGCCTTCGAGTTGTTTCCAACTTATGGCAGCCCTAAGGCAAGCCTATCATTGAGTTTTCTGGGGCTGAGAAAGTTACCTAGTGGGTTTCCATGGCTGAGTGGGGAACCAAACCTTAATGTCCAGGGTCACATCCCAGCACTCAAACCACAGCACTGCAATTGTTCGTAACACACAATTACATAGTATCCTATTGCATGAAATCATAATTGGATTGGTCAATGGCCTACGGCCCATACCTACCAACTTAGAACAGAAGTTCAGGTCCTTCAGGACCAGGAACTCTCGAAGCATTTACAGGACAAGTAGGAAAAAGTGAGCAAAGGTGTCCACATTTCCTGTGCCAAAAGAAAAAGAAGGCAGAAGCTGGGTTTGCAGAGGGACCTCTGGAATCAAATCTTCAGCTTATCCACCACTGGCACCATGAAAGGTGTCTTCTGTGTCTGGGTTTTGACCCCCCCTCTGTTCTCATCCTCAGAGCCCAACTGTGGCTCAGTAGCATGCAATGATTAATTAGCAAAATCTTCCAAACTGCTAATCGGAAAAGGTTTGCAATGGCCTCACATTTAGCCAGTTAGGTAATTTGCAATGAATTACTGAGAAGACTGAATGGTCAAGGAAGAAGCATGAAAGGAAGGCTCTGCTCCTGTAGGGCAAGAGCAACATTAGCAAAGTCTGAAGCCAAAGCACGAGTCCCTGCCCCTTGCTTGTTAATTTGTGTCTGACTTTAATGCAGATGCCTATTCAGTACGGAAGCATAAATTACCAGGAAGCGGGAAACAACAAATCATGGGTTGATTTGCTTGCAGCTTAGGAATTTTGGCAGGTACCTGGCAAAATATTTGCACTGATGAGAGAGCACAGGGAGATCCTTGCTGACTTAGACAAAAAGGTCTCTGATGCCCAGTTTGCTGCTTCCCATAGCCAGGGGTTGAGGAGCATTCCCATGTCCATGGGGACAGTCAACCTACTCTGTGTTTTAGCCTGAACTTTAAAGGAGCTGTCTCAGGTACTGCCATACCTCTGAATTAGTTTCAGCATCTTGGATAGCTTATTTAAAGTTCAGACTAAAAGCCAGAGTGGATTCACTGCCCTATCGACATGGGAGCGTTCAGTCACCATTGCCTGGAATACCCCACTCGTGGATATGTCCAGACAGGAAGGCAGACAGGAAGGCATGGATATTCCTGGACTGTATTTAATGGCACAGTGGCTCTGAAAGGGCACCGGTAGCCCCGGAGTGTCTTGGAGGAAGGTCTGCCGACAGTCTCCTTCTTCCTTCCTTCAAGAGATCCCAGCCCGTCAGGGGATCACACTGGGTATGTGACTTCACCACAAGGGGTAAATGCTGGTTGAGATCCTATATCTGGATTGCAAGGTTCAACTACTCCTGTGGTTTAGTGGTGTTTTATTTTTCAGAGAATGCTAGGGCTGGAGGAGACCAGAAAAGCCCTTTAGTTCAGCCCCCTGGCCTGCAGGAATGCACGGCTAAGCACTTTCCTTCCTTGGAGGTCTCCAAACAGAGACCTCCAAGGAAGGAAAGCCACCATCTTCTGAGGCTGTCTATTTCACAACAGCTCTTACAGCCAACACGTTCTTCCTAATGTTTAGGCAGCATTTCTTTTCTTGTAACTTGAATCCACAGGTTCAGGTTTCTGCCTCTGGAGCAGCAGAAAACAAGCTTGCTCCTACTTCTCCATGACGTTGTTTCAGATTGCTCTATCATGTCAGGTCTCCATCTTTTCTTCTCCAGGCTAAACTTCCCCAGCTTTCTCAGTTGTCCATCTGTCTGCAACTGCAATAGTTTTACTTGTGGAACTCAGCTTATGTATTTATAAAGTCAGCATGGCCGGAGCAGATAAGGTACAACTGATATATAAAGGAACTTACACATGTGCAAAAGAGCAACACCGTGGTAGATGTTGACAAGCTTCCAAGACTGGCCGCATGGGTGGCCTTAAACCATTGGGAGCACCTGGCCCCTATTAAGAGGAGGTACATAGCACTTCTCAACTGAGTAGACCAGAGGAGGATTGCGCTGAGAATGCTTTGGTCCATACTGTTTTGCAACAACTTGGGCCGTGCATATTCACCAAAAATAGGGGGTCGTATTTCCCTTCAGACAAAAATGGATTGAGAAATCTTACTCACACACACACTCACAGGGCAAGAGAGCATCAAGGCACCAAATGCTCCCAGGCAATCTTCAGAGAGGTTGGAAGATTCATCTCTGGCAGCAGAAAATGCTTCCTCATGCAAAGCATAAATAGCAAGATGCAGTGATATTGACTAACAGCTTCCGCAGTTAAAGGAGAAAGTTAGATAAATTCATTTGGGGAGAGAAATTCACCTGCCCACACAGGCATTAGCCATGACAACAGGGCGGGGGGCACATTTCTCCTTCCAGATGTGACAGCCTATAACTCCCTTACCATGGATTCTATGGGTCAGAGATCATGAGAGTTGTAGTCCAATACCCCTTGCTGTCTAAAGATTTCTGAGTCCTGCACTATATGGGAATCTCAGTTGCCAGAACTATGAATCACACAGCTGTCCAGATGCTGTTGAACTGCAATTCCCAGGATCCCCAACACTAACACTGCTCAGTGGTGAGGAATACTGGGAGCTGCAGTCCACCATAGTCAAACACTGAGGTTGCCAGACATTGGGGCTGGCCCTGATTCTCCAGTCCCCATGGGTCTTCTCCAGCTGGGAGATCAGGATGCAGTTCTTCAGGTTTTGGTGGGCTCAGCTCTATGCAAGAAGAAAGGGCTGGGTGCAAGTCTCCAGCTCAGCTAGGAGAGCATCAGCTTACTACAATTTGCAAGACTTATCTGGTGTGTCGCTGCAACTTACAAAGTCTGGCTGGCTATGGGAGTGGAATCTGCATATTTACAGTGGGCCCTCCCATTCGTGGGGGTTAGGGGCACAGGACCCTCATAAAAATGGGGAAAAAAGCAAATATCATAAGCCTCTCTGTGCAAGATGGATACTACAGACTCTTTTCCTCCACTCCATTTCTGACTTTGCCACCACGATGCCTCAACCAGATGTTCTGGCCCTTCCCAGCAGATCCAGCCCCCACACACACACTCCTCCTGCTCCCCCTTCCTCCCCTGGCTCTGGTCCTCTGGACTGGATGGCCCCTGTGGTCTCTTCCAACTCTACATTTCTATGAAAAGCGCCAGCCCCTCACTCCCTTTCCCACCTGGCCCCTGGCAGCTTTTAAATCCCTCCAAGACCACGGATTCCTTTGCCCCTCTCCTCTTCCTCCCAAGCCTCCAGGAGATTATGAGGAGGGTTGGGAGGAAGAGGAGTGGGGGAAGAGGCAGGTGGGCTGGAAAGCTGTATAAAATCTGGTGCAGTCAAAAAGCAGGGAAAGGATTTGGTGGCAGGAGGGGAGGCAGAGAGCAGGGGAGCAAGGGGAACAAACTAATCAAGCCACAGCTGCAAACACGTGAATAACCAAATCTGCAAAAGAGAAACCCACAAATGAGGAGGGCAGACTTCACTCCTCCTTCGCTGCTGGTCCTTGCAGTGCCAGGGCTCACCTTCCACTCCCCTCTTCATACATCCTCTGGCTAGAAGAAAGTAGGCTAGATTAAATGCTTCCTTATCCCGTATCCCTAATTCCCTAAACATCTCCCATTTCATCTCAGACTGGGAACAGCCCCTTTAGTTAAGCTTTCTTTCTTAATTTCCTAACGGGAAAATATGTCAAGCTGTGCAGAAATGTGGTTGTTGCTTAATGGCATCACTTAGTTGCCATTTTCCCTTGGTCTCAGGGTTTGGTCAGGAAACCTCAGGGATGACCCTGAACTAGCAACCCTAATTAACCCAAATAAGACATGAAGGCCTAGAAGCTTCATCCATGAGTCTTGGAGTATCCTTTCTTCCAAATTTTATTTATGTATTTATTTATTTGGCAGGCTGCACTTCAGCTGTGGGAGACGGGGTGGGGGCCGGTTGCTTTGTGAGCTTTCTGGCTTTTGCTCGGGATTGCTCTGCTTGCAGGTCCTGCCTTTCCCTCTCCAAACCTCCATCCCACACCTTTGCGATGCTCCTCTTTGCTGCAGGGAACCAGGCTTCCCGTAAAAGGCTTCCGAGAGCTGAGCAAAGGAAATCCGCTTCAAAGGGCCCGGCAGCTCTGGGGAAACGAGAGCTTCGCACGCACTCCCGTTCCATCACTCCCGGGGCTGCTTCCTCCTCCTCAGTCTTGCCAGGTCTCTCTAATGATTAGACTCTAATCCCACAGACTCTGGCAGCAGTGAGAGAGTAGCATCTCAGGGGAGGCAGCAGGGAGGGGAAGGAGCGTATTCTCTTTTGCAAAAAAGAAATGTCTGCAGCGATCAAAAGCTGATTCCCACATCCCTGGTAGAGCTTTGAGTACATCTTACTTTACAGCTGACTGGCTTAAAGAAGAAGATTATCTCTCTGCAGTTGGAAGGAACAGCAGGCAGAGGACGGCCGTCCCCTCTGTATTCAGTGGTCACAGCAAGGCATTGTTGTACATGCCGCAGGCTTAGGCGTCAGTAGAGATGGTACTTTAGGGCTGGATAGTGTAAACCTCAGCAGGTAGATTTGCGCGTTAGAATCACAGAATCATGGAGTCGGAAGATACCCTAAAGGGCCGTCTAGTCCAACCCCATCCTGCCAGGCAGGAAGATACAACTAAAGTGTTACCCTGCTCTCTGGGGGTCCCAGGAAGGGTGTCCAAATAATCAAACACAAACACAAAGTTGGGGAAATTAACTGGAGCATTCTCTTAAGCTAGCGAGAGGCAGGGTAACTTAGCAGGGATCTTATAGAATCATAGAATCATAGAAATTCAGAGTTGGAAGAGACCACACAGGCCATCCAGTCCAACCCCCTGCCATGCAGGAACACCCTCAGATCAATCCCGACAGATGGCCATCAAGCCTCAGCTTAAAAACCTCCAAGGAAGGAGACTCCACTACACTCCGAGGCAGCCGATTCCACTGCCGGACAACCCTGACTGTCAGGAAGTTCTTCCTGAGGTTCAGGTGGAATCTCCTTTCCTGCAGCTTGAATCCGTTGCTCCTTGTCCTGGTCTCTGGAGCAGCAGAAAACAAGTCCCCTCCTTCCTCTACGTGGCATCCCTTCAAATATTTAAACATGGCTATCATGTTCCCTCTTAACCTCCTCTTCTGCAGACTAAACATACCCAGCTCTCTAAGTCTATCCTCATAGGGCTTCATGGCTTCCAGGCCTCTCACCATTTTGGTCGCCGTCCTCTGGACTTGATCCAGCTTGTCAATATCCTTCTTGAATTGGGGTGCCCAGAACTGGACACAGGATTCAAGATGAGGTCTAACCGACGCAGAGTAGAGTGGTACCAGTACCTCCCTCGATCTAGACACCATACTCCTATTGATGCAGCCCAGAATTGCATTGGCTTTCTTGGCTGCCGCATCACACTGCTGACTCATGTGCAGCTTGTGGTCTATGAAGACTCCTAGATCCTTTTCACACGTACTGCTATCCAGCCACGTGTCCCCCATCCTATATTTCTGTATTCCCTTTTTTCTGCCTAAGTGTAGGACCTTACACTTCTCTCTGTTTAATTTCATTTTGTTCGCCCTGGCCCAGCTCTCCAATCTATCCAGGTCATTTTGAATTTTGATCCTGTCCTCTGGCGTATTAGCAACCCCTCCCAATTTGGTGTCATCTGCAAATTTGATGAGCATGCCCTCTATTCCTTCATCCAAGTCATTGATAAAAATATTGAAGAGCCCTGGGCCCAGGACAGAACCCTGCGGCACCCACTAGTCCCTTCTCTCCAGGATGAAAAGCAGCCATTCGTGATCACCCTTTGGGTTCGGTCGGTCAACCAATTACAAATCCAACTAACAGTAGCCCTGTACAGCCCACATTTTACTAACCCAATGTCTACGGGGTCAGGTCAGTCAAGCAGTCAGACAGTTTTTAAAATGGCAGAATGATATCTTTATTAAAGGACAAACAACAAATAAGACACCACAAGCACACAGAAATTAAAAATAAGAGTTTTCGGGGGAAATGGGTGATACGACACCTTTTCTTGTAGTCCTGAAGAATCGGGAAGAAACTCAGAGTAGAGGCTGAGGGGAGCTCATCAGACAAAACGACAACAAGGCTGGATGGAACTCAGGAGCGATCTGAGGTGGTCTCGGAATCGGGGAGTTTTTATAGGGTGGATTGTGCTTACAGGCCATGCCATGCTCGGTGAGAACAATGCCGGTTTGGAGTGGGACAAAAGCTTTGGCAAAGGTCAACTTTACCATGATGAGCTTAGCACAGGTTTAACAATAGTATAGCCAGTATGCAAATAGCTTGGCATTGTCAGACTATCGGCGCGAGGCTGGGCATCTTTGTTTAGAGTCGCACTTAAGCAAGAGGTGTTTTCAGGGAGGTCCCTGAAGCGACGGAAAGGCTTTGTTCTGCCTGCCTGGGTGGAGAATGGAATGTCCAACAATTACCGGCCGTGCCTGTGTACGTGCTTGTCCGGAGGCCTCGCAAACACATGGAGCGGGGTGGCAGAGGAAGGCCGAATGAATTTGATATCAAAAGAGATATCTAGTGCTATCACTGGGTAGGCCCGAACCATAGTAACAAAAGCACTCTTTGAAAGATGCCCATTCAAACCCTGTACAAAGACCTCCAGAGAAGGAGACTCTACCACCCTGCGAGGAGGTCTGTTCTGCCGTCAATCAGCTCTTATAGAAAAAAAAAAAAAAATATTCCTAGTGTTTAGGTGGAATCTCAGTTCTCGTAATTTGAATCCATCAGCCTGAGGAAAAGAAGGTTAAGAAGGGATATGATAGCCATGTTTAAATATTTGAAGGGATGCCACGTGGAGGAGGGAGTGGGCTTGTTCTCTACCGCTCCAGAGACCAGGACAAGGAGCAATGGATTCAAGCTGCAGGAAAGGAGATTCCACCTGAACCTCAGGAAGAACTTCCTGACGGTCAGGGCTGTCCAGCAGTGGAATCTCCTGCCTCGGAGAGTAGTGGAGTCTCCTTCCTTGGAGGTTTTTAAGCAGAGGCTGGATGGCCATCTGTCAAAGGGAGTGCTTTGAGGGTGTTCCTGCATAGCAGGGAGTTGGACTGGATGGCCCCTGGGGTCTCTTCCAACTCTATGATTCTATGATTGTATGATTCATTCTTTTGCCTCTGGAGCAGCAGAAAGCAAGCTCCTTCTATCTTCTACCTGACATCCTTTCAGATATTTAAATCCCATCATACCACCTCTCAGCTTTCTCTGCTTCAAGCTAAATGTACCCAACTCCACCACAGTGTTCTGTTTCTAGACCTTTGCTCATCTTACTTCCCCTTCTCTGGACAGGTTCCATTAATAGTACTATGCAACCCTTATGTTGAATGGCAACGCTGCACAACTGAACCAAGGCACAAACTGGGAAACTGAATGCAGAACTCAGTGTACATTTGCATCTCTCCAGAAAGCACATCCATGTACATAGGCACCACAACTATTACCCCCCCCCATGCAAACTTGTGGTACATCCTTAGATTTCATATTCTGATAGATGATGAATGCACAACCAAGACCATTTCTGCACTACACTGTTATGCTGCTGTTATTCCACCTTCAGCCTCCTGTGAAATTCTGAGGTTTGTAGTTTACTGAGGTCAAAGAGCTCTCTGGCTGAGAATTCTAAAGGCCCCTCCTTAAACTGCAAATTCCAGGATTCCACAGGATGATGAAAGTGGAAAAATAGCACTATAATAAGGTAGTACAGAAATGGCCCAAATCTGCATGTGTATCCATACATGATGGGCATCCACCCACAATGCACTTCTGTGTACAATGCACAAGTCTATCTATATTCCCTGCATATCTCTGTGCAATAGGACACATATGCAAATCTGCTTCTGCAAACTGGAATTGAAGGACTGTGTGTTCCCGTATGAGCCTGCCCAAATTCTTAAGATCTGCAAGGGAGGGCCTTCCTTCCTTCCATCCCACCACCATCATAGGCCATTTCCAAACAACACTCTTGTAGCGCAATGATTCCACTTTCAACCTCCTATGGAGTCCTGGGGTTTGTAGTTTTGGGAGGGGCCAGCTGGCCCCTCCCAGAACTGCAAACCCCAGGATTCCATAGGAGGTTGAAAGTGGAATCATCGTGCTATCAGAGTGTTGTGCGGAAATGTTCACAGACTTAGCTGGGGGGGGGTATGTGGGAGACAGAGGCCACATGGTAGCCACACTTTGAAACTCCCTCCCTGGGAAGCCAGATGGCTTCTTCGTTGCTGCCCTTTTGGAGGCAGGTTAAGACTGTTCTTTTCCAAGAAGTCTTTGGAAACTGATTTTAACAAAGGGAATTTCATGTTCCTGTTCTGTTTTTAAGTTTCTTTTAATATGATTTTAATGGCTTTAATTCTGTTGATAATTAGTACTCTTTTAATTTTGCATGTTTTTAACTATACGTGTTTTTATTGTGATTTTCTATCTATTTGTGAGCCACTTGAGTCTCCTCTGTGACGTAAGTAAAGTGCTTCCTTAGTATTAAAATGTTCTACCGCTTCCACAGGGAACTTGCATGGGACACCAACAGGATCCCATCTATTCTATTCTGTGGCATTTCCAGATTTTGTTTCAGAAAGGAAATACAGAATTGGAGAAGTTGGGCCAGCTCAACAAGACCCCATAGAATATGCACCAGGCACTTTAGAACTCCACAGAACTCTTTTTCACATTTGATTTTACTCCAAAAAGGAAGAAAGAGATTTTCTCAGCAGAAGACAGAAGCCCAGGCCATTTCCGCACTAGACTGTTATAGCGCTATCATTCCACTTTCAACATCCTATGGAATCCTGGGGTTTGCAGTTCAGGGAGGGGCCGGCCGGCCCCTCCCCGAACTACAAACCCCAGGATTCCATAGGATGTTGAAAGTGGAATGATAGCGCTATAACAGTCTAGTGCGGAAATGGCCCTAGTCTGCACACAGTTATAAGACATCAACCAGTTCTAAGAGGTGAGCTATTGCAAGAACTGGCAGCATATCGGAGATAAATTAGCCATTTTCCCTTTGTCTCAGCATACTTTGCTAACAAGAAGAAAATGTTCATTTTCTTCCGTTGATTTTATCCCAGTATTTATATGCAACCTTCCAGGGCAAAGTCCTCCCAAGGTGACTCCTGTAAACCTATTTTAAAGCATAAAAAGCCATTTTCAAATATATAAGAAACAGTTTAATGACACACAGAAAACCCAGCAGCAGTTTAACATACTATAAAACCCAGCTCCCAGTGCTCTTAATAACTTGCCGTTTGGCACAAAGCGGTTCTTAAGGGCTTTTTAAAAGCTAATAAAGATGGGATCGTCCTGCAGGCTACCTTTTGGAGGCAGTTGGGCACAGGGGGAAATACAATCAGGGGCCTCAATGTGGAAATCCAGAAGCTGGGAAGGGAGAAAGAGGGAGATCCAAGGAGCCAGAGGAGGCTGTCGGGTCCCATGACCAGAAAGCAGGAGATGAAATGTCTCCATCGTTATAGGACGAGCTTGTGGTCTGGCACCATCTGTCTCCATGAGCAAAGAGTCATAGAATCATAGGATCTAAGGCCATTTCTGCCCTATTCTTCCACTTTCAACCTCCTTTGGAATCCTGGGGTTTGCAGTTTAGGGAAGGATCTTTAGAGTTCTCAGTCAGAGAGCTCTTTTGCCTCAGTGAACTGTAAACCCCAGGATTCCACAGGATATGTTGAAAGTGGAATAAAAGCACTATAACAGTGCGGTGTGGAAATGGCCTTGGTCTCCCTAGAGTCACGGGCTTGTTTGGTGAGGATCTGGAAGATGGACCCTCGTGGCGGCTACCTCCTGGGCTGTGGAACTCCCTCCAACATGAGGCAAGGCTGCCCCCCTCTCTGCTCTCTTTCTGCCAGCAGGCAAAGGACTTTTTTATTTAAATAGGGGCTTGGTAATTAAACGGTAGCACAGAAGAGTCTTTTAAGGGTGGATACGCACCGTAGTTTTATTCTTTGCTGTTGTTGTGTGCCTTCAAGCCAGTTCTGACATATGGCGATCCTAAGGAGAACCTATCATGGGATTATCTGGGGGCTGAGAGTGTGTGACATGCCCAAGGTCACCTCATGGCCCTGTGGGCAATTGAACCCTGGTCTCCAGAGTTGTGGTCCAATGCTCGAAATACTACACCGTTCCGGGTCTGTTTTATTCTTACTGTTATGGTTCTTATTGTTATGTTTTAATACTTTTGTGTATTAAAGCATTTTTCTCCATTTAAAACTTCAAATGAGTGCATTTGTTAAATGATAGCTAACTTAATTGTTTTTAAACCCTTTCTCATCGTCATTCTTTGGTTGATGCTGCTGCGGCATGGATGATCCTGACTTTGGGTCGCCCATGAGTTTGGACTTTAAAGTATCAGGCAGGTTCCAGAATTCCCCTGCTTTGCCCTCCCCTCTTGCCCTTGAGAGCAATGGGAAGAGAGCCGGCATCCGACTTAGGAGTTGGGATGGGGTTGAGGAGATGTGGGAGATGCAAGGCACCCCTTTGGTGAGACTGGCCCATACCTTTTGTGAGGAAGCCTTATGTTGGACCTGAAAGGCTGAGCTGGGCAAAGCATGCCTGGGGGCCTCGTTCTGGTTCCGCCGATCAAAGGATTGCTTTCTCCATCCATCTCTTCACTTGTTCCCACTTGAGGGATCTGGATGTTTGGATCAATACTGGTGCTTATGAGCCTAGCGCTGAGCCAGAAATGGATGCAGAGCCCGAGCTGGACAGAGATTCCGTAATCCACACCGAGAGATGCTGAGCATGCAGACAAACAGTTGGCGGTATACCTGCTTGATCCCTGGATTTCCCAGGCTAATACCTTCAGGCTTGGAAGCCTACAAGGGCCAGCAGCGGTCTCCAGCCCAAAACTCCAAAAAGAGGGAAAAATTACTGCTGGGGTAAGTTCCTCTGCAGCAATGAGGAACTGCTCTGGTATGAGGATGCATTTAAAAAAAAAAAAAAAAACCAGCCGGGCTCATGCAGTGATAAATACATCAGGGCCTCCCTCTCCGTGGCAGCGAAGGCAGGAAAATGGAGGATGTTTGTCAGGCAGTCCATGGGGTGCCACTTCTAAGGCCGCTCTGCAATTGATGTGGAGTGAAAGGCACTGATTGTAGCATGGATGTGCAGCAGGAGGGGAAACCGTTCTGTCTTCCAGCCCCTGCTCTCCCCAGCAGAGGCCCAGGAGCTTATCCTTGACTGCAGAAATGTAGAGTCAGAGGGAAACCCAAAGGCCATCTTGTCAGGCCCCTGCCTTGCAAGGAAGGAAATCCACAGCTGCTAAGGCATTGTTGTTGTTTTTTCAAAATAATTTTATTTATTATATGAAAGCACAAAACACCAGACATAAACTGAACAAAGAAAACAGAAAGAAAGGGGGGAAAGCATCCATACAAAGACCAACCAAGATCCTCTATGCAATATAATGCTAAATAATAACCACAAAATAATGGAATTATAAACATCAATCTAAACTAATAAACAAATAACTACACATAATTAAAAACGTGGTTCCCACCCCTCTTACCAACAGCCCATACTAGCTCGACAGAAGCACTAATATAAGAAAAGAATAAATATATTAGTATGGCAACAAATTAAAGTCATCTATAATTTTCTTTAACACGTTCACATGATATTGCAATAAATAGTTATCTAATCGTTTAAGAAAATAAGAGCTGCAAGTTCAGAACTCCAAAATCATCATATTACCCTATTTTTCTCTTAAATAATCAATCAACAATTGCCAATCCCTTCCAAACTCATCTTCTCTAGAACCTTTTAGTCCTGATAAGGCACTTATGAAGCAAAGGTTGCTCATCCAAATGGACACTAGTTCTTCTCTTTTGGAGACTCAGGTGGAAGCCAAGGGGCACAAACCTTTTAACCAGCAAACCATGGGATTCCCATCACTCTTGCACGCTTTCTGTAACTCACCACAACCCACGAGTTTTCCGCACAAGAGTGTTATAGCGCTATGATTCCACTTTCAACCTCCTATGGAATCCTGGGGTGTGCAGTTTCGGGAGGGGCCAGCCGGGATCCCAGGATTCCATAGGAGGTTGAAAGTGGAATCATAGCACTATAACAAGCTAGTGTGGAAATGGCCTCTGTTGTTGCTTGGCCACACATGTCCCAGTTTTCTTCTGTGAAATGTGGGAGGCGTGTGGTGGTCTGCAAGCCAATGTGCCTGTTGATTGTCCTACTGCACAGGGGTGTGTGTGTGTGTGCAAAGGGCTGTTTCCACAACCTCAGTGAATCAAGCGTGGAGGTTTGAAGACTTATAATTCAAGGATGGGCAACTGCATGCTCAATGGTCACATTGGTTGAACTCTGTGTATTCAGAGGTGAACTGAATACCGACCTTGCACCGTGGCCAAGAAAGTATAGCCACTTGTGTAAGTCATCTTACATGTGACAAAATACCAGCAGCACTGAGCCTGCGAAGGATGTGGAACAATTGTACCCAAGGAACCATTTGTCATTTGGCCTTGTTGTCGTCGTCATCATCATCATCATCATCATCATCATCATCATCATCATCAATTATTTACATAGCACCACCACTCTATCTGGCCCTTTATAAGTAAAAGAACAGCAAAACAGTTCCCTGCCCTCTGGCTTACAATCTAATGAAGACGTGACACAAAAGGAAAAGGTAGTGTGGAAGGGCATTAAGTTCAGCAGATGCTGCCTCTTCTTCTCTCCCTCCCAGGCCAGGGCAGGAGCGGTGGGGATGGAGGGAGGGCTTTCCTCTTTTTTCTGGGTCTAGGCATGATGGAACCATGCCTAGCTCTTCCTCTCTCCCTCTGCAGCCAGGGCAGGGGCCGTGGGAACGGAAGGAGGACCTTTCCTCTTTTTTTCTGGACTAGGCATGATGGAGCCATGCCTACCTCTCCCTCTCTCCCTCTGCAGCCAGGGCAGGAGTGGTGGGGATGGAGGGAGGGCTTTCCTCTTTTTTTCTGGGCCTGGGCATGATGGAACCATGCCTACTTCTTCCTCTCTCCCTCTGCAGCCAGGACAGGGGCTGAGGGGACAGAGGGAGGACCTTTATTTCGCTTGCTTCTGGGCCCAGGCATGATGGAGCCATGCCTGCTGCTTCTCTCTTTCCCAGGCCACGGCTGTGTCCATGCTTCTTAGAGAGCAGGACAATCATGCATCTTGTCCCTGGACCCATGGCCACCTCTTAGAAGCCCTGCTGCTGAAGACTTTTGCTTTTCTCCCAAATTTTTGTCCTTCCACAGATCTGCAGGGATGGGCCTCTCTCTTTCTCTGCGGTTGGCTTCACTAACTTTCCACTCAGTTTGGCAGCCATCAAGGAGGGAACTGTGACAATTGGGCATCTATCCCCCACTGGCACCTTCAAAGATAGGAGATCAGGACCGTTGTCTCCATGAGCTGCAAATGCTTCCGCCCTTTATCTTGCCTCTGCATATCCAGATATATATTTTTTCTTTTTCCTTCCCCAAGTTGGCAATAAAATAACTGAGACTGTGCAGAGATGGGGGATGGGGAAACCATGGGGAAGGAGATAAGAAACTGCCGGATGACAAAGGAGATCTGACAAGGCAGAAAGATGCGACAGCCCCCAGATTAGAGGGAAGGAAACTTAAAAGAGGCAAATTAAACACTTCTTCTTCAGAGAGAGGGAGAGGGAGAGATAAAATATTGTGCCAGAGAGACAGAAAGGGGCGGGAGGGGGGAGAATACAGCCATGGGAAGTGTAACTGTTTTCAAAAGTCACCTTTATCCACCATCATCATCTCAGCAGAAGATTTGGGGAGGAAGGGAGGGAAGGAGATTAACAAACAATTTGATTCCATGGTGGAAATTATCTCCCCCACCTTCTTCTTTTTCCCCTAGTGCCAATTTAAAGATAACTTTTTGGAAGAAGACAGCAAAGTTACCTAACTACAGAGCAGGGATGGGAATCGTCCGGTCCTTCCAAGATTGTTGGACTGCAGCTCCCAGCATTCCTCGCCTGCTGGTTGTTGGAGTGCAAGTCTCAGCATTCCTCACCCACAACAGCAGTTGGATTACAACTCCCAGCGTTCCTCACGCACCACAGCTCTTGGTAAACCAGCAAAGATGGAGCTGTGTTGGAGGGTGACGAGAGACTGTTAGAACCTACAGTCCAGGAGTATTTGGAGGGCTACGTGATGATTATTGCTTCTGCTCTAGAAAGACCAACCTTCTCTCCAGTCGCATCTCTTGGTTGACCGTCACTATTGTCACTGGAACAGGTTTCCTCGATATGGGGACAGTCTATTTATTTGTTCAGTTAATTAGCTGGCTGGTTATTTTGCTCATTTATATTCCAGCTTTTTCCGAGTAGTTTGACTCAAAGCACCCTACAATATGTTAATAACAATACAGATTAAAACTGTACAAAAACACCAAAAGGATAAAGATAAAAGTTACTTAAAACACAATTTATGAAGTTAAAACATTTGAAATGCATTAAATGACTACATGCAAACTTCAAAACAATACCACACACCAATAAGATCCCATCCCAGCCAGTTTCTAAAAGCCTGATGGTACAAGAATGTTGGAAGGAGAGCAAGAACAGGACCTTCCTGGCCTCTCTTAGGAGGGACTTCCAAAGTCTGGGAGCAGCCACACTGAGAAGGTGCTGTCTTCCTTTCCTTGCTGCCACCAAACATGCCTGAACAGGTGGTGGAACAGAGAGAAGGACCTCCCTTGAAGATCTGAGAGTTCTTCTGGGCTCACCCAAGCCACGTAGGGCTTTGTGAGTCAGCACTGTGAATGCGGGAAACAGACCAGCACACAGGAGACACTGGTGGAGCTACTAGCTGACATCCTGGTGGTAGGCAGCCAAAGAGGCTCATCTCCTGGAAGGGTGTAGGACAGAAAACTGGCTTACAAAAAGGGAAGAGCTCCTTGACTGTAGAAGCTGTTCAACAGTGGAACTTGGAGGGTAGCAGACTTTCTTTGAAGGTCTTTAAACCGAGACTGGATGGCCACCTTTAATGAGTGTGTCAGTTGTGTATTCCCGCATGGCAGAAGGGGGCTGAACTGGACGGCCCTCTCATCCATTCCATCTGTGACCATTTCTCACAAGTGCATTAGCTGCCTATTCCTCCATGGCAGGAACTTGGACTGAATGGCTCTTCCAATCCATGTCGGGGGCTCCGGCCCAGCCGGCCCTCCCGGTGGCGATTCGGAGGCCACCGCGGATGCAGTCCTCGGAATGGAGGACGGCCCAGATGACTCCCGGGTCGCCGCGGAGGCCCCCGGCACCGGGAAGGGCCGCCCAGACGCCGTGGAGGCCTCCGCCGCTGGGAAAGGCCGCCCGGACGCTGCGGAGGCCGCCACCGCCGAATAAGACACCACAGAGGCCTCCACCACCAGGAGGGGCCGCCTGGACACTGCGGAGGCTGCCGCAGCCGAGGAGGAACGCCCGAGCAGTCTGCCAGGGTGGGCAGGACCCAGGCTCCATGCTGGGGCACCGCCCACCCGCGACCCCAATCCGGAGGAGGCTGCCGGCCCTCCTCCCACGTTCCGGCGGCGGGCCAAGGAGGCCACCCGCCGCTCCTGACGACTGCTGGAGCAGTGGCTGCAGGCTGAGAGCTCTCAGCTGGCTGAGGGCTCTCAGCTGGCTGAGGGCTTGCAGCTGTGAGCCTGGCTAAGGGCTTGCAGCTGCGAGCCAGCTGTCAGATTGGCTGCCGCTGACCCTGGAGGCCTACTTAAGGCCAGCAAGAGGCAGTGGGAGGCACAGAGCAACAACTGTTGGTCCTCCCTGAGATGTCTGTCTGAGCCTGGTTCCAGCCATGCCTGCCTACGACCGTGCCTTCGTCCAGAGACCCTGCCAGCCCTGCCTTCTGCCAGCTTTCTGGGTGAAGTAACCCTTTCTTACTTTCCATTGTACCTGCCACAAGGACTGTTTGTGTTTGCCTTTGACCGCTGGCAGGGGCCTCCACAGGCGAGACTCCTGTGACTCCTGACCCACCTCTGCTCGACCCCAGCCTGCCGCCGACAATCCACTCCAAGTCTGTAGTTCTATGAACTTATTGACAACAGTGCCCAGGCAGTTAAAAAAATTGTCCAAGGTCTTGAACCTGTTTGAGGGATAGAATTCAGCACCTTGGAGAATTCCTTTGAATCTAGGATCTTTTGGATAGCAACATTTTCCCTTGCTGATTTTCCTTCATTCCACTGGTCCTGCTGATGGGTGTTAGGTTCTATTGTACACTCATATTTTAGAAAAGAACTCTGTTAGTTATTTATGGTGCTTTACTTATTTTGGAAAGTCTGAAACATACAGTTCTTTCAAAACTACTACCATGGGAAAGGAGGTTGTTAACTTCCAAAAGCTGAATGAGGGCCTCTCTTATTAAATGTGGAGAGGAGATGATTGAGAGCAATCATCAAAATGGAAAACATTTTTTCAAGTCCTTTTCTGCTTACAGAAAGGCATAGAATCATAGAATCATAGAGTTGGAAGAGAACCCAGGGGCCATCCAGTCCAACCCCCTGCTATGCAGAACACACATCAAAGCATTCCCAACAGATGGCCATCCAGTCTCTGTGTAAACACCTCCAAAGAAGGAGACTCCACCACACTCTGTGGAGGCAACAGATTCCACTGCTGGACAGCTCTGATCATTCAGAAGTTCTTCCTGAGGTTCAGGTGGAATCTCCTTTCCTGCAGCTTGAATCCATTGCTCCTTGTCCTGGTCTCTGGAGCAGCAGAAAACAAGCCCACTCCCTCTTCAACATGGCATCCCTTCAAATATTTAAACAGGTCTATCATGTCCCCTCTTAACCTTCTCTTCTGCAGACTAAACATTCTCAGCTCCCTAAGTCGCTCCTCACAGGGCTTCAGGGCTTCCAGACCCTTCAGCATTTTGGTCGCCCTCCTCTGGACAAACTCCAGCTTTTCTGTATCCTTCTTTAAATGAAGTGCCCAGAACTGGACACAGGATTATTCCAGATAGGGCTTGACCAACGCAGAATAGAGTGGTACCATTACCTCCCTTGAACTAGACACCATATTCCTATTGATGCAATCAAGAATCGCATTGGCTTCCTTGGCTGCCATATCACACTGCTGATTCATGTTCAGCTTGTGATCTACCAAGACTCCTAAATCCCTTTCACACATACTGCTATCCAGCCACGCATCCCCTGTTCTATATTTGTGCATTCCATTTTTTCTGCCTAAGTGCAGGACCTTGCATTTCTCTCTATTGAAATTCATTTTATTAGCTTTGGCCCAGCTCTCCAATCAGTCAAGCTCTCTTTGAAATATGATCCTGTCCTCTGGTGTATTAGCAACCCCTCCCAATTTGGTGTCATCTGCAAATTTGCTCAGCATGCCCTCTATTTGTTTGTAATTTTACATAAATGATATGATTTTACTACACCACCATTTTTAATGGGACTTGAGCATCCATGACTTTTGATATACACAGGGGTCCTTGACCTGAGCCTAAGGGGATGCTGTGTATCCCAGGGCCTCATCCAAAATCTGGAGCATAAACAGTGGCATACACAGAAATTAATCCCTGAAGCTGCATCTCCTGATTCTTTCTCTGTTGTGGCTTTAAATGCAGCCCAAACAGGGGCTGCAGTTTGTTACCTTCACACCCAGAGACACACAGAGAGGCACCCTGCTCCTTCTGCCAGTTCATTATCCCTGATGTACCGACAACATTGCACAACAGGTTGAAGGGCGGCGTGACCTTCCCGCGCTGAGACGCCCGGCCTAGAAAGCTCAGCCGAAGCCGCGCCTGCCCGGCCAGCCTCGCCTCCTCCCTTCCCGAGCTCCCATATTGGCATTTCACCCACTCCTTGTCTGAGTTAATATTTGAATTCTCTTTGCATTGGGGTTTTTGGCAATCCAAAGAACAATTAACCTGACACAAATGCTTGTTTCACCACACTTACTCCGGGGTGCTGACAAGAAAAGTAATTTTTCTTTGATTGAATTGGACTTAGGTGGGGAAAAAATAACTCCCAGTCTTTGCTGAGGAGCTTTCTATGTGCAACCCAGGAAATTGCCTGCCTTCTGTTTCATTTTTACCATGACAAATCTGGGTTCTCATTCACACTGAGTTGGGAATTAAGCAAAACCCCAATCCAGAGTCTGAGGGAAAAACTTCTGGCAGAAAGACACGGCTAAGGCACTCCCAAAAGGTACCCATCCAAGCTCTGGTTGAGGACATTCAGAAAAGGGACCCCACCACCCCAGAAGACAGCTCATTCCACTGTCTGAAAAGTTCTCACCACCAGGACGTTCTTCTTTTGGTGGAATCTCTTTTCCTGAAGTTTGAAGTGTTGCTCCCTAGCGTCCTAGTCTCTGGAGCAGGAAAAAGCAGGCTTGCCCCACCTTCCAGATGACATAATTTCAAACATTTAAACATGTCTATCACGTCCATCCAGCCATGTTTAAAAACCTTCAAAGAAGGAGGAGACTCCACCACACTCCACTGAGGCAGCAGCGGATTCCACTGTTAAACAACTCTGACCCGCAGGAAGTTCCTTCTCATGTTTAGATGGAATCTCTTTTCCTAGAATTTGAACCCATTGCTCCACAGTGTTCTTGTCTCTAGAGCAGCGGTTCTCAACCTGTGGGTTGCAACCCCTTTGGGGGTCAAACGACCCTTTCGCAGGAGTCGCCTAAGACCATCGGAAAATACATATTTCCGGTGGTCTTAGGCTCCATTCCCTCCTCGGTGGTGGTGCACAAGTGCGAGCCATGCACTCGCATCCTCCTGCCCCTTTTGGTGGGAGCGCGTGGAACCAAAGGGGGCAGGAGGTGCAAGCGTGTGGCTCGCACTTCAGCACCACCACTCCTGGGCCTTTTCTGCACATTACCTTATTGCAGGTTCTTGCGCAAGGTGCTCTCTTCGCTGCTCCTTCCTCCCACAGCTGGCTTCCTGGTCACGCGACCGCCCCGCCCCTACCTTCTGCAGTGCAGCCATAGGTGCAGTGCAGACCACCCCCTGTTCAGAAGGGACTGAAATCGCTCCCCTTCTCCACTACCGGGAGAACCTCTCGTCTGACGGGCCAGCTTGGGGGGCGGCGGCAGCACGGGCGGGTAGCCCCCTCCTCACCACGGCCCCTGCCCCACTTGCCACGGAGGGGGGCGCTGTGGAAGGACCAGGGGGCCGCAAGGCAGCGCTTTTCCGGGGGGGCGAGCTGTGCCCAGCGCACAAGACAAGGCACTGAGATTCTTCTCCCCCCCGGCCAGGGTCGACACTCTGGAAACTTTTCCCACACTGCCCCCCCAGAGGAAATGAGAGCAAAGCAGAAGCAGAGCCCAGGGGGGTGGGGTTCTTGGATTTTTTCCTGGGGAAGACGTGAGGCTCCTCTTTCCCTCCCTGCCCACCTCCCCATGTTCCTGGCCAGCGAGGCGGCCTTTGCCGGGAAGGGGAGGCATTGTAAATAATAAATAAATAATTTTATGGTTGGGGGTCACCCAACATGAGGAGCTGTATTAAAGGGTCACGGCATTAGGAAGGTTGAGAACCACTGCTTTAGAGTTTCAGAAAACAAGCCTGTTCCGTCTTCCATATGACATCCCTTCAAGTATGTAACAGGGCTATCACGTCCCCTCTTAGCCTTATCTTCTCCAGGCTAAACACCCCCAGCTCCCTAAGGTGCTCCTCACAGGGCTTCATGGTTTCCACCATTTTGGCCGCCCTCCTCTGGACACATTTCAGTTTGTCCATATCCCTCTTGAACTGCCATGCCAGAACTGGACACAGGATTCCTAGAGAGAAAATAGGGGCAATTATCGGTTATTGCTTTGAAAGAGTAAAATACATCTGTATTCCAAATTTACACAAATTTAAGTATTGTAAGAAAAACATTTGATTATATTTTGCATCTTTATCATTAAAAAGTATAGATCTACTGTTTCTATGTATAAGGCACTGTAACTGTGTATGAGTTTGTATAATTTTCATATGCTTATATATAATTTGATATGTCAAAAAAAAAGAAAAAGAAAAAGAAAAAAGAACTGGACACAGGATTCCAGGTGGGGTTTGACCAAAGCGGAATAGAGTTACACTACAAATTCCACGGAACTGGACGCTGTGCTTCTACTGATGCAGTCCAGAAATGCATTGGCTTTTTTCAGGCTGTTGTTTCATGCTTACCTTGATGTCTACTAAGATTTCTTATTAAAATATCCTCTTAAATACCAATGCACTTTCCTTGGTCTGGAGTAATGTGTGCAGCTCATGTGCAAGTATGAAGCTGTGAGTCACAGGAAAGGTTCATCTAGCCCACAGATGGACAAAGTGCGGCCATCAGCTGCATGTGGTTCATGACATCTTTTCTATGTATTTTTAAATAGTTTTTACTGTTCCCATCCCATCCAGATCCCCTGCAACTTGCTCTTCCTGAGAGGTTGAATTGCTTCTTTGGAGAGGACCAATTTACCTTTTAAACCTTTTAAACAGGTTTCAGGCATCTCCTCATCTGTGGATCCTCAAAAGAGAAGAGAAGATGGAGCAGTGATGGTGGTAGCCCTCTTTATTAGTCAGAAAGGATCTCCCATGCTCTCTGACAATCAAAAGGCAGATCAGGGAATAGGGATTCAGAGGGTGCTGGATGCAAGCACAAGGCCACCTTATACTCACATATCTATTTGTTGAGTTGTTGGAGAGGCTGGTTTTCCCCTCCTTCTTCTACAACAAGTGAAGAGCCATCCTTTTAGGATTAACGGTTGTGCTGTGACAGAATAGCCCCCCCACAGGTTCTGGTGGAGAGTGGAGGAAACTGGGGAAACACCTAGCTATGCCCCTGTAGACAGACACAGATTGATGACATCATCAGCTGAGATACTGGAGGTCTCAATGGATCCCTGTTGAAGAAGTCCTGAGGATAGATCCAGATGTTTCTACAATGCCCCTCAATCTCCACCTGTAATGAAATGGCAGCAGCAGGAGGTTCTTGCAACACACTGTTGTGTCCTAGTGGGCATGTCAGGTAAGTCACAGTGGAATTCCACATGAAGGGCCCTTGAGCCACGTGTGGACCTATGGGATTTCAGCCTCAATGTCTAATCTGGAGATTTACTCTTGTTGCTTTGCTATGTGTCTTCAAGTCATTTGTGACTCATGGTGACCTTAAGGTGAACCTATCACAGTCAATATTTTTTCCAGTGGGGGGGTTGCCATAGCCTTCTTCTGAGGCTGAGATTGTGTGGCTTGTCCAAAGTCACCCAATGGGTTTCCAAGGCTGACAGGGATCCAAATCTTGGACTCCCAAAGTCCTAGTTCAATGTTCAAACACATTGGCTGAATTTTCTTTGCAAGATTTCTTCAGAAGTGTTTGCCATTGCCTTCCTCTTAGGAGAGAATGACTTGGCCCAGTGGTTTTCCATGGGATCGTAGACACATAGAACGTCAGAGCTGGAAGGGATCACAGTCCAAATTTTGCCCTACATAAATACGTGGCTAAAGCATTCCTGAAAAGCACCCATCCAATCTTTGTTTAAAGACTCTCCAAAGATGGAGTTTCCCTTCCTAATGTTTAAGATGGACTCTCTTTTCTTGTCATTTGAATCCATTGGTTTGTGTTCTGGTCTCCGGGTCAGCAGAAAACAATCTGGCTCCATCTTCTCTGTGACTTCCCTTCATATTAAAAAGATAGCCATCATGTCAGTGAGAGTCAGTGTGGTTTGGTGGTTTGAGCCTTGGACTATGAACCTGGAGACCAGAGTTCAATTCTCTGCTCAGCCACGGAAACCCATGGGTGACCTTGGACCTGTCACACACTCTCAGCCCCCAAGAAACCCTGGGATAGGTTCACCTTAGAGTCACCACCAATCAGAAATGATTGGAAGGCAGACAACAACCATTGTGCCACCTCTCACTCTTCTCTTCTCCAAGGTAGACATGTCCAGTTGTTACTCCAGCTATGGCATGGTTGGTGAGAGCACCCAGATATCATTTTGATATCAAACAATTCGGCCTTTGCTTGACCTTTTTCCGCCACCCCACTCCACGTGTTTGCGAGGTTCTCCAGACAAGCACGTACAGGGTGCAGCCGCTAATGGTTTTGCATTCCAGACTCCATTGAGGCCGGCAACTCAAGCCCCTCTCATCGCTTCAGGGAACTTCTCACTGCAAACCTTACAAAAGATGCGTGGCTCTCAGCCAGACTAGTCCTTTTAGACAGGACATTTCCATACTGGCCAAACTATTGTTGTCCAGCCTTAAGCTCATCATGCAAACTTGACCTTTTCCAGCTCCTTTGTCCAGCTCCAAATTTTCTTTGTTCTCACCAAGACTGACATAGCCGGTAGACACAATTCACCCTATAAAAACCCCTCTTTTCCAAATGGTCTTCGGACTCCTTTGGACTCCTTTGGACTTCCATCCCGCCTTGCTGCCGGTTGTCTAAGGAAACTCCCCTCAGCGAGCCCCGCTGAGCTTTCTCTCCCGGAACCCCCTTTCTCTCCAGGACTACGAGACCAGGTGTCGTATCGCCCGATCCCTTCTAAGTTCTCCGTTTCTATTTCCAAGCTAGTTAGTATTTGTTGTGCCTTTCTTGGTGTTTTTCTTAATAAAAATCATTGTTTGTTACTTTAAACGCTTGTCTAACTGCTCTCTGACCTGACGCTGTGGACATTGGGCAACAGATCCTAGCTGCCTCTCGTTTAGCCTGCGAGAGTGCTCTGGCTAATTTCCCCCAACTGGTGTTTTTATCTGGTAATTTGGGTGCCCCTCCGGGGACCCCCCAACACACAGGGTAACACAGCTCCCTCAGCCACCCCTCATGTGACTTGGCCATTGTTCAGCAGAGATGGAAACACGGGTCCCCTGAAGTCCTCATCAAACCACCACACTGCACTGACTCCCCAAAATGTTGCTCTAGAGGCCATTTTTCATTGCCTTCCGCTAAGGCTGAGAGAGTGTGATTTGCCCAAGGTCAGCCAGTGAGTTTTCATGGCTCAACAGGGATCTAAACTCTGGATGAAGATTTGAAACTTGGCCCCCAGAGTCTCAAACCACGAAACCAACACTCAGATGGTGACCAGATGGTGGTTTGATCCACTCTTTACAACCCTGATATCAGACCTTGGCCTTAAGACTGGAAAACATCCACCATTTATCATTCAACAGTCAGAAAATGTTGTCACTTTAGCTGCATCTGTTTTATATGTTATGAATATTTATTTTGCAGATGCCAACTTCAAGAAAACATATTTTTGGAAAGATGGTCAGCTTATAGTAATGTGTGTAGCTGGCTTATGTTTGTATCCTCTGTACCATCTCTTTCCTTTTATCTTTTTACCTTTTCTTCTTTCCTTTCACTTTCCTTTTCTTCTTTTCTTTGTATTTATACTTTTTTTTAAAAAAAATGGTGTTAATCCTTTAAGCTGTTTTAGCTTCTTGAATTGTTTAATATGTCTCAGTGTATGCAAATTATCATTTTTTAACTGTATTGAATTTTAAATTGTTTTAACAGTTAAAACTTAAACTGGCTAAACTGATTTGACTTGTGGGCCAGCCTGAGGCCATTTCTGCACTAGCCTGTTATAGCACTATGATTCCACTTTCGACATCCCATGGAATCCTGGGGTTTGCAATTTCGGGAGAGGCCACCCGGCCCCTCCCGAAACTGCAAACCCCAGGATTCCGTAGGATTCGAAAGTGGAATCATAGCACTATAACAGGCTAGTGCGGAAAGGGCCTGAGATTTTGTGATATAGGGCAGAATATAAATGCATCAGTAAATAGATAAATACTAGATGTTTGGCAGAGACACGGTACATTAATGAAATGGAATAGCCAAGGCTGGGTCCCAATCCGATTCTGTTTGGCTCAGCCTGCAGATTCTGTTTTCGGTTTCCGGAAGACAATGTTACCAGACCTGCCACCAGAAGGACAAGATGAAATCCCTCCTGATTCAATTAAAAATATTGTAGTAGCCACAGATAAAAAGGCATTTGACCAGGAAGCAATTTCCGTGGCAGGCTCTGTAATGGTTAAATTGATTTTTATCAATACTGTTACCCTGTATGTTGGGGGTCCTGGGAGGAACACCAGTTGGGGGAATTAAACTCGAGCACTCTCTCAGCTAAACGAGAGGCAGGGTAACGTTAGCAAGGATCTTTAACCCAATGTCTACAGCGTCAGGTCAGAGAGCGGCTAGACAAGGTTTTCAAAGTAATAAACAATCTTTTATTAAAGACAAGAAACACGAAAGACAAGACATCAACTAACTAACGGAGAAATAGAAATGGGGAACTTTTCGGGAAGGGCAATACGACACCTGGTCTCGTAGTTCTGGAGAGAAAGACGGGGTTCCGGGAGAGAAAGCTCAGCGTGGGGAGCTGAGGGGCGTTTCCTTCGCCAACCGGCAGCAAGGCGGGATGGAAGTCCAAAGTAGTCCGAAGACGTCCCAAAAGTGGGGACCTTTTATAGGGTGGAGTTTACCTACAGGCTATGTTATGCTCGGTGAGAACAAAGGGGATTTGGAGCTGGACAAAGGAGTTGGAAAAGGTCAGGGTTTTTTAGCTCTTAAGACAATAGCGTGGCCAGTTCGTTAATAGCCTGACATAAAGAAATGGTTTGGCTTTTGGCTGCATGGCTTTGTGTAGATCCAAGCCGAACAGAGCCGGTTTGCAGGGAGGTTTTTCCCTAAAGCAACAGAGAGGCTTAAATTGCCTGCCTGAATAGGGTTTTGGGACGTACAACCATTAATGGTTGTGCCTAATACGTGCTTGTCCGGAGGACCTCTGCAAACACGTGGAGTAGGGTGGCAGGGAAAGGTCAATCCAAGGCCAAATTATTTGATATCAAAAGGATATCTAGCGCTCTCACCAGACATATCATAACCATGATAACAATACCATTGAGCAAAGCCACAATCATTATTTTTAAAGAGAGGCATCTGGGTTAGTCACGATGGTTATATCCATCTTCTCTCCAAGAGTTTGGTGTCCATTTTCCAAAAAATTGTGGCACCCAGAAGCAGAACCCCTGCTTTCTTGTGGCATGGAGAAAATGGACACAACACTCCAACATTTCATAGGCCCTTTCCGCACAATAGTCTTATAGTGTGATTATTCCCCTTTCAATCTCCTAGGGAATCCTGGGGTTTGCAGCTTCGGGAGGGACTGAAGCTGCAAACCCCAGGATTCCCTAGGAGGTTGAAAGTGGAATAATCACACTATAAGACTGTCCTGCGGAAAGGACTCTAGAATGGAAACTGGGGCCAAACAACATCAGAGCATGGTTATGACGGCAGGAGTTCAAGAAGGATATTGACAAGCTGGAAAGTGTCCAGAGGAAGACAACCAAGATGGTCAAGGGTCTGGAAACCATGCAGTTCTATGACGAGTGGCTCAGGGATCTGGGTAGGTTTAACCTGAAGGAGAGAAGGTTAAGAGGTGACATGATAGCCATGTTTAAATATTTGAAGGGAGGTCATGTTGAAGATGGAGCAAGCTTTTTTTTCTGCTGCTCTAGAGACTAGAACAAGGAGCAATGGGTTCAAACTACAGGAAAAGATATTCTACCTAAACATCAACAAGAACTTTTTAATGGTAAGAAGCAATTTGAGAGTGTAGTGGAGTCTCCTTTTTTGGAGGTTTTTAAACAGAGGCCGGATGGCCATTTGTTGGGGGTGGTCTGAGCATGTGTTCCTGCATGGCAGAAAGGGGTTGAACTTGACGGCTGTTGTCTCTTCCATCTCTGTGATTCTATAATTCTATGGCCATTTGCACACTAGACTGTTATAGTGCGATTATTCCACTTTCAACCTCCTATGGAATCCTGGGGTTTGTGGTTTAGCCAGGGGCTTCTGAGGATGGCCTTTGAGGCTCCTCCCTAAACTGCAAACCCCAGGATTCCATAGGAGGTTGAAAGTGGAATCATAGCGCTATAACAGGCTAGTGTGGAAATGGCCTACGAGTTATGAATGAGGAAGAATAGAGAAGCTAGGAGAGGCTGCAACAGTTCGATTTTGGCTAAATCTCCTGGAAGTGGCAAGACCCCACCCCTTTCTCCCTGTCCTCCTTCCTAAGTCAACCGAATGCAACCTGCTTTGTCACTTTGAATGCAGCTTGCAGCAATTGAAGTAAGCTGAGGACAAGCAGAGAATGTCTGAGGAGGAAGAGTAGCCGAGAGACAGAAACTGAAACATTTTAAAAATAGCTGAAAAGCGCGATGGCTGAGGATTACTCAGGAGTGACCCTGCCACGTAGAGGCAGTTGGCGGGTATATGATGGACAGTTTCTACACAGAGAGGCTGCTATGCCTCTGTTGTTATAGAGAAAGACGGGAAACTTTCACCCCTGGCCTGTTCTGTGCCGTGGCTGGGTGTTCAGTCTGTCGCCGAAGCCTGACCCCGGCTTCTGCTGCTCTGTTACAGGTGCAGAGAGTGGGGCATCCAGGGGCAGAGTGGGGGAAAGAGTGCAAGTTTTGTCATCTATGCACTTGCAAATTTCCCATCAGATTGTCTGTGGGTCTTAGAGGTAGGACAGGCTGAGCATCCTTTATCCAAAATGCTTGCAATCAGAAGTGTTTTGGATTCTTTTTCCAGAGTTTGGAATATGTGTATTTGCATATACATAAAATACAGTCCTGTACAGGATCATAGAGTCATAGAAATGTAGAGTTGGAAGAGACCCCAGGGGCCATCCAGTCCAACCCCCTGCCATGCAGGAACACCCTCAAAGCACTCCCGACAGATGGCCATCCAGCCTCTGCTTAAAAACCTCCAAAGAAGGAGGAGACTCCACCACACTCCATGGAGGGAGCAGCAGATTCCACTGTGGGACAGCCCTGACCGTCAGGAATTTCTTCCTGAGCTTCAGGTGGAATCTCCTTTCCTGCAGCTTCAATCCATTGCTCCTTGTCCTGGTCCCACTCCCTCCTCTACATGGCATCCCTTCAAATATTTAAACATGGCTATCATGTCCCCTCTTCACCTTCTCTTCTGCAGAGGATACCTCCAGGGAGCCTGTGAAGAAACTAAGTGGTACCACAGCTACCACTTTGGACCAAGCTGTACATCTGGGTTCCCACCATTTCACAGATCCTCACATCTTTCTCCAGCCTCACATCTGATTTGTTCTCTTACTTGATTTGTGTATAAGGCACAAGGCTGGAGAGAAACTGAGACAAACAGACAGACAGAAACAAACAGAAGTGCAGCCGCTGCCAGTCTAAGGTGGAATTGGGCAGCTGGCAGCAAAAAGTTTCAGGTTTTGCATGTCTTTGGATTTTGGATTTCTGGATATGAGACACTCAATTTGTGGCATGCCTATTGTTACCCTGTTTACTGGGGGTCCCGGGAGGGACATCTATATGCGCTCTCAATTAACTAAATTTGGGGGAATTAGCTAGAGCAGAAGCTGGCAATGTGAGAGGCAGGGCAACACAGCAGAATCTTTTACCCAATGTCTACGGGGTCAGGCCAAGCCAAGAAGCAAACCGGAGTTTAAGAATAATTGAGATTTTATTAAATACAGACACACAGTGTATGCAACACACACAATCACACAAGTAACTAAAGAAAGTAAAGGTTGGAGTGGTATAGAGGGATTTTGAGAGGGATTGTTGAATTGGGTGATACAGCACCTGTCCTGAAGATGGAGTTCATTGGTATGGATTCTCACTACGTGGGACTGAGGGAACAGCTCACCAAACAAAGTGGCAGCAAGGCTGGATGGAAGTCTGGAGCGATCCAAGCGGTCCGAGGATGGTGTCGGAATCAGAGGTTTTTATAGGGAGAAATGTAACTGCAGGCTATTCCGTACTTGGGGAAAACAATGAGTTTCGGGCACAAAACAAAAGGTCAAAATTTAGCATGATTGAGTCAAGTCCGAATTAACAAAGAGGTAGCCAGTATGCAAATGCTCAGTGCTTGGCCGTTGAGTATTCAGCTTGCTGAGTTGCCTGCTCGGAGCAGGGAGTTCTTTGTAAGTAGCGCGCATACATAATAGCGTGCTTGCCGGGAGGTCTCCTAAAGCAGCGATCTGGCTATTTCTGGCCTGCCTGGGTGGGAGATGGAATGTCCAGCGATTAGTGGCTGTGCCTAGTTCTGTGCTTGTCTGGGGGCCTCACAAACACGTGGAGAGGGGTGGTGGAAGAGAGCCAAATTATTGATATCAAAATGATATCGTTATGCTATCTCCAAGGAGGCCTAACCTGCAGTAACACTATACTCAAGTGTTGCCAGCTTGTGTATCTTTCTGAGAGTTTAGTCTTAGAATAAGCATGTATGCAAAGAATCATAGAGCAGGATCCTCTAATTGAATCCCTTACCAGTGCAGTGATATACCACTAAAGCACATCAGATTCGCTGATGGAACAAATGGATTAGCATCCATGGAAGCTCATGATGAAACAAACCCATCAGTCTCAAAATTTTCTTCCTGTTGCACCTCGGCCCTCTTTTCTTTTTTATTCTGTGACAGACAAGCATCGCAATCTTGTTGGAGAAAGATGTTGTAAGCCACCAAAAATGCCCCAATGGCCAACTCCCAAAGGTGTAGCTAGTATTCTTTTTATGGGATTCCAAGTGTTGCAACACCCCAGAAGGAGCCCCGGGAGAGTCCTTTGCTCAAAGGACGATCAGCAAAAACCCAGTTTTATTGCACAAGCACATAAGTAGAAGCTTTATGACAAGTAACTACTATTCAATGCAATGACCAAGATGCATATATAGTCTTAATCCCAAACCTTCTAATATTCCCCCAAGATCTCTTTAGTCAACCAGGTTCTCAAGATTCATTTTCTTCCTGCTGTTACAGTTTTGTGAGTGTATTATGTGTCTTCATTTCAACTTCTGGAGACTCTAAAGTGTAGAACCTACCATGTGGTTTTCCTGGCAAGATTGATTCAGAGGAGGTTTCCTCTGAGGCTGAGAGAGTGTGACTTGCCTAAGCTTATCCCATGGGTTTCCATGACTGAGTGGAAACTTGAACCCTTGTTCCCCAGTGTCCTACTCCAAGACTCAAACCATTACACCACACTAGCTCTCCAATACAATTTTAGCATCATATACAAGCTTCTTCAAGTCATCCTTGTTTCCACCACCATCCAACAGGCTGCCTCAAATGCTCAACAGGGGCAATTTTCCTCTTAGGTGTGACTTTGGGTTTACAAAGTGACTGGATTATGCTGTCAGCTGCATTTCTAGCAAGCTGCTTACCTCTCCCTCTTCACCTGCTCACGGTGGGAGATGCTGCAGCATAGACTGATTAGGTTCCGCTTCCCAGACCGAAGACTTCAGGATAGGTGCAGTATAACCACCTTTACAATCCCTTGCTATATCCCCTATCCATTTTTCACCTCCTCACCTCATTTCCTTCTTAATAGGCCTTGTGTGCGTGAGTGCATGAGTGCGTTGGTGCGTGATACTGTACTCATTTAATAAAATTCATTTATTCGGTACATTTGTCTGACTTTTTGCTTCGCCTGACCCTGTAAAGTTGGGTAAAAGATCCTACTGGGTTACCCTGCCCCTCATTTTGCTAATGCCAGTGCACCTTTACAACTTGGAGCAAATCAAAGTGTCCCCCATGAGACCCCCAGAAGCCAGGGTAGCACATCAAAGACTCACTTGAGGAGGTCTTTGGAGACAGACCCGTCTCAGTGGTGGCTCCCAGACTATAGAACTCCCTTCCACAGGAGGCTAGGCTGCCCCCTCCCTACACCAGCTGCGCCCCTTCCTGGACCTGGAACACCTAAAAACAGTGGTGCATGTGCTGGTAACTTCACGGCTTGACTTCTGCAATGCGCTCTACATAGGGCTACCCATGTGCTTAGTCCGGAAACTTCAATGAGTTCAGAATATGGCAGCCAGGTTGGTCACCGGAAGATCTAAAACTGACCACATAACACCAATTCTGGCTGCCTATTAGTTTCTGGGCACAGTACAAGGTGTTGGTTCTTACCTTTAGAGCCCTTCGTGGCTTGGGGCCAGCCTACCTGCGGGATCGCCTTCTCCCATATAATCCGCCCCGCACACTAAGGTCCTCTGGGAGGAATTTACTGCAGCCAATCAGAACTCGGTTGGCTGCGGTCACCCAGAGGACCTTCTCTTCCATCGCTCCCAAGCTATGGAATGGCCTGCCGGAGGAGACCCGGCACGTTACCAGTCTTGACTGCTTTAAAAAAGGAGTCAAGACTGTTCTCTTCCGACAGGCCTTCCCAGACTAGCATTTCCATTGCCTCCCATCAATTGTCCTCTTGTTTTTAATCTTGTTTTTGTTTTAATAGTTAATGTGTTTTAGGGGGTTAGAAGGGTGGGGGGATGGGAGGATGGGGTACATTTTAATGTTTTAATGTATTTTATATATTGCTGTAATGCCGCCTCGATCCACTGGGAGAGGCGGGATAAAAATAATAATAATTATTATTATTATTATTATAATTATTATTATTAATTATAATTATATAATATAATATATTATTATTATTATTACTATTATTATTATTATTATTATTATTATTATTATTATTATTTCCTTTTGTCGGCCGGTAAATACCTATTTTAACCCCAGGCTTTTAATGGGGGTGATCAGAGAAGTTTTTACTGGGATATTGTATTTATCTTTAAAATGTTTGTATGTTTTTATATGTTTTTATATTATTTTACGTGGGAGTTTTAATTTTTTTCTTATTATTATTCAGGTTTTTTTTTTCTTTGACTCTTTCTGAAAGGCACCTTGAGTCCCCCTTTGGGAGAAAGGTGGCACATATATGAAATTAATACATAAGCCCACAGGATTCCAGGCATGCAGTCGTGTATTCTTGGGTGCTGCGTAAAGATTTGTCACCATCTTCCAGGTCCTGCTTGGACTGCAAATGCATTATCACCAGTAACCCCTGTTGCATGGGAACAATGAACCAGCACATAAATCTGGTCAAACAGCATTGCAATTCAGCAGAAGCTGGCACAGTACAATCACGGTATAATTACATGGAAGTGGATTTACTGAAACATGTGTGATGCATACATGCAACCACCACCACTGCTAAAAGATCCTGGAAAACATGCAGCTGGTCCCAGGGAGTGCCAACAGGACCGGAGCTGGAGGCGGCTGACCTGTTCAAAGTGACCTCCTTTGTTACATTGATCCATCTTGATTGATTTTAAATTTCTCTGTTTTACCTCCCTGCAGGCTCACAAGAAGAATCTGAAATCATAGAAATGAAACATGGATAGTGGGAGATGGGGGATGGAAAAGAAATCCACAGTCTTCTTGGAACACCAGAAGAGGAAACTAAGGTCCTTAACCACCACCACCCCAAAAAAAACCCCACACCGTTATAGCACTATCATACCACTTTAACTGCCATGGCAACTTCCTTGGAATTCTGGAGTTTGTTGTTTAGGGGGGCCCAGGAGTTCTCTGGCTGAGAATTCTAAATGCCCCCTCCCTCAACTGCAGATCCCAGGGTTCCGTGCCAGGTTGCCATGGCAGTTAAAGTGGTATTGTGGCACTATATCTGTGCAGTGTGAGAGGGCCCTAACTATGGGGAAGATTGTCTTCAAAAAGCAAAGAACCTTGCAAATTAGTGTACTGTCTGCACATGTCACAAGCCTTGGCTATTTCCATACTACGCTGTTATGGTGCTATTATTCCCCTTTCAACCTCCTGTGGAATCCTGGGGATCTGTAGTTTCCTGAGGCCAAAGAGCTCTCTGGCTGAGAATTCTCAATGTCCCTCCCTAAACTGCAAACCCAGGATTTCGTGCCAGGTTACCATGGCGGTTAAAGGGGTCTAGTAGCACTATAACAGTGTAGTGTGAATGACCCCTAACTATGGGGGAGATTGCCTTCAAAAAAGTAAAGAACTACTCAAATTAATGTGCCATCTACGCATGTCACAAGCCTTGTTTCTTTCTAAATCCATGAAATCTCCTTCTACCATAAGTCTCTTGACCTTTAAGACAATCGTGAGCATAGTGTGGCCCCCAGGACACATGACACCTCTACCTCTCACTTCTGTGGCCCCTAGCTCCCCCACAAACTCCCCAAAGCCCCCAAACTTACCCAAATGTTTTTTTTTTAAAAAATCATTATGATTTTTGGGGCAGTTTTTGCCTCCAAAACACACAGAAAGCTCTCCTAAATGTGCAAGCACACAAAACTACCTCCACCCCATCACTAAGGATACCTGAACCAAAAATACTGTTTTCTTCTGACAGGAAGTGATGAGAGATTAAGAGGGGACAAGATAGCCATGTTTAAATATTTGAAGGGATGCCACGTAGAGGAAGGAGAGGGCTTGTTTTCTGCTGCTCCAGAGACCAGGACAAGGAGCAATGGATTCAAGCTGCAGGAAAGGAGATTCCACCTGAACTTCAGGAAGAACTTCCTGATGGTCAGAGATGTTCAGCAGTTGAATCTGCTGCCTTGGAGTTTTTAAAGCAGAGGCTGGATGACCATCTGTTGGGAATGCTTTGATGGGTGTTCTTGCATGGCAGAAGGGGGTTGGACTGGATGGCCCCTGGGGTCTCTTCCAACTCTACATTTCTATGATTCTATGATTCCTGTCACCATTTTGAGAGGAACTGTATAGGAACATGGAGGTATTTGGTTTTGCCATGTGTGGGGGAAGTGTGGCCCCCAGTCCCTCACAGTTGTCCCTCTCTGCCTTAAAGGAAGAGCAAGCTATTGTGTCCCATCAAATTTTTTGGAACTGCTGATCCCCTGACCCCTTACCACTGGTTATGCTCACCAGGGCTGATGGGAAATGCAGTCCAGCAGGACTTGGAGAACCACAATTGTCCACTCTGACGTGAGTTCTAAAAATTAGAATTAACACAAGCGCACACCACACCCGTTCCAGCACGACCAGCCTGCATGAATTAAGTCTTTCCGATTGTATGGGTCTGGATCATGGTGGGCAACTGGCATGGTTGGAGGGCTGCATTGGACCTTCATGGCAACTGGAGGCCACACTTTCTCAATCTGCTTTTTGCCCCAAGATGCCTCCCCCCTGCTCCAAGTGAGCTTGAAGGGCAATTTTGCCACATTTTAACACCTTCTCCAGCTATTTCAGCCCTAGGACAGATTTTTTTAAAAAATGAAGTAACCAGAAGGTCAATTTCTGTATTGCTTCCTGAGGGGAAAAGGCCTCTTACAATCAAGGCCCTTTTTGCATGAAATTTTCCATGCGAAAGAGGGCCTGGAGTGTCGCGTGAATGTGAGGAGCGATCTGCACGACGCACCCACAATCACGTGACGCTCCAGGGGCTGGCAGGTGCCAATCGTGCACCTTTTCATTTTTGGCTAGAAGCTGAAAATGGGGCATGTGCATTGCTCCTGCGCCCCGCGCGCACTTACCTGGTGTGTGGAGCCTCCGGAGCCGCACCAGCTGCGCTTCCTGCCCCAGTGCAGCCTGGGAAACTCCCAGGCTGCGCTGTGGAAGGAAGAGGCAGGGCTCTTGTGTGAGCAGGCAGCTCGTGCAGAGCCAAAGGATCCTGGACGCGAGATCCTCTTGCCGGAGGCTGCTCGCACAATCCCCGCACCCCAGCTCTGGAAGACAGTAAGGTGCACAAAGGGCCTTGGTGTCAACTGTAGGCACAATAAAAGGTGAAATCTAGGTTAAAAGTACACATTGCAAATTCCCTAACAAAAGTTTTTTTTTAAGGCTTCTGAATGAAAATGACAGTTCAGCTTTACAATTTCAAGACAAAGCTGGAAGTCTTCCAATGCAAACAGCTTGCAATGAGCACAAAAATGTATTCATACACCCATTTGAGTTGTTGTAATATTTCCAATTAGAATTACAAGTCAAGTGAATCGAAGGCATAAGTTATAGAATATGGGATTGCTTGCCATTGTTGCCTTTACATTTAAGATTGGTTTCCTTCTTTCCTACCTTCCTTCCTTGGAAAGAATCATGCATTCATTAATTATAGCCTTCCTACTTGGAACTCTGCAGAAATGCATCAACTTGGAAGTCTGCTGATGCTGGAAAGTTAAGGAACTAGGAGAAAATGTCCAGGAAACTGGGGGACATTTTGGTCAACATTTTCAATGTGGTTTCTGCATGCTCCTCAGATCTCCCTGTTGTCTGGTATTTTCCCTTTTGCTTGACCTGTGTAATGCTGAAGTCAGCTACAGAAAAAACCTTTCCTGTACCTGTGATTTATTGTTGTTGTGTGCCTTCAAGTTGATGCTGACTTACCTTTTTTTGTTCTGCTTTCTTTTGTTTTGGCAAGATCTATTCAGAGGAAGTTTGCCATTGTCTTCTTCTAAGATAGGGCATAATTTACCCACAGATGCCCAATGGGTATCCCATGTCTGAGTAGGGATTCAAACACCAGTCTCCCATCTGCAAGAACCAGTTCAGTAGGATACCATGATCAGTGCTATCAAAAGCCACTGAGAAAACCGGGAAGACCAAAAATGTAGCACTCCCTCTGTCTTTCCTCCCAAGCAGGTCATCAGTCAGAACAACTAATGCTGTTTCAGTGCCATACTCTTTCTTTCAGTCGATACTAGACTGAAATAGGTCCAGATAATTTGTTTCCTAGAGCTGGTGAGCATCATGGACCAGGAGTCAGCTTCTCCAGGTGAATAGCGGCCTCAAAGGAGGACAAGGAGTTGCAACTGTATCAGGACCCAGGCAGGCTAGGATGAGAGCCAGCTGGCTCCAGCCTTTTTCAGAAAGGTAGAGGGTGGTGGCTAGACACCAGAAACCATGTGTGTTTGCCAGCCCTTGCCTTTATGTGCTATGGATTCCCTGGTCACTGTCTGCCTGTATTCTCTGACCCTCAGACTGTCTGACCTCGTTCCCCACTGGATTCCAGACCAACTCTATGCTTCTGCTCCACCCTGAACAGACAAGCCCCAGTGAAATGCTAAGCTGTCTCGGTTTGTCTGCTGTACAGCCTTCTGCTATCTCTGCACTCCATTGCCTGACAAAGGACAGCTGGCACCTAAGACAGGGTGGTGTAGTGGTCTGAGCATTGTACTACAACTCTGAAGAACAGAGTTCAAATCCCCACTCAGTCATAGAAACCCACTGGGCAACTCACACTTTGATAGCTTCAGAGGAAGGCAAAAGCAACTCCTACTTCCAAAGAAATCTTGCCAAGAAAATCCCATGGTAAGTTCACTTAAGAGTCACCATAAGTTGGAAATGACTTCAAAGCACGCAACAACAAAATCTGTTTCCTCCAAGAATGGCTGAAGTCACCCAGACACCACATGCCCCTCAAAAAAGTAATAGCTGGAATAGGACAGCAGTTCCCATGCGCCTCTTAGACAAGAGACCCCCTATTCAAGAGAGGATGCACCAATGCCCCTTTCCTCCTGAGAGAGTGAAGCATTTACCACCCCTGAACACGCCCAGCCAGTCCTGCTCTGCTAGACCTTAATAACCAACACTGGGAAGGATCAAGCAAGAGCAGAATAGAAATATTTTAATATTTTAATTATTTAATAATAATTTTCAGTATGAGGATTTCCATGTTGATGCAAGATGAAAACACGTTGCATGCCATCGGAAAGATACAGTGAATCTGTCTTTTTCTGACTGGAAGAAGAGATCTCTGGCCCTTGTGGAAAAACTGACTGTACATGCGCATGAAAGCAAGCAAGCAAGCAAGCAAGCAAGCAAGCAAGCAAGCAAGCAAATAAATAAATAAATAAATAAATAAATAAATACCAATCACATAATTTATTCTATGCTAACATGGGCCTCATTTATCCATTTTTTTTATAGCAGACAATATTACCCATCTCTTTCACACAGTAATTTATGGAAAGATTTACTCTCTGGCTGTTAAATACTCTAATTAATCTGGATGTCCTTGGATGAACTGTGTGTTTCTTGCTGTGCTGATTTAGCGGATCTTGTAATTCTTTTAACTTTTAATTTTAAAGAAGAAAAAGAAAAAGGAGTTAAATGCTGATGGTACTCCATGACTGCTGCATTGATGACAATGTTGCACAACCAGATACACAGCCTAATCTGTATGTGCGACAGCACCATTCACACAACTCTGTTTTCACAACCTTGGGTTTGATGCTGAAATTTGATGCTGTCCAGCCTCCTCCATAGGGGACCTTACAAGTTCTCAAGAAACCAAAGGGATTGTAACCAAAGTGTTTTATTGTTTTCATGCCACTTATCTTCACAATCTCCCTGTGAGGTAGGCCATGTTAAAGAACAATGTCTGCTGTGTTTAACTTCCAAAGATTTGAGCACAGCTCTCTGTCCTACCTTTTAATCCTCTTTTGCTACTAGCCAGCTTAGATCCCATCCCAGAAGAAAGGTGGAGTAGAAATTCAATCAATCATCAATCAATCCAATCCAGTCCAATCAATCAAATTGTGCTCTTCTATAGCTGCTGCCACCAGTAGTGAATATAAAGGACTTTTTAAAGATTTCTGAAGTGTGTTTTGCTCTTAATTGTGTCCAGTGGAGGCTGGCAGATTCCAGATCAGTGTGGTGGTAGGTTTTATTGCTTGTTCTTGTTACATGCTTTCATTTCCAGCTTACGAGGACTCTATCAAGGGGTTTTCTGGGACTAAGACTTTGCAACGTGCCCAAGGTCACTCAGTGGCTTTCCACGGCTGATCCGGGAACTGAATCCTGGGCCATTTCCGCGCTAGCCTGTTATAGCGCTATTATTCCACTTTCAACATTGTATGGAATCCTGGGGTTTGTAATTTAGGAAGGGAGTTTAAAGGGCCCCACCAAGGCCCCTCCCTAAACTGCAAACCCCAGGGTTCCATAGGATGCTGAAAGTGGAATAATAGCGCTATAACAGTCTAGTGTGGAAATGGCCCTGATCTCCAGGGTCATAGTCCGATGTTCAAACTGTAGTGCAGTGTTCACACCTTGTTGTCTCTTGGCTCCTTTGTAGTTCACGGCAGAACTCAGTGCAGATTCGCTGTGCTGTGGACATGGAGGCTGATTGTATCCAGACACACACAAGTCCTGAAAGGCCGGATACAATTTAGACCCAGTTTAGTGGTAAAGGGGGACAGAAAGAGAGGGGCAGAGAGATTAAAGGCATATGCAGACTGATTAAAAAGACCAGAAGGTCCCAGATTTTGTTCCTGTTTTTTCCCCCTGGTTTTATTTTGGAGATCCATGCACATTTTGGAAATCCATTGCTGAGGTTTTTGATATCAGTTCCCCAAGTGGGTTTATTTTAACCTAGTATAAAATTGGAAAGAACAGGAAGAAAATCTGGGACTTTTTAGTCAGTCTGGCTGTACCCTGAAAGAGAGAAAAAGATAGCTTTTGTGCCCTTTGCTAGTGAATGGCTAATAGGTATGGCTGACCCAGAAGCAGCAAGATAGGAGGAGGCAGAGAGCAAGTCACGGACTGGAACCAGCCCTCTTGAAGAACCTTTTTGCCCATCCCAAACAACGTGCTTTCCCTTCCAGGCCAGCTCTTCCCCTGCCCTGTTTCAGAATGACAAATGCCTTTATGGTAAGCAGCAAAGGACTTTTTCAAAAAGTAATTGGATGGTGACCCTGTCCAAGTTTAATAAAAGAGGAACTTAGCTCCAAGAAGTTGACAACACCATTTTTATGGCAACAAAGATCTGGAACTCCATGTTTCTGACTTCCCGAAATAATTGAAGCCCCCATAAATACCTAACAGAATTCTTTTCCGAAATGCCGGTGCATATCTAAGCATAACACCCACAGACAGGGCCAGTGGAATGGAGGAACTCCAGCCAAGGAAAAGAAAAAAATTGCTGTCAAGAGCTCTTATATTTAAAGGAGTTATCCAAGGTGCTGGATCCTATATCTCAAATAGGTTCAGAACATTAAGAACCCCCCCCTTCTGTTAAGAACCCGCCCTTCACTCCATTTCTAAGTTTGAACAAAGAGGACTCTTGCCGCTGTTATCATATGTTACCTTGACTTAGGTACAATAGGAGTCTGGTGTCTAGATCGAGGGAGGTACTGGTACCACTCTACTCTGCTTTGGTTAGACCCCGTCTTGAATACTGTGTCCAGTTCTGGGCACCCCAATTCAAGAAGGATATTGACAAGCTGGAGCAAGTCCAGAGGAGGGCGACCAAAATGGTGAGAGGCCTGGAAACCATGAAGCCCAATGAGGATAGACTTAGAGAGCTGGGTATGTTTAGTCTGCAGAAGAGGAGGTTAAGAGGGGACATGATAGCCATGTTTAAATATTTGAAGGGGTGCCATGTAGAGGAGGGAGAGGGCTTGTTTTCTGCTGCTCCAGAGACCAGGACAAGGAGCAATGGATTCAAGCTGCAGGAAAGGAGATTCCGCCTGAACCTCAGGAAGAACTTCCTGACAGTCAGGGCTGTCCGGCCGTGGAATATGTTACTGCCTGGGAGTGTCCTGGAGTCTCCTTCCTTGGAGGTTTTTAAGCAGAGGCTGGATGGCCATCTGTCCAAGGGAGGGCTTTGAGGGTGTTCCTGCATGGCAGGGGGTTGGACTGGATGGCCCCTGGGGTCTCTTCCAACTCTGAATTTCTCTGATTCTGTGACTTCTGGAGGTCCCTGGGGGACACCTGGATTTGCTGGGAGCCCTGGTGGTGCAGTGGTTAAATGCCAAGTACTGCAAGTCACAAGGTTGTGAGTTCGATCCTGCCCGGCTCCAAGGTTGACTCAGCCTTCCATCCTTCCGCAGGTCAGTAAAATGAGTACCCAGCTTGTTGGGGGCATGTATAGAAAAACGTATAGAAATACATGCTATTTGTAAGTTGTTCGCCACCTCAATCCATATGGAGAGGCGGGATACAAATAAATAATAAAAAAATAAATAAAATAAAATAAAATAAAAAAATACCAAAATTCAAAGGTTGGGGAAATTAGCAGAGCACTGCTTGGGAAAGCAGAGAGTAGGGCAACGCGGCAAGGTCTTTAACTATATGTTTACGGAGCCAGACTACACAAGAACCAGATCGTATATCCAATTATCAGTAGTTTATTGAACAGGATTGGCAAAATTTACACACACACACACACACACAGCAGTCACTCACACAAGTGCACAGGGACTACTGAGTTTGAAAGACTTAACAGCGGTGAAAACAGAGGGAAAGGAGGCAGCTATACTGCACCTGATCTTGAAGACTGCAGTTCAGGAAGAAGCAAGCAAAGATACATCAGCAGGCAAAGAAAAAGGACGGAGGGGAGCCTTAAACTAGCAGCATGACAGACACTAGTCAAAGCCGGGAGTTCTCCAAAGAGAGCCTCAAAAGGGGAGCCAATTATACTGCAAAGATTGCAAGGGGGCAGACCCTTTCCTGGGAAAGGACAGAAGCCGAGTTATGCAGATGGACCTCATCTTCGTAGTTCCTGCAGTTGCAATCACTAACCTCATCTGGGAGACACTTAGTCTCTCAAGGTGTCAAAGTTGCGGCCGGCCCATTTGATGAGTGCATATGTGCCTTTCGAGATTTCCTCTTGAATATGTGACTGGGGGATATTTGGTGCGACCTTTGCCGGGTGAGTTTCAGCCTTTAGACCCGGATGTGTACGTTTTCATCTGGTGAGCCTCTGGCTCAATAAATATATAGATAATAAATACTTCTCTCCCCCAAGATTGGGTCTGTCAGCAGAGAATTAATATCTCACTCCCACTGTCAGCAGATATTTCCCTTCCACGATTAGCAGAGGTTACGTATGAGTCTGGCCAAGTTTTAAGATCTGCAGAGGAGGGCTTTGCCTCTGTCCCACCATGACCCACAGCCATGCTTAGTGAGAAGATTAGAGACAGAAATTCCTGGTGGCTGGTATAAAGCCAGGGAATTCTCCCAACTATGAAAATCCCTCCCTTATGAGGCCAGCCTGGCTCCTTCTCTGCACTCCACTGACCAGCATGGACCTTTTTCTTTCTCCCAGGCCTTGGATTACAAAAGCTGTTTTGGAGTGTTCAGTATCTTTTATTGATGTCATTGTATGCTAAATGCTTTTTAAACTGCTGTAAATGTACGTGGTAATAATAATAATAATAATAATAATAATAATAATAATAATAATAATAATAATAATATCCCGCCTCTCTCCATGGATCGAGGCAGTACTACAACAATACATTAAATACATTAAAAGCATTAAAACATAACCAATCCTCCCCACCCATCAACCCATCTAAAACCAACCCCCTAAAATACATTAACTACATAAAAAAATATAACTGTTCATCTCTTTTTTAAAAAAACCCAATCTTTGTATTATGTCTTGCTTTAACTGATTCCGTTTCAACTTGTATAAGCTGCCTTGGGTCCCACAGTAGGAGAAATGTGGGACAAGTAACTAAGTAAGTCAATCTATTATTCAAAAAGGGACTGGCATCTGGTTGATTGCCAAAAGGCCATTGGAATAAAGGCATTGTTGCCAGAAAGATGGCACAGAGGTGAGGAACCTTGGCTTAGGTGAGGAACCTTGGCCCGGGAGCAGGCACCAATAAGGTACCGTCTCACACATCTGCACCAGAGATACCTTTGCTGGTGATGAGAGTCACGACACATGGCCTCCTACAAAAGTTCTGAAGGACCAGGAAAACTTGTGCAGGGCAATGCTGTCCTTCCATCTGAGTTCCCCTCCCTGAGGGGTTCCTCCTTTGGCTCACTGACAGGTGGTGGAGAAAGAGGGATGGGAGAGCCTTGGAAAGGGAACGTTGTATAGGAGACATTCTGAAGGGGGTCACACCCTACATCTCTGCTGGCATTCCCCCACTCTTTTTGCAACATGCTGTTGCAGACGTTTTGCCAGGAGCAAGCGGTGACCCGCATAGATCTGGACAGGAGCATTTATGGGACTGACTCGCTGCCAAGTCTCAAGTCTGGGAACATGAGGCAATTTAAAAGCTGTCATTTTCTGTGGGGATTATGGCTTTGTTATCAAGGGAGACAGCGCCGCGTGGGCACCGTGCCCTTGAGGGGAGACGGGTCATTGCAGCGAGAGGGGAACGGTGCCAAGCTGAGCCCGGGCGGACGGCGCGAGTTCCCTGACGTCTGTAACGAGGGATGGCTGGACGGGCTCATTCCTTTCCCCAGTTCTTTTTTGCAAGAATGTGCATCTCCTTCCTTGGAAAATGACTGGGCTGTGCTTGAGTTGGCTTTATGAACTGTGTAACTTGGTAAAACAGTGAATCTAAACCATCCAGTCAGAGGACAGAGCTATTCTGAATAGGACTGAAAATGCTTTTATCCTCTTTTAAATCAACAGTGCTTTTGATAAGGTACTTTATTTTAAAAGCTGTTTATAAATAGCTTGTCAGTTGCTAGTGAATTGTTCGTGAATAGTTTATTAGTTACTTTCATACTAATAATTATTTGGTAAAAATTTGTTCATACACTATGTTGTTGTTGTTTTTCTTGTTGTTGTGTGCCTTTAGGTCATTTCCAACTTATGGCAACCCCAAGGCAAACCTATCACGGGGTTTTCTGGGGGCTGAGAGAGCATGACATGCCCCAAGGTCACCCAGTGGGTTTCCATGGCCAAGCAGGGCATCAAACCCTGGTCTCCAGGGTCTCAGTCAGATGGTCAGTCCACAAAATCACAGCGTCTCAAACGGCAATACTTAACTACAATAGTTCCCCCTTGTCTCTAGGGGGTGCAGTCCAAGATCCCCAGTGGGTGCCTAAAACTGTAGATAGTAACCCTAGATATACTAATAGGAACCCTAGTTATACTAATGGGGCTGCCAAGTGACCAGCAGGCAGGTAGCGGCATGGATACGCTGGACAAAAGGGTGATTCATGTTCTGAGTAGGATGGAGTGGGATACGTGAGATTCCATCATGGGCCACTTCCGCACTAGACTGTTACAGCGCTATTATTCCACTTGCAACATCCTATGGAATCCTGGGGTTTGCAGTTTAGGGAGGGGCCAGGTGGCCCCTCCCGAAACTGCAAACCCCAGGATTCCATAGGATGTTGCAAGTGGAATAATAGCGCTGTAACAGTCTAGTGCGGAAGTGGCCACGGTACTCAGAACAGGGTGCAATTTAATTGTTTAATTGCAATTTAAACACATTGTTTATTTTTGGACTTTCCCATTTAATATTTCCAGAGCATGGTTAACTGTGGGTAACTGAAACTGCAGAAAGCAAAGCCGTGGGTAAAGGGGGCTACTATGTAGTTAGGATCCTATTTGGCACTTGGACAATGTACATCTACACTCACATAGTTTAGGGGTGATCACACTATGTTCCACCCTTTTACTGAATATCAATATTCTGCAACCAATTGTGTGTCATAGAATCATAGAATCATAGAAATGTAGAGTTGGAAGAGACCCCAGGGGCCATCCAGTCCAACCCCCTTCCGCCATGCAGGAACACCCATCAAAGCACTCCAGACAGATGGCCATCCAGCCTCTGCTTAAAAACCTCCAAAGAAGGAGACTCCACCACACTCCATGGAGGCAGCAGCAGATTCCACTGGCAGACAGCTCTGACCACCAGGAAGTTCTTCCTAAGGTTCAGGTGGAATCTCCTTTCCTGCAGCTTGAATCCATTGCTCCTTGTCCTGGTCTCTAGAGCAGCAGAAAACAAGCCCTCTCCTTCCTCTATGTGGCATCCCTTTAAACAAATTTGTCCACAAACAAATTTGCTGTTTCTGCAGTTTCACTGAGTCAAGCTGTGTGTTCAAGGCACTGACGAAAAGTTGCACACCATCCAACAACATGCAACTATATGGGTAACAGTTGCACCCAAAGAACTCCACTTACAAAACTGTGACCTGAATACAGACGTCGTACAGTGACCAAAAGCGGCAAAAAGGGCAAATGCTGGAGATCACCCAACAGAAACTTCAGGGGGAAAAAAAGAGGGAGATCTATCTACAATTGCTCAATGGATGGTTTTTCTTTTTTTTATTTTGAGACAAGCCCAATGCTTTTCAGCCTATGTATATATTTCAATGGCCTGCTGGCTGAAGAAGGCCATTGAAATATATACATTGGCTCAAAGGCATTGGGCTTGCTTCAAACTAAAATAAAATAAAACCATCCAATAATGTACAACCGCAGGCGTAAAGGGAACTTAACGTTCACATAAAATACCAACAGGGTGCCAACTTTTTTTTTTATTGTTTGATTTTGGTTTAATCTATAGCAAGCTGACCTGGATCCTAAATTGGGAGAAAGGTGGGGTCTAGGCCCTTTCCACATGGGGTTAAAAAAATGGTGTAGATCGACCTCCACAGAGGTCATCTACACCGTTACGCAAATTGGGGTGGATTACTCTCGAGTAAATCCACACGCCAATCCGCGGTCGAGTGCCCACAAGTGGCGGCACCGCGTGCTTTTGAAAAAACACATTTTATGTGGTTTTTCAAAGGCATGGGGCGTCCAGCCCCGTGCAGCACCATTGCAGCGCCCGTATGGATTTACAGACGCACGAAAGGGCGTCCCTGCAGATTGGGCAGGGGGCGGGATTTCCGGCTGGCGAGCTTCTCCGATTGATGGAGAGGCTCCGCCAGTCAAAATCCGCCATTTTGAGCGCTGCTGGGCGCTGAGGACACCGTGGTACGTTGCTCCGTGTAGAGCGGTGAAATGCTCTGCTCCACGCGTCGATGGAACGAGGTAAGCCCACGTTTTAGCGTGGCTTTCCCCGTTTCCCCACCAGCGTGTGAAAAGGGCCATAAATTAAGTATACAAAACAACAACATTGTATTGGCTCCAAACTAGTTCAGCCCCCTCCCAGTGCAGGAAACCCACAGGCGAAGCATCTCTCACAGATGGCCATCCGACTTCAATTTAAATACCCCCTGCCAATACAGGAAAGGAAAGGACATGGACATGAAGTCATGGCTCCAAACTCCAGGAAAAGAGATTTCACTTAAACATCACCTGATGGTAAGAGCTGTTGGACAGTGGGATACACTGCCTTGGAGTGTGGTGGAGTCTCCTCCTTCTTTGGAGGTTTTCCAAGAGAGGCTGAATGGCCATCTGTTGCAAGTGCTTTGATTGTGTCTTCCTGCATGGCAAATTGAGGTCAGATTGGATGGACCTTGGGGTCTCTTCTGGTTCTGTGACTCTATGATTCTATGAATCCACCACTTTCCAGAACTATTATTCCATTCTTGAATAGCTATTACTCATGGTAAGGTCTTCTTAATATTTACTTTAAAAATGTAGAGGTAAAAATTAAAGTCTGATGAGCATGTTTCTGTCAGAGGGATGGTGGATGATGGGAGCTACACAAAAACCTCAGTGGCACTTCCCTCCAGCACTGAGCTCTGGCAAGAAACAGCTCAGTAGAGTCAAGTGTTTAACCATCACCATACAGCAGAGTTTACTCACACAGCTTGAAGCGTCCCAGCAGAGTGTTAGCCATTAGCAGCAAAAACCTTGAGGCCAGGAAAAATACTCCCACGCAAATGTTATCTTCCAACAGGAGGTGTTTACTCTTGAGTTACAATACTTACAGTATATACAAGTCTCCAGTGGAGTTTTCAACATTCAACAGCATGCAGAACATAACCTCTGGCCACTCTCCAGACATCAAGAGGGCTTTGTGGGCTAGAACTCACCCACTTATCTACAGGCATCTCTGATGCAACTCTAGCAGACCTGCTAAAGGTATGATGTAACCTTCCTGCCTTGGTTACACAACCCAATGACTCACGCAGGCATTACCTGGGATTGCATCATCCACTGTCTTTCCAGGTGCAAACTTTAAACGTACATCATGGATATTTTCTTTGGACTTAGGTTCTGTCCAACCTTTCCTCACAGTTTCCATATAACACTTGAGACTAATCTTAGCTCTGGCTTCATCTGCTCGTATAAAGCAAATCTAAAACCTTGGTGCAAGCCACAGAGTTTTCTTGCCAATCTTTCAGTTTCCAACAGCCAAAGCCCAAGAGGCCCTCAGAAGGGATGTCTGACACCTCCGCTGTGGAAAATGCCACAACAACAAATCAGAAATCAGAAAGCTGATTTCAACAAGGTTAAGGATGTACAAAATAAGAGAAGAGGGTTCATCATGTGTGGGAGCTTCTTAAAGGTGAGATGCTGAAAACCCAAAAAGAATTTGAGTAATAAAAAAGAACTCCAATTTCATTGAGAAAGGAAAGTGGGAGGTTCCTAAAGAAACCTGGGTGCTCTCAAAAACAAGGAATCAGAGGGCACTCGTGATGGAGAAGAGATTTAAAAGGACCATGCAAAAGAACCAACGAGTAGAGAAGGCCACAGTATAACAGAAGCACTGATGGGGCATTAACCTACAACAGGAGACATATGGGGCCAGTACTTGGGGTGGGAGGTGGGGACAGCTGTTTCTTCATAGCCCTGTGACCCCCTCCCAGCCATTGGATGTCTGAATGCAGACACAGTGAAAGTACAAGGACTTTAAAAGCCATTAAGCTGGTGTAACAGGGTCTTAGAGCAGTGTAGACCCCCACTCCCAATATACCAGACTAAGAATCATTTGTTCTCTTTAGAGAGCAGTGGTGGTAGTAGCAGAAGAGGACTGGTAGTTCCGAAGGTGAGAAGTGAGGGAGGCAAAGGGGATCCAGAAGGGGCAGCAACCATTGTCGGGAAGCCCTCCATATAAAGTAATGGGAGATGTAGTCTAGTGCAATATATCAGAGGGCTCATAGAGGTAGAGTGCTTTGAGGGTGTTCCTGCATGGCAGGGGGTTGGACTGGATGGCCCATGTGGTCTCTTGCAACTCTACATTTCTATGATTCTATGAAACAGTAGGTACCAGGGACTGTTAGACAAACAATGCCTAAAACTACTAGAAATGTGCTGATAACCATGACTTGTCTCTCATAGTTTCCAAGGTCTCTTGGCAGAGGGGAGGGAATGCGGGGAAGCTTAAACTCATGTACTTCCATCTTGATTTCAGTCTTTTCACTTCACTCCAAATAAATAGTTCTTTATGCATTGCACTCTTTGTGTGTGTAGTTTCAGTTCCTGACAGCAGTAGTGGGTGGGGTGGGGTGGGACGGGATGGGATGGGATGGGATGGGACGGGATGGGACAGGATGGGACGGGACGGGACGGGATGGGATGGGATGGGATGGGGGAGAAGGTGACAACTGCAGGGACACTTTAACTAACTCATGTTGTGTGTATGTGCCTCTAAGCTACCTGTTAACTTACGGTGACTCCATGAAATCCACAGGGTTTTCTTAGGCAAGGAACACTCATAGATTAGCACTGTGCCAAAGGGGGGCACTGATAAATCACTTAGAATAAGACTGAAGAGATCTCAAGGGCCATTGAGTCCAACCCCCACTTCTGAATGTCTTTTACCCTGAAAAACCCTATGGGGATGATGAGGCAATCCAAACTGAGGCAAGAGACAGGACCAGAAGATGAGACTCCGATCCTGAATGAGAGACCCCAAGAGCCCTGATCATCATTAGGTCTTGCAAACTCAAGGTAGCCCTTGTAGCTTCCTTGATGGAGCCCACCCACCTGTGTTGGGCATCTTCCTCTTTTCCAGAGCTGGGCTGCTAAAAATAATATCTCTTAGAGGTCCCTCATTTGGTGGGTTGCCATCTGTAGAGCCAACTTGAGGACGCATATCAACAACTACAATGGGGGCAAACCAAGCCTGAGTCTCTAAGAAGCCAAAATGATTAAGGTGAAGCTATCATACTTTGGACCTATCGTGAGATGACCTGACTCATTTGGAAACTGTGATCATGCTCAGTAGACTAGAAAGCAGTAGGAAAAGAGGAAGACGCCAACACAGGCGGGTGGGCTCCATCAACGAAGCTACAGGGGCTGCCCTGAGTTTGCAAGACCTGATGATGATCAGGGCTCTTGGGGTCTCTCATTGAGGGGGTCATCATAAGTCAAAGTCAGCTTGATGGTGCAGGAAAATGACCACAAGCCACCATACCGGACTAGATAGACCCTTGGAGCCCCTTCCAGCTCTACAGTTCTATGATTCTACGAATGTAATCCACGCAGAGGTAGGATTCTTCTTCAAGAGAGGGAGAGAGAGTTTGGTTTCTGTGTGTTTTCAACCCATGTATCAGCTGCCTGTCTGACCCAGCAGGTGACAAAGATGGGACTTGAATGACAATCACTTTTTCCAGCAGGGGTTATATCTCCTTAATTGTCTTTGTCTGGCACTTAGCTGATGCATCTAATGGCAAATACTAAATATCAAATGTTGCTCCTCAGAAAAGTGTTATAATTAAGAGTCTACAGGCAAGCAGAAAGGTAGCTCTCCCTTGCCAAGGCAGTCTGTACTGCCTGATTGCAGGTGCAAGAAAGAGCATAGGTTGCATCCCGGAGCCTAAGGTCTCTGGTTTTTGGTCAAACTAGAGTAGACCTATGAAATCAGTTGTTGAGCGGTAAGGCAACGTATAAGTAAATTTCACCAAATCAATGAGTCTGCTCTAGCTAAAACTGCAGAAAAAGGATTCAGGCATCTCTTTGAGTTGTTCCTTCTTCTTTTTTTAGAGAGGATGTGTGAGGAGAGGCTTTGGTCACAAGCTGTAGCAAAAAGAATAATGCTAGCAGAAGCTATGGCGGAGTGGTGGGGGCAGCTCTCCCACCTATTCAGCACAAAAAGAAACAACACCTGGCTAAGGTGCTAAATCAAAGAGAGGGTGAGTAACTTCACACTCACACAGTTACATTGATTGTGCTCTGGTGAACTGCAACGCTGTGCATATGAATATGCAAAACTATTTATTATTTTATTTATTTATTTCTTACTCATCAGCTAAAAAGGCTCTCAAAGCAGTTCACAAATCAGTGATTTGACAGTTCTGTTCCCCCAGGCTTACTATGAGGAAGGTATAACTGCAATGAGTATTTACATGTGCAAGTTACTATCCCCAATGCACATCTGCACATGCAATTCACAGTGGTGTCACAAGCGCAAGGGCACGCCATGTTCAGAGCTGATTCCATGACATGCAGCTGGATATGGACATTATGCCTTGGTGAAAAAAAATTACAACCACATATGTAGGGAAATCCTGAAGCCCTGTGAGGAGCAGCTTAGGGAGCTGGGGGTGCTTAGCCTGGAAAAGAGGAAGTTAAGAGGGGACATGAAAGCCATGTTTGAATGTTGGAAGGGATGTCATATGGAGGATGGAGCAAGCCTATTTTCTGCTGCTCCAGAGACTAGGACATGATAGAGCAACAGCTTCAAACTTCAGGAAAAGAGATTCCACCTAAACAATAGGAAGAACTTGCTGATGGCTAGAGCAGTTTGACAGTGGAATACACTACTGACTAGGAACGTGGCGGAGTCTCCTCCTTCTATGGAGATTTTTAAAGAGAGACTGGATGGCCATCTGTCAAAGGGAGCATTAGGACTGTGTCTTCCTGCAGGAAGGAATGGGGCTGGACTGGAAGGCCCTATGCTATTACTGTGTCCCGTGTAACCCCACCCTGATTCCTAACAGCAGGAGATTAAGAGAGAGAGATTTCCCCATCAAGAGGGTTATCTCCTCCTCCTCCTCTTCCTCCTTCTATCAGCTCCTCAAAAAAACCTGGCCCAGGACTCTGCAGAGATCCTACTGTTTCTCCTCTTGCTGCACGGACCTGGAAAATTCAGGATGTGGGCAGCCACTGGCCCCACGAAAGGGAAGCTGCAGCATCCTCTGCTGGGATCAGAGAGCTCTCTGAAGACCAAGAGCCTCTGCAGGGACACAGGAGAAGAGAGGAATGGCAGCAGCGATCAGTCTTTTGCCTTCCGGGCAGATGCTGCTCAGCCTCAGCCGGCAACAAAGCCAGAAGCTCCTCTGTGGAGCAAAGCAAGCTTGATCTGCCAGTCAGTGGCTCAGATCATAGATCAGGTTGTGCCTCTGGATCACTGCAAGACTTTTGCGGGCAGGTGGGAGGAAGGGACTATGTGTGTGGCAGATTGTTGTACGTCCGTGCAGTTGGGCACAAAATGTGCAGTTGGAAAAAAATGTGTGGTGTGGAAAGTGATAATTGGGAGAAACCTTTTTTGTGTTCTGGCGCTGGATCAGTTCCCTTATACATACAATTGCACTTATTTTCTGGCTGTTGTGCAACAGACCTATTCAGGTTACTCTTGCATTAGTGGATTTCTACAAGCGCCACCATTTCATTTGGGCCTCACTTCTATAGCTGGTCCATACTGAAGTCACTGTCTTCATTGGGTTCACCTGCATGTTGACTCCCCGTTCAACAATGAATTGAATGGGTCTCCTCTAGCTTGGAGTGGCCAACAGGATTCCACCCATGTGGTTGCCCATTCTTGGATGGTACCTATCTATTTGTCACCTATCCTGGAGTTTGCAGTTTAGACAGGGGCCTTTGAGGGACCTTTGAAGCCCCTCCCTAAACTGTAAATCCCAGGATTCCATAGGATGTTGAAAGTGGAATAATAGCTCTACAACTGTCAGGAACCGAGATCATACACACAAATGTACCAATGCTAATACATTATTTATTAGGAGTGTGATGCATGTACAAGACTTCAGTGATCGAACTGGAAGCAATTTGCAGAGACAAAACATTATAAGCAAAAGAAACTGTTCCCACAGTAATCAGGCAGCAAAAAGACCTTGGAGGAACTAGCTCAGGCTGGTATTTCTTATCAGTGCTGAATTCCAGGTGTTGTTTATCTAACGGTCTCTGGTTCACGTTCTTGGTTACAAGCAAGCAGCTAAATACCACTACTATATATCCCATAATAACTACTATCCCCTCCTAAATACGTAGGGCTACCCGACAACAACAGCCTAGTGTAGAAATGGCCACTCTGCCTCTCATACTAATGCACATAGATCACCATGATGGCTTGTAGCTGCAGATAGATGTATCCTCCATGAATTTGCCCAATCCTTCTTTAACCCTCATCTAGGCAGTTTTTTTTTTTAAAAAAAAAAAAAAACTTGCATTAATTGATTAAACGCATATCCCTTAATCTGAGGGCATTTTCTGACTCCATGGGAATTCTGCTGTGTTCCAGGATATTAAAGTATCCTCTGTCTGCAGGAGTGCTTATGATCTGAATAAAAATAATAATAATAAAAAACCAGTTGTGATTTTTCAGCGGTGGAGCAATGCACTTGGATAATCAAGGGTATTATTTTACAGTTCCTAGACAACCAACGGACAGCCAGGGGAACACCTATCTAGCAAGAGAGTATCTTAGAATGGCTGCTTAATACTGAAGGAAACAGCAGGAGGCAATGGGTAATTTTATTTTTGTTTTTATTTGGCTTTATAGCAGATAAAGAAACAGCCAGTTATTAACATGTGCAACACAGCTTGTGAATACACATTTCTGTGAGCACAGGATTTGTGTTTTTTAAGTTGCATCTTGGAATTCTGAAAGGTTTTTTTTTCTTAAACAGACTCAATTATAAATTGCAATGTATGATCATCTAATCTCTGCACACAGTGAAGTCTAGATTTTTATCCTCCAAAACCTGTCCAGAGATCTAATTGTCTGAATCAAACTTCCCCAGCAAGACATGGTTTCTGGCACTTTGGAGCATTCAGAAAACCGCCTGGCCATTTTACTGCAAATTACCTTGTCGGATAATGTGAAAAGGCAAATGCATTAAAAAAAAAGCAGACTTTCCCCTTAAGCTGAATTTAGAGTTATTCATGGGCTGAAGGAGAACAGAAAGACTCAGTGCACAGTGAAATAAGATGATGGGATGGCAACATGCTCAATTGCTTGGTGCACCTCTTTTCCTCCTGGGCAGTGGCCAGAGTGAAGTCTGTAAGGATAAACATTGTCTCTCAAAATATGTGCCAGACTTTGAGAAACTACCCTGACACCCCATGTGAGTGGGGCAGTGAATCCTTTCCAAGTTTTAGGCCATTTCCACATGGGGTATTTAAAACGGTGCAGTGCGTCCTCCATGGAGGACGTCTGCACCTGGGAGTGGACTGGGTTCAGACTACTTACTGTAGATCCGCACCTCAGTTCACTCCAGAATGACCCCAAATGGTCCTCTAGCGTGCTTTTGAAAGATCTGACTTTTCAGGTCTTTCAAAAGCACAGAGCGCGCCATTGCAAGCCTGTTCCCTTGTGCAGATTCGCAGGTTTGAAACAATGTGAGCCTGCGATCTGCTGAGGGCGGGCTTTAGGTTGGCAAGCTTCACCGATTGGTCGAGAGTCATGACCAACTGGAAGCCGCCATTTTGGATGCCAGAGCAGTGCAGAGTGACGACCACACACTGCTTCTCCTCACCCTGGACCGGACTGGACTGCCAGAAGATCCAGTAAGTAGCAACGTGGGGCGATTCCCTTGCCCCATGTAGAAATAGCCTTAGCTAGCTGTAAAAGAACTATCCAAAGGAATAGGTACAGCACCTTGGACAGCTCCCTTAAAGCCTAAAATAACACCTGGTGTGGATTCACTGCCCCACTGGCATGGGAACAACCACCCACCTCTGGTACTTTCTCTTTCATAAGGCCCAATTCCTGCAGGTTGGAATCTTGTTGCTATCCTATGCACGCATAAGTTCACCTATGGATGAAGTTGGACTTTTTTGTCCAGTGCAGAACAGCCAGATTTGGTTCAAGATCTCAGAAACAAACTTGCACATCAACACTATTTTGCATGGGTGCATTGTTCACATATGTGCTTTGCACACTAATGAGCATTGTGCACGAATGTTCATGTGCATTTGTATATTAGGTCATGCGTTTGGCCTTTTGATTGAATTGTGCAGTGTTGCCATTCAGTTCAAGGGCTGCATAGAGCAACTGCAGCATACCTCTGTATGCAGAGATTTCCCCTACACATCTCCAAGTGTTCATTTGTCTTCTTTTAACACAAACTATCTGGGGGTTTTTAGGACAATCACACTAAGTGGCTTTCATGGTTCCCATTTTCAAGCTGTGGCTAACACAAGAATGGCTGCAGCTCTTCCTATGTAAGGTGCCAACTGAAGTTACTCCAAGCACAGCAATCTTGCATCTAAGTGCTATTAGTGCTTCACAGAAATCTCTCTTTATTCTTCCCAACAGGATTCCTGAAATAATGGAAAACTCCTTTTCTTGGCAGAGAATTGAACAAAAATGAATATTCTTTCCATCTCTATTTGCTGGTGGTGAGCAGCAGATGGTTGATGAGAGAGGGAAGGAGGGATGGTCATGCTATTGGGCGGGAAATAAAACCTCAATATTGTTGCACCCTGGGATGGACATGGAACTGCTGGGAGGAATCCTGAGTCTGCTAGAAAGAGAAGACCCCCAACACAGAGTTTTGATCAAGGGACCGACCCTCACTTCCTCTGCCATTCCAAGGCTGTACCTTCCCACATTAGGTAGATGGGGCCAACAAACTTTATTTTTCACTTACAGCTGATCTAGGTTGCAGGAGATGTTCAAACAGCAGAGTCCCTTTGCATGTCTTAGCATTAAATGAAGGCCTGTTAGCTGGTTGCTCCCAAAGAAGGGGTTTGTGGGGTCCTTATCAGGTCTAAGTGACCTGACTCACGGAGGCATTCTTACCTGGTGTATAATAATAAGATGTCCTTGAGGAACTGAGAACGTCTGGTTTCCATCAGCATCCCCTTCACCTTCTTCCTCTCAGCAGTTTAGAAACGCGGCCATCAGCACATTTTAAAATCTAATATGAAATGGTTTGTCTTCTGCAAAATGGCACGGCTTAGGCTAAATAGAAAATTCACAAACAGTGAAAATAAGCTTGGATATACATTTGTGGCCAGCAATGCCACACTGTGTGAGTGGCTAGGAAAAATCTTTACCACATGGCCCATGTTGCCAGATATCAGGACCTGATCCTGGGTCACAGGGCTTGAGCCCTCTTCCCTGGTTTTCAGGACAATAGGGAAGAGTCTCAGGGCAAGAACAAGGCTATAAAAAGTGTGTGTTCCTCATTTGCTAGACTTGGAGTGGAATCCTGTTAGTGTTTCAAGCATACATAAATTCCCTTACACAGATATACTCAAAAATATTTTTTCTACCTATAACCTACAGTGAGTGGAGACCCAAAAGGGAGACTATGGACTTGAGGAATCGAACCACATGAGTTGCTGTTTTTCTAAAGGAATACGTAGCTATTATAAATGAACTCAAGTCTCCAGAACCAGCTGAGCTGCATCCAAGAGTACTAAAGGAACTTGCAGATATAATCTTAGAGCCACTGTCAATAATTTTTGAGAATTCTTGAAGGACAAGAGAGGTCCCAGCAGACTGGAAAAGGGTAAATGTTATTTTCATCTTCAAAAAAGGGCAAAACAGAGGATCTGACCAGTCAGCTTCATGTCCATACCTGGAAAGGTTCTAGAACAGATGGTTAAACAATCCATGTGCATGTGGAAAAGAATGCTGTGAATACTGAGACCCAGCACAGGTTCCTCAAGAAGAAGTCATGTCAAACTAAACTTATCTCTTTCTTTTTTGAAGGAGTTACAAGTTTGGTAGATCACAGGAATGCTGTTAATGTAGTGTATCTTGATTTCAGTAAGGAATTTAACAAGGAGGCAAGCTGGTGAATTTGGGGCTAGATAGTGTTACAATTAGACGTGATGTATTTAAGTCTTTTACTCCAAGCCTCAAGCCAAGTCTCTACCTTTAAGTCTCAAGTCAAGTCTCAAGCCCTTGAAGATACTTTCAAGTCAGGTCTCAAGTCTGGGAGCCAACTTTGTACCACCCAGAATTTTTGAACAAAGTCTCCTTCTTTGGAGATCTTTAAGCAGAGACTGGATGGCCATCTGTTGGGAATGCTTTGATGGGTGTTCCTGCATGGAAGAAGGGGGTTGGACTCGATGGCCCCTGGGGTCTCTTCCAACTCTATGATTCTATGATTCAAAAAGGTTTGCCGTTGCCTTGTCCTGGAACTGACAGAATATGATCTGCTTGAGGTCCTTCAGTGGATTTCCATGAGTGAGTGGGGATTCAGGTCCTGGTCTCCCACAATCCTAGTCCACTACTCAAACATCTTCATCATTCTGGCTTTAAAAAGTATGATTTTCTTGGTCAGATTTTTTCAGAGGAGATTTGCTGCAATTGCCTTCCTCTGAGGGAGTGTGACCTGCCCAAGATCACATGGGGGTTCTATGGCTAAGCAAGGACTCACATCCTGGTGTCCCACAGTTCTTGTCCAACACTCAAACCACTACATCAGAGTGACTCCCATGGACAAAAATAAAGCCACTATTTATTTGGTTGCTGGCTGGGCAAGGATATGAATCCTGGTCTTCCAGAGTCTTTCAATTAAACCCTGATTTATAGCAACACTACCCTAGGGTTTTCTTGGCCAGATTTGTTCAGAGAGGTTTTGCTTTTGCCTTTCTTTGAGGCTGAGAGAGAGTGACTTGCCCAAGGTCACACAGAACAATTCCATGGCTAAGTGGGAATTTGAATCCTAGTCCCAAAAAGCCATCCAAGTTGGCACTGGCTTATGACACCCCTTGCCTAGGCTTTTCTTCAGATTTCTTGCGAGGACATTTTCCACCACTGCCTTCTCCTGAAGCTGAAAGAGGGTGGCTTGCCCAAGTTCACTGGATAGCTTTCCACACTGGGTCTCTGGGTAGCACGGTAACACTTATCAGTTCTAGAAGAATTGGTAAGTTCTTTGAGAAGTCAGATCTGGCAATGGTGACACATGCCTTGATTGCATCCCGTTTGGATTACCGTAACATGTTCTACTTGGGGCTGCCTTTGGAAACTGTTCATAAACTTCACTGTGGGCAGACTGTTGGCTGAGGATTGTGTGCTGCCCCTGTTGAAACAGCTACATTGGCTGCTGGTCTGTTTCTGGGCAGAATTCAAAGTGTTGGCTTTGACCTTTAAAGCCCTACATGGCTTGGGTCCAACCTACCCAAGAGGCCTTATCTCCTCATGCAAGCCGATGGAAGAGGCTTTCTCTCAGTCTCACCACCTTCTCAGGGCCTTCTCCGTGGCTGCTCCCAGGCTGTGGAACTTCCTCCCCTAGGAGGTCCTCTTGGTCACCTCCCTGCTCTCTTTCTGCTGGCAGGTCTTTGAATGTTTATTCAAGCAGGCCTTTGAATTTTAACTATGGAGCATTAGCATGTATGTAAAGTGGTGTGTCTTTTCTTAAATTTTTCATTGGAAATTATGTTCTAAGCATGTTTGAGTATTTTTAACTGTTTTTAATCATGTTTTAAAAATAACATTGTCATTTAGTTCTTTTTTAACTTTTGTAAATTAATGTTTTAGCTTAATCTTTTAAAAATTATTCTAGGTCATATTGAAGGGGCCTAAAAAACTTAAAGGCACCAGATCCTGTCTGATCATGGAAGCTAAGCAAGGTCAGTCCTTGTTAGCAATAGGATGGGAGACCACTAATGAATATCAGGTGCTACAGGCTATATATCAGAGGAAGGAACTTGCAAAACCATCACTGAAGATTCCTTGCTTGAAAAAAAACCCCTGTGAAATTCATCAGGTCATCATAAGTTGACTGGTGACTTGAAGGCATGTTCACACACCAAAACCTCATTGAATCCTATCTTGGTAGAAAGACAGGTTATAAATTAGATAGATAGATAGATAGATAGATAGATAGATAGATAGATAGATAGATAGATAGATAGATAGATAGATTCACAGATAGAAAGACAGGCAGGCATGCAGGCAGGTAGATAGTTGTGGAAGGAAGTCTTTGTGGCAACTCCTGAGCCACCAAAGGGTTCCATCAGCAGATCGTTCTCCTTGAAGCCTGTGTAGATTAGCCAAGTTTTACAAAGGGTTAGGTTGTAATGAAAGAACTTTGGGCATTTGCCAGGAATCGCTCATAACTAACAAGGGAAGCTTCAATGCATATAATTAGCTGGTGGATGGATAGGTCGCAAGTTGTTAAAAAGGAAAAAAAAGTCCATTGAGCCGTTAAGAAGCCTTCACCAAACGCACCTTCTGCTTCCTCTGTGTCTAGGAAGGAAATCGTTGCTATTTCAAACTGACACTGGTGGTGGAAGAAGAGGAAACAGGAGCAGAGAGAGGAGAGGTTCAACAGACAGGCTCTGCTGAATTCCTGAATTAATTCTGCATATCACAGGATAGCTTTATTTGTATTGGATTTTCCAGCGAGTAATCCTCGGATTACAAAAATACCAACACTATGCATGGCGCATGCAAAATGTCCAGAAAGATGGACGTTGCCCCAGCTTCACAAATGAGATACAGCCAAGCCTTTTTATAGTGTTCAATAAGCTAAGAGGAAGGTGCAGGGATATTGAATGGAAAAGGCAATGAATAGAAATTAATACGGTGGGTATCATCAACCTGCTAACAGCATCAGCAGCAGGAAAGAAGTGAGAGAAAGGAGAGAATGGAGAGGAGGGGTGATGGATTGCAACCTGATTACCTGATCCTCCAGCTACAGATCTCCTGGGTCCTCCAAAGGTCCATCAACTTCCCTGAACTTCCTCAAAGACCAGGAAGATCTTTGGCCAGAGAAGGGTAATCAGGATGGCATTCAAGGGCCTAGAAACCAAAAGCCCCATGAGGAATGGTTGAGGAGACTGGGTATATTTTACTCTGGAGAAGAGAAGAGTGAGAGGTGATGTGTTCAGTCATCTCGAAATCCCTGAAACGATGTCATTTGGAAGATGGAGTGAGTTTGTACTCCAAAAAAGTAGGAGACATACCAATGGAATCTAGCTCCCAAAAAAAAAAAAAGAAAAAGAAAAAGGAGATTCCAACTAAACACAGAACTTTCCAATGGCAAGAGCTGCCTGAGAGTGGGATGAACCACCTCAGAAAATGCTGGGCTCTCCTTTCTTGGAGGGCTTCAAACAGAGGCTGGAGGACCATTACACAGGAATCCTTTAGGTCTGGATTTCCTGGACTGCAAGAAAGTTGGACTATAAAGCTTCCAATTTCCACCTGCAGAATTTCCAACTCCTTTCTAAAATCCTCCTCATTGTGGCAGTTACATTTTAGCCTAAGGAACTGGCCATAAGGGAGATTGCATCTCATTATCCTTGGAAATGTATGTGTGTGTGTGTGTGTGTGTGTGTAGTTGTTTTTAATATAGGTACTGAAGAAGGCCAATTAACTTACAAACAGGGTGAAACCCATTGGGCTTTTAAAAAAAATAAATTTGGACGATTTATGAGCACGTGGAGCCTAGTCTCCTTTTTTTCTGCTGGTTTAACACGTGTGCTTTCCAATACTTATTCCAGTGCCAATTTCCACCTGCCAGATTTCTCCCTTTGACTCATCTCTAGAAGGTGACTACCTCCTGCATTATGTGCCCCTTGGCGGCCAATCCAGGCCAGAGGGAAGACATCGGAGAGTTGCTCTTGGAGGCGCCGGACCTGGTGAAGAACTGGGAAATTGCTTACCTAAGCTGGCAAGGGAGGGACATGGCTGCTTTTCTCTTTGCCTGCTCTTCCCAACCTCTGGGCACCTGAGGCCTCAGCAGGCTGATTGCCTCCAGGTCTCCAGCCTGCGCCACTATTGGAGGTCTTGTGCTTCTTCTCATGCCTTTGCCCTCCTGCCCCCTCCTTCCCTCTCTCCCTCCCTCTGGAGCTCCTCTGCCCCTTTGCTCTCCTGCAGCTTCCTTTCCATCTGTCTCCTAGCCCAGTCCTCCTCTCTCTCTTTCAGCAAGGAGAACTGGCTAAAAATCTTCAGCATTTTTGTAATGCAGAATTTTGCATGTTAGGTCTACTTTCTTTGAATTTCACCCATTTCACCATGGGCCTCAAAAACCATTGAAAATTAGTGATATTACCATGAAAGATCAAAAGGCAGGCAATATAGCAAGATTCTGGAGTATCTTCAAGATGGCTTGGGCCATTTCCTCACTAGCCTGTTATTGCACTATTATTCCACTTGCAATATCCTATGGAATCCTGGGGTTTGCAGTTTCGGGAGGGGCCGGCCAGCCCCTCCCGAAACTGCAAACCCCAGGATTCCATAGGATGTGTAAGTGGAATCATAGCGCTATAACAGGCTAGTGTGGAAATGGCCTAGACTCCAATAATGTGTAGCAGTAGCCAGCACAGCATAGTGATTTGAGCGTTGGACTGTGACTCTGGAGAACAGGGTTCGAATCCATGCTCAGCCATGGAAAACCACTGGGTGACCTTGAGCAAGCCCCACTCTCTCAGCCTCAGAGGAAGGCAAAGGCAAACCCCTTCTGAACAGATCTTGCCAATAAAACCCCATGATAGGTTCTCCTCAGAGTCACTGGAAGTTGGAAACAGCCTCCTGCCTTATCACCCCAATACATGTAGGTAGGTAGGTAGGTAGGTAGGTAGGTAGGTAGATAGATAGATAGATAGATAGATAGATAGATAGATAGATAGATAGATAGATTAGCAGGTAGACACACACAGAGAGAGAAAGCAGGAGAATCTAATTTCCAGTTGTCAGTGAACAGGACAAGTTTTCTATTCCCACACTGCTTCCCTACATCCTATTAAATATGTGAGATTCATCTCTCAACACATCTCATTCTTTTATCCCTTCCTTAATCTTTTTCTCTGCCCTATTAAATTCTTTCTGCTCCCCCACCCACACATTCTTTGAAAGTACAGAACTGCCCTCTTTATGACTGTGATGCTCAGGGCTGCTGAGAGGTGAATATGTACCAAAATGTCTCTCAGACAGACCTGGACCAAATACAGCCCTCCAGATGTCGTTGGACAGCAACTCACGGCCACCATCAGAATCAATGGAAAGGGATCATGGAAGCTGCAGCCCAATGACATTGGAGAGGAGCCATGGGTTGGTGCCTAGGGCACATACTTTTCCAAACTCTGCTTGCATTGAGTGTACACAATGCTCTCTGCAGCAAGAACGTGATGGCTACAGGGCTTCAGAAAATGAAGGAGAAGCTCTTGGATTCTTAATCACAACAGCTTACTCGAACCTAAATGTTCAGAAGCAGCATACCTCTCATGACCGGATACTAGATTTAAGCTGTGGCAGGGGGGCATTAGCCTCCTGTCCTGCTTGTGGTCTTCCTGGGGCCATGTGGTTGCCCAATGGGGAAAACAGTTTGATGGACATTTCTCTCCTAGTCCATTAGGTTTTTGAGTCTGGCCTTTGCAGAAACATGCTGAGCATGGTGGGGACCGGTGTCTCTCCAACAGCCAGGAGCTGCCCAGCCTCTCTTAGAAGACATCCAGGGAAGAAGAACCTGCCCCCTGTCTAGGCAGTTGGTTCCATTGCCAAACCGCTTGCACTGTCAAGATGTTACTTCTAATGTTCCATCAAAATCTACCCTCCTGTAACTTCAAACCTTTACACCTGGCCCTAAACTCTGGGGCAGCAGAGAATGGGCCTGCCCCTCCTCTCTGTGACAGCCCTTCAGGAATGTAACGAGAGCGATCCCATCACCCCTCAGTCTTCTGTTCACCAGGCTGAACGTGCCCAGGAGCTCCTTCAACCTCACCACGTATGTTTTGTTCGCCATATCTCTTATCTCCTTGTTGCCCTTCCCATATCAGTAGGGTTGTTAATCCACTCTGGATTTCAGTCCAGACTTTAGTTTCCTGAGGCCCAAGAGCTCTCTGGCTGGGCATTCTCAACAGCCCTCCCTAAACTGCAACCCCAAGGTTCCACAGGAGGTCAACATTCAACATTTTTTTTAACTGATCTTAGGCACTACCAAGTGATATTTAACTGAAGAGCTCATTGTTCTCATTCCAGTTTCTTTTAGACCAGAATCCTATTGGATATTCCCATTCTATCCATTCTTGAGTAAGTAAGTAGGTAAATCCAGCTGATTCTACTCTTTGTTGTTATTTGTCATCAAAACAACTTTGACTTACGGTGATGCTGTGAATGAGAGACTTCCAGGATCCCTGCTCATCAATTGCGCTGCTCAGGCCTTGCAAACTCAAAATGTGTACAGTGCGCCCTCTGCATATGTGGGGCTTCTGTCCCAGGAAGCTCCGAACTGTAAGATTCAATTATTATCATCAAGGGAAGCAATGTGCATGCACCCACTCTGATGCAGGCATGCACCCGGCATGTCCATTGACAATAACACAGCATGAAGCTTTGTGTGACCTTACAATTGTGTGTGCAGAAGTTGCGCCATTACAGGGTGCGTAATAATGCAATTGATTCAGTCAGGGAAGCCACAAGATGTGCTTGCAAGATGTGTGCGAGGAGGGCTTTTCCTACTGCCTCCCCTTTACTAAGCTTAATTGTCTTTTCCAGTGAGTAACATCTTCTCATACAGCCAAAGGGTTGCTGTAACTCAGAAATGACTTGAAGGCACACAACGACAACAACAACAACAACAACAACAACAACAACAAACAACAACAGAAGTGGCTGGGCATTTTTATCCAATGTACAACATCTGTGTTAAGTTCAAGGTCACAGGAGTAGAATTGCACATGTGGTGCACATGTGCATGCATGTTCAGTTCTGCTTTGAGTCATGTATTTTGTTGCATGACATTGTTATTCAACACAAAGGACAACACAAGCAGAGATTTATGCTACACAACCCCAGTGCAGAATCGCATCCATAATATCCAAAGATGAGTTTAACAATGCCAAATAGACAAACAGAAAACACACACACACACACACACACACATTAATTTTCTGTTCTCAGTGGCTAGGATAAATTCTTGTTCCTGCATCTCTTCCTGACATCCAGTTAAAAATGTAAGCTTCATCACTCAATGTATCTTCTGCCTAAATCCCTTTTCTAATCTGTTTCTCCACCTGCCAAGCTTTTTTCTTCCCCTTCTCTGATTAAATCACAAAGGCCACCACAACACAGCACAGCTTCATCACATGACCAGCTCTGCATGTGGAAAGCCAACTCCAGATGGGGAAGGGGGTGAGCCCCAAGTGTACAGTGGGAGCTAAGGGAGACCAAGGGCAGGAATTCCAGAGGCAGAGTCAGCTACCTCTAGTCACCTACTCAGCCTCTATTGTTGCAAGGTGCCACGGCAAGCGAGTGGAACACCCAGGAGCTGGGCAGCCATCTGTCCAAGGGAGTGCTTTGATCGTGTCTTCCTGCATGGCAGAAGGGGGTGGGACTGGATGGCCCTTGGGATCTCTTCCACCTCTCGGAGTCTATGAAGACATTGTCTCAGAGGTGGTGGAGTCTCCATCTCTGGAGGTCTTTAAACAGAGGCTGAATAGGCATCATCTGGGAGTGCTGTAGTTGTGTATTCCTGCATTATGGGGGGAGGATGAGACCAGATGGCTTTTGTGATCCCTTTCATTGCTTATGATTTTATGACCCCTTCCACCTCTACACTTCTATGATTTTACAATTCTGCCTGGGAGAGTTGGCTCTGGAGGCCTTTGGATGGGCATTGTCTGGGAATGCTTATGCGGTGTATTTCTGCATGGCACAATGGGGTCGGCCCAGATAGCCCTTGTGGTCCAGGTGTAGCACATACTACTGGATGAAGAATCTTGGTCATACCAGCCAACCACCCACCCACCATGCCGAAAAGGTGGGTCTAGAAACTCCCCCAGCCAATGATGATGGGTGGTGTTGTTGTAAGTATGCTGCAGACTTAAGCCAATACTCCAAATTTGTTCTCCAACCTTGCTGAAAGCATTTGGAGTTTAGGGTTCAGCACTTTGGATACTTCCTTTAAAGTTCAGTCTTAAACCTGGCAGAGATTCATCACCTCAGTGATGTTTTTCCAAAGGTAGGACAACTCAGATAGCTGCCCCATCCCAAATAGCATGAAGGACTAATGCCAGTTAGAGCTTTCTTTGCAGCTTGGTCTAATCTGGATAGCACCCCGTTCTTAACTGGGTAATTCATCGCCTTTTAAGGACAGCTACACATACAGAGCTCATTGAGCATTCTCCAGAGCTGCCAGTATTTTACTTTTCCAGCTACTTCAATGTGGTATGCAAAGTAGTCCCTCTTTCCTTTACTCTTTGACAACAACCCTGCAGGATAAGCGATGTCTGGGGGAGAGTGCCTTGCTAAAGCTTATTAAGTGAGTGAGGGTCTGAGCAGTCTGAAACTCTAGCCACTACACCACCTTGCTTCTCCAGCCTGGGAAAGAGCCAGCAGCACAGTCACTCCTCCTTCTCAGCTTCTGGCGTCTTGTTCTTAACTGGGGAGGATCTTAACTGGGGGAGTGAAGGTGAGTTTGGAAAGGTAACACAGAACAATGTCAAATGTGCAAGGTTTCTCCGCTCCCTTTACTTCTCCCTCAAAGCGAGGCAGGCAGAAGACTGACTTACCGTTTTAAGTAAGCCAAGTCCCCAAATGACACTACAGGTAATTAACTCCAGTGCGGCACGGAATATGGAGAGAAGCCCCTTGTTCTGAGTACTGCCTCTAATTACCATTTAAAGGCTTTAAGCAGGAGATATTAATTATAATTTTTAAACTATTTTTTTCACCCCCCTGCACTTGAAACCCACAGCTTGCTGGGAGAGGAGAACATCTCTCCAGCTTTTCAATTAAAATGCTGCTTCCTAGAGGGCTGGTTCAATGCACTCCTCATTTTTTGCAGTGTGTTACACCACGGAAACCCATTTCACAGCTCAACACCTGTGACAATGTCCCACCTGTTCTTGTGGCCCTTGGCTCTTCCCCCCAACATTTCTATCGGGCTGAGAAGAGAAGAAGAGATGGGCGCAAATCAAAAATACTCAGGGCCCTCATCTCATTGTGTGTATGCTTTTAGGGGTGCTGGACTGTGAAAAACCAAACGGTGCAGCACAGAAGAAAGGATACTATCTTACCGAGAATTCTGTGCCCAGTTGTGGGCACCACAATTCAAGAAGGACATTAGCAAGATGGAAAGTGTCCACAGACGGGCAACCAAGATGAACAGAAGTCTGAAAACCATATCCTATGAGGAGCGGCTTACAGCCCTGAGTACGTTTAGCCTGGAGAAGAGAAGGTTAAGATGATAGCCATGTTTAAATATTTAAAAGGATGTTATAGGGAAGATGGATCCAGCTTGTTTTCTGCTGCTTCAGAGACTAAAAACAGAACAATGTCTGCAAACTTCAAGAAAAGAGATTCCACCTAAACATAGGAAGAACTTCCTGATGGTAAGAGCCATTTGATGGTAGAGTATGCTGCTGCCTCAATGGAGTGTGGCGGAATCTTCTCCTTCTTTGGAGGTTTTTAAAGAGAAGTTGGATGGCCACCTGTCAAAGGCAAGGCTTTGACTGTGTCTTCCTGCAGGGCAGAAGGGGGTTGGATTGGATGGCCCTTGGGGATCTCTTCCACTTCTATGATTCTATTCTTGGCTTAAAATATGCATGAAGGATGTTAGAAGATTCTCAGTTGCCCTCTCATTAGTATGAGTAACAAGAATATTGATTAACTGCTTCTATTGACAAATCATAGGCTAACCTCTGTTTTGTTAACTTCTGTATGAAACGATTATTGCTGAAATCGGGAGCACATTTGTTACATCAGTGATAGACTTGTTTGGGAACATTTTGGGAGTCCCACACTGCTCCAGTCACCCGGACAGCTGACAGAGGAGTTAGACAAGAAATAGCAAATTGTCAGTCTTCAGTGAAATATTAACCTTGCTGATGTATGTTTTATTCTGCTTTCCTAATCAAGAAAATAGTATAAAAACGTGAAGCTTGAAGAATAAAGTTATCCTTCTGGATCACTACTGCTAGCAGGTAGGACTGAACGCAGTTCTGATTATCAGCAGGATCCTTTGGCCAAAGAAACTGGTTTGTGTGTTGCATATTTTGCATTCTGTGTCGCTGCCTCACTTCCTACCTGGTTTCAGAGCTCATTCCAACTCGGGCCATTTCCGCACTAGCCTGTTATAGCACCATGATTCCACTTTCAACATCCTCTGGAATCCTGGGATTTGCAGTTTTGGGAGGGGCCGGCCAGTTGCATCAATGGGAAACTGAGCAGAATCTGGCTTCCCTGGGCATGTGAATTTCTAACCATTCTAACCATCCTGATTGCTGTAAGAGTACAGCCGAAGGACATCAATCTCGATTAAAGCATCTGAGAAGGTGGATTGTAATTGATAAATGTTCCTGCTAAGGCAAAGCAATTAGTTCTAAAGATGCCCCAAGACTCCTTTTACAGACTAACACAGCTGGCTGTCTCGTTGCAGATGGCTACCAAGTGGCAGGAAGTTAACCTTTTTGGGGCTACAGAAACAGAAGTCGCTGTGTTGTCGATACTAACAAAGCAAGCACCAAAACTCCACAGATGGGCAACAACTTAATTAGGAGCCAGTAGAGTTTCACAGGAAGGCAGCACAGCATAGCGGCTCGAGTGCTGGACTGAGATTCCAGGACCCCAGGATTCAAATCCCCACTTGGGCATGGAAATTTACTGGGCGATATCTGCCAGCCTCAGAGGAAGGGAACAGCAACCCCCACTTAGGAACTATGGCCAAGAAAACTCCATGATAGGTTCCAATAGAGTCTGAAGCAGCAGCCATGGGCAAAGGTTGCTACAGCTCATCAATCCATCGCTCTTTATTGTTTCTGCAGTCCAAGTGACAGCCCAAAGTATCCAGTATCCAGCAAAAGTATCCAGCAGCAAAGTCAGCAGAAAAGGTGAGGGTCAAGGTTTCCAGGAACATGAGTCAGAAAGCTGAGCACTCGAGGAGCTGCTTCTACCAGAAGAGCAGCTGTCTCCAACAAATTTCTCCCCATGCTTTCCCTTGGGAACTGGAAGCAGAGAGGAGGCTTGGGCAAAAGCTCCCATAAGAGATTCACAGGGTAAGCTTTCAGCAAGTTCCCTTTATAGGGGATGAGGTTAGAGGTCTCAGATGACATGCCTTACCTGGAGGAGGTCTCCTCAGATGAAGAAGGAGAAGGGGAGTGACAGGAGGATGGGATCAGCTGGAAGCAGAGGAGGCTTGCTGTCCTTTGTGTCAGAAGCAAAGCCCAGTCCATCCCAGGCAGTGTCTGCAGATCAAGGTTCTGCACCCTGTTTTGTTGTCCTGCACTCCAGTCAGCAAGCATTCCAGGCAGCACTGGTGGCTCCAGAGCAGGTCAGTGATGGGTTATCCAGCAGGGTGAAAGGAGAAGCAAGAGGGCGGTCATGAGCTGTTCCGGAAGTCACACAGCAAGTCAGAAGTCCAAATAAACAAATCCAGCAAGGAGTCAAACAGAGTAATAAATAATAACCAGAGCAAGGTCCAAGGAACACAAAAGGTCAAAGAGTACTCCCAGTCAACAAGAGAAGGATGGCTGTCAGCAACAAAACCTCCAGTAAACTGCTGGGAGATTTATAGCTGGCTGTCTCAAGGCCACCAGGTGATTAATTAGTCAGCATCTCCTATGTAACTTCTCCTTCTCCCTCCTACCCTTAGCAAATGACCGCACTGCATTTTCAGCTTCCTGCTGGGAAATAGTCCCCCTGTCATGTTTCAGCCCTGGCACCTGGTAACCTTGTGTGAGATCTTCAATTTCTTGTACCTCTCTCCTTTGGCTTTGTCACCCTGTTCTCTGGGGGTCCCGGGAGTGGCGACCAAATAACCAAAACACAATAACGCAAAGGTGGAGAAATTAGCTGGAGCACTCACTAAAGCTAGCGAGAGGAAGGGTAACTTAGCAGGGATCTTGTAACCCAAAGTCTACGGGGTCAGGTCAGTCAAGCAGTCAGACAGTTTTAAAATAGCAAAAATGATGTTTTTATTAAAAGACAAACAAATAGCAAAGACACCACAATCGCACAGTTAACAGAAGAATTAGAAATAAGGATTTTCGGGGGAAATGGGTGATATGGCACCTTTCTCGTAGTCCTGAAGAAGCTGGAAGATGGTGGAGAAGAAACTCAGCGTGGAGGCCGAGGGGAGCTCGCCAGACAAAGCGGCAACAAGGCGGGATGGAAGTCCGGAGCGATCCGAGGTGCTCTCGGAATCAGGGGGTTTATATAGGGTGAATTGTGACTGCAGGCCATGTCTTACTTGGTGAGAAAAATGCGAGTTTGGAGCGGGACAAAGCTTTGGCAAAGGTCAAGTTTAACATGACCGGCTTAGCGCAAAATCAACAATAGTGTAGCCAGTATGTAAATGCAAGGTGCTTAGCTTGGCTTTGTACGACTATCAGCTCGGGGCTGGGACACCTTTGTTTAGAGTTGCGCTTAAGCAAGAGGTGTTTGCAGGGAGATCCCTGAAACAACGGAGTGGCTTTGTTCTGCCTGCCTAGGTGGAGAAGGGAATGTCCAACAATTACCGGCCGCGCCTGTTTACGTGCTTGTCCGGAGGCCTCGCAAACACGTGGGGGGGGGGAGGCAGAGGAAGGCCGAATGAATTTGATATCAAAAGTGATATCTTGTGCTATCACCGGGTAGGCCTGAACCGTAGTAACAGCTTGAAGCTGATCTAATCTCTCTGGCAGCTCACTTTTTGGTTTCAGACCTGGCTTAGGACTGTTTGCTTTGTTTGACTTTGGACTGGTTGGGTTACCCTTCTGCTTCTATGGACACTGGCACCACCTTTGGAGTGGCCTGGTTTTCCTCTGGTCAGCCTCTGTGCACTGGAGATGTACCTTCCCAGGTGCTTGCCCACTTTAAGGCAGGACAGCAGATGGCCACAGGGGACCTTTTTTTGAAGGAAAAAAAAAGAGAGGAACTTTGGTTTGGGCTCTACAGCAGATGCTGAATACCGCTTGGGTATTAAGAAAACCTAGCCAACACAGCAAGAAATCCAAGGCCATTTGAGACAGTCATGTCTTTTAATGTCAACTGAGATGGAAGGAACTCTCCAGAGGGAAAGCAGTTAGGAAATTGCCCACCCTTAGTCTTATGGATTGTACCAAAGTAAATTGGTGAGACTTTGTAAGAGAGGACTTTTCAGGTGCAAGTGCCACGGGAGGCAAAAAAGATGATGATCTTCCCTGTCCTTGCAGAGAGGAAGTGATGGATATTTTTGATCTGGTGCCTTGATGAACCACTTCTTTCTGCGCAAATTCTTTCCAAGGGGACAAGAAACTTGCTAAGAAATTGCTTTCTGTTCCAGAATTGGAGAGCTGATTAATCTCTAATGCCATTTCATTATTGATGAATAAGTCATATCAAGTACAATTTATCCAGGGTCGTTATTATTATTAATACCGAAAGACCTCCTGATGCCATAGTGTGGTGGCAGTCAGTCCGTATTTTGATTATTCACAGTGGGATCTTTTAGGAGTGACTCTGAGGAGGTGGTGGTGTTCAATTCACATCCCCAAGAAGGTCATCGCTTCAGCTATCATTTTCGGTGATGGAACTTTGATCAGAAAGAGCCACTTTGCCCAAAGGATGTTGGCAGCAGAAGAAGGATTGTTTTGCCTGCCTTAGTCCCAACTAATCTCAAGTCTGGCTCATCCATTTATCTGAGAAACACTGTGGGCTCTAGGGATGCCTCAGTTGTGTGTTCCTGCACTGGCAGAAGGTTAGACATTTCTGTCAGATATGGAACATCCCTATGTCTTCGAAGCAGTATGATGCTCTGGGTGACATTGTTTATACAAATGTGATGCAGATGCACATGGGGAGGTGTGTACATACGCAGCTGTTCTTTCGGTTGTTCCACGTTGCCGTTCAACACACCAGGGGTGAGCCAGGCAGTCATGGAATAACTCATTGATGCATGAACAGAGATCTTGAATTGAAGATGGACGGATGTTCCACATCAGTCAAAAATACCCAACCACCTCCTTAGCAGAAATTACACATGGGTAAGGCACGCCCAATATTCTGGCCATAGTTTGCCAACACCTGAGATAACTTAGAATAATAGAACTCTTGAGTTGGAAGAGACCACAAAGACCATCCAGTCCAACCCATTTTGCCATTCAGGATGACAAAACCAAAGCAGTCCTGACAGATGGCCATCCGTCCTCTCTTTAAAAACCCACACCACACTCCATTCAGGCAGCAGCCTATCCCACTGTTGACCTGCATGTATCATCACAAAGTTCTTCCTAATATTTTGGTGGAATCTCTTTTCCTGTAGTTAGAATCCATTGCTCTGTGTCCTAATCTCCAGAGCAGCAGAAAATGGGCTTGCTCCATCTCTTCCAAATGGCATCCCTTCAAATATTTGAACATGGGTATCAAGTCCCCTGTTAACCTTCTCTTCTCCGGGCTAAATATACCTGCCTAAGCCACTCCTCATTGGGCATGGGTTCGAGTCTACACTATGCAGTCTCAATGCTAGGGATGGAAACAATATTTGAAAATGATCAAGGATGGGAGAAGACCAACCATGATGAGAAGAATCCTGGAGTGATGGGACTCTTCACAGTTCATGATTTACTCTGTACAAAATTTATACAACAAGGAAGCAATATTTTCTTCTCTGAAAACTGTGTTTTCAGAGAAGAAAATCTTTGTATACAGAAATACATGGTTTTCTATGCAAACCAATCATCTGCAAATCTTGTGCAAAGTCGCCAATTACAGCATTTTGTGGACAATAAACAACAATTGCTGGATGAAAAATACTGCTTGAATGCAGAAAGATTATTTTCTGCACAGGAACAAGCTAATTCCAGCACAGAAGGTGCAAAACAACTATGCACAAATTTTGCATAGAATAAATCCCTAATTATTAATAGGTTTCAGAAAGCAGAAAGAAAGTTACTAAGACTATTCATTGTAAAGAAAAAAATAGTGCGGCATTACATCCCTACTCATATCAGAGAATGGTTAACTATGGCATCCTCAGGGTCCAATGTTATGCCTCTGAGATGCTCTAGAGCTCCACAGACTGCCAAAAATTCATGCTGTGACTAGATTTCTGGACACTTTGTGGAGAAACTTGCTCATGTTCACTCAGAAGTTGATGTCATGGATAGCAGAGGGCCTGCAGAAGTGTTCAGTGCTCTATATTCTTGGTATCAGTTTCAATGGTTGCAGCCATGTGATGTGAACAAGCTGTTTAAATAGGTCTGCCGTACCCCATGTAGACTTGAGCCTTGTCCATCTTGGCTGATAAAATCTAGCAGTGGATTGTACAGGTAGGTCCAGAAGGTGGTATATGTCTTAGGGTGTGTGGGAGGGGGGCACCTACTACCTTGAAGGAAGCTTTGTTGCCCCATCTCCTGAAGGTGTCCTCTCTGGACCCAGAGGCATGTGACAACCACCACCTCATTGCTAGTATCACCCCATCGCTTGTATGGAGCAAGGTGCTCAAGCATGTCATGGCAGGAGAATTTCAGCTATTCTTGTAGGAAAGGGACTATTTGGACCCATTTTAGTCCAGGGCATAGCACCAAATCTGCCTTAGTATCTCTGGCCGAGAACCTCAAATACCCTGAGAGCATCAAATCTCACCTGATCTTAGAAACCAAGCAGGGTCAGCCCTGGTTTGTACGTGGATGGTAGACCACCAGTGAATACCAGGTGTTGAAAGCTATATTTCAGAGGAGGAAACAAGCAAAACCACCTCTGAGTATTCCATGTCTAAGAAAACCTTATGAAATTCATGGGATCACCATAAGTTGATAAGCAGTTTGAAGACGTACACGCACAGAGCTCTGACTGATGAACTACTTAGGGTGAAAGATGGGGGTGTGCAACTCTGTTAATCTTTTTGGATCTCTCGGAGGCTTTGGATACCATTGATCACAGCACCTTGCTGGGTTGGCCCTGTCGGATGGGTGTATGCAATGTTTTGCATTGATGGATTCCTGTTCAGCCCCATGACCATTAAGCTGTGGGGTGCAATGTGGGTCCATCTTGTCCCCCATGCTCTTCAACATGACATGAAGCTGCTGAGGGAAGTCTTAAGGGAGTGGGTTGCCAACAGCATTCTGGTGGCACTCAGCTCCACTTCTTGTCACTGGAATCGGCTGGGGCTGTAGAAGTTGGATCAACCTGTCGAGGCCATAATGGGCTGGAAGAGGACCAACATACCAAAGCTGAATCCTGATAAGATGGAGGCTCTGTGAATTGATGGTTCTCAAGTGCAGGAAATGAGTAAGCAACCTACTCTGGATGGGGTTGCCCTACCCGTGAAGGATGTGTAGCTTGGGAGTACTCCTAGATCATCTTTGGCACTGGAGGCCCAAGTCCTTGGCACGACCTCATATTGTCGTGCCACCTGCAGCCTTTCCTGGTTAGGGATAACTTAGCTACTGTAATGGGTGTAGAAACAGTGGTTGTAGAAAGACAGTTGAACATTGTGCATGGAGGTGCATTACACACTGTACATGGATGTCCACTGAGCATTGTGTATGGATGTGCATTGCACATCCAGCATTGATGCTCATTCTGCATTGATGTGCATACATGTTTAGACGTGCCTTTGGCTGCACATTTGGCATCTTGGTTCAGCCGTTCGACACAAGGGTTAGGTAGCACAATTAGTGCAAAGTTCTGCATTCGGTGATTTGCACTAGGCAGCCACAGCATAAAATCTCAGCCTAAATCTTAAGTACCTGTAACTCAGCTAAACCCAGGTTTTGTTCCTTGTTTTTACCCACCTCCATCCTTCCCCATGGGTGCAGTGTGGGGCATGGTATTGAATGATAGATAGTGAGCACTTCTTTCCAGCATCACTTTTCTCCCACTAAAATGGATTTAACATCAACACCTGATGGAGAAACCTGTGAGAGTCAAAAACTTGCAGATCTTTTTTGTGCCTTTTGGTTGGCCAAATAAAGGCATGACTGCTGTATCCCTTGGTGTTTGCTATGTTTTTTTGCATGGCCGTCATAAATAATCCAATGATGATGATGATGATGATGATGATGATGATGGCGTTTAAGGTGCTGAAATGGGTAGCAACTGGTGGGGTGCTGGGGATTCCATGCCATGTATTGTTTTGTTTTGTTTTGTTTTAATGTCCTTGTCCCTGGTTGTATATGTCATTGTTCTGCCCTTTGGTGTAAGAGTGTTATAAATAAATGTTGCTGTTGTTGTTAATATTAATTATTTTTTATTATTATTATTATTATTATTATTATTATTATTATTATTATTATTATTATTATCTATTACTACTACTATTACTACTACTATTATTACCACATAATCCCTGCATACCACCCCACAGCCAATGTTTGTTACACTCCCCTCAAGGACAGTGGGGTTTCTTGTTGCTGATTGCCATCAAGTTGACTTTGACTTATTTCTGCCCTATAAATGAGATACCTCAAGTCGCTCTGCCATTATGGCCCACTCAGGTCTTGCAAACTCAAGGTGGCCATTGTGGCTTCCTCAGCTGAGTCTGTCCGCTTTTCCTACTTTCTCAGGATACGTCCAAAGCACGACAGCCCCTGTTTAATCATCTTGGCTTGCAGGGAGGGTTCAGGCTTGGCTGGCTGCATAAGGAACAAATTGCCTTCTCCTCGGCCATCATTGGAGCTGTGCTGGAGACGTGCGGTGCTGCCATGAGAAAAAGAAGCTGTGTGGTCTGTGCACCTGACGTCCTTTGTATGCGCTCCACATTTCCAGTGCTGACAATGTGGAAGTGGTTTTGCAATGTCTCCGTTAATGTGCAGATTGAACCAGACAGACATCTGTTCTGAGAGAGAAATAGATGCAATTTCAAGCTTCCTCAAGACTTTGTTGGGTACTAAAAACTGATGTACATCTCTTGCATAAGAGAAGAATTATTGGTGGGATGTCAATGCAGCAGGTGGTCTACAGCAGCAGAGGAAAACATCACAACCCTTTAGCTGATGTGCTCCAGGATCCCCCCACTGCTAGGGGTAGATCTGGGCATCTAAGCAAAAATTTATACTATACTCTCTCAAGGCTAACACTCCAGATGTCCATGACTGGATAGTGGAGTTCCCTGGGCTGGTGTGCAACCTCTGACCCCCAGGGCAAGGTTACTGGAAGATGGATCCCTGAAGGGTTGTATTGACTGGAACCAAACAAAGGAACCAGAACTGTCAAGGTGTGGCTCATCACTTAGCAGCTGTAAGAACATCATTATTATTATTATTATTATTATTATTATTATTATTATTATTATTATTATTATTCTCTGTGCCTGTCTCTTTTTTTCCTTAATTAGGTTTTTATATATATTTTTCTTTAACCACAGCCATTCCACAGGTAATGATGTCATATCCAACTCCCTATATTCTTTATATTTTCTGATTAAAGTTTGCTTCATCTCCAGGCATTCCTGGTCAAACCAAGGTTTGGATTTGAGGGAGCAAAAATGTTTTCTAGGCGGGTCATTGCATAGCAAACAATTCTGTAGGTGTACAATTAGATTCTGGTACAGACATAAGGGCTCTTCTGGTGTTCTTACAGATCCCAAAATTGAGATTCAAAGGAGAAATGTTATTAAAAACATACAAAAAGTGAGTATTAAAGTAGAATTAAACTCTTTACAGAAATAAAACAAGATAGAATCCCCTAGCCCATTCTTTAGAAACATCCTGTTTTAAAAGCCCATCTGAGCTTAGCCTACCAAGAGAAAGGACAACAAGGAGGGAGCTATTTTTGCTTACCTAGGAAGCGAGTTCCAGAGTCTGGGGGCAGCCGCTGAGAAGGCCCTCTCTTGCACCCACACCAACTGTGCTTGCAATGGTGGTGGGACTGAGAGAAGGGCCTACAAGGAAGCTGGCAGCCAGAAGGTTTACTTCCTTGGTCTATTCCTACCTGCCTCTCCAACCTTGAACTGCCAGGCTAAAGCATCAACCATTTGGCAAGGTCTCCTTGTTACCCTGTGTGTTGGAGGTCCCGGGAGGGGCGCCCAAATAACCAAATAAAAACACAAGTTGGGGGAATTTAATTCGAGCACTCTCTTGGCTAAACGAGAGGCAGGGTAACGTTAGCAAGGATCTTTAACCCAATGTATACAGTGTCAGATCAGAGAGCGGCTAGACAAGGTTTTAAAGTAACAAACAATATTTTATTAAAGACAAGAAACACGCAAGACAAGACATAAACTAACTAGCTGAGAAATAGTAACGAAGAGTTTTTCGGGAAGGGCAATACGACACCTGGTCTCGTAGTCCTGGAGAGAAAGATGGGGTTCCGAGAGAGAAAGCTCAACGGGGTTCGCTGAGGGGAGTTTCCTTAGACAACCGGCAGCAAGGCGGGATGGAAGTCCAAAGTAGTCCGAAGACGTCCCCAAAGTGGGGACCTTTTATAGGGTGGACTTTACCTACAGGCTATGCCATGCTCGGTGAGAACAAAGGAAATTTGGAGTTGGACAAAGGAGTTGGAAAAGGTCAGATTTTGCATGATGAGCTTAGCTCTTACTGACAATAGTTGGCCGGTACGGTAATAGCCCGATACAAAAGAATGGCTTGGCTCTTGGCCATGCGGCTTTCTGTAGATCCGAGCCGAGCAGAGCCGGTTCGCAGGGAGGTTTTTCCCTAAAGCAACGGAAAGGCTTAAGTTGCCTGCCTGAAAGAGGTTTGGAATGTTTACCCATTAACAGTCGTGCCCCAGATGTGCTTGTCCGGAGGACCTCTGCAAACATGTGGAGTAGGGTGGCAGAGAAAGGTCAAGCCAAGGCCAAATTTTTTGATATCAAAAGGATATCTAGTGCTCTCACCAGACATATCATAACCGTGATAACATCCTGAACCTGAAATAATTGCTCTCATTTCATGTTTTATGCCACTGTCTAGCCACATTTGACCATGATGCTGACAAGAGTTCCAGAACCCTTGTCTGCCCAGTGGCAGGAGGCCACACTCACTGCAACTTCTGTGTCCAATGCCATCCGCTTGACCCCCCCTTTTTTTCGCTGCTTTTTTTTTTCCTTCCATCCGGGCCATGGGGGGGGCAGAGGCTGAGGATTTCAGCCTGCTCCTTCTTTCCACAGATGCTGCCACAGAGTCCGTGTCATATGATGGCATCCAAGTCCCCCAAAATTGGTGCTTTTCATAAGTGGATGCTGTAATGGATTTCATGTCTGGCATTGCATGGTGATCTTTCTGGTGCCCCAAAAGTGTCACTGGGAACCCACAATGCCATGAAACTGGAGAGGATGGGTTTTTAGAAAATCTTTCAAAAGAAGCAGAGACCCAGATGGTACATGGCTGAGGTGGGTCTCACTTCCACGTCCCCGCCAACTCTCCTATTTGGGCAGGGATAGTTCTGATTCACCCTCTCTCATCCCACTTTTCCAGCTGCTTTTTAAATGTCCCAGTTTCTCTCTCCTCCCTGCGCTTTCCCTCTTTGTTCTCACTTTGCTTCAAGACTGGATCCACAGCAACAAGAAGGCAGAGTCAGGCTTGAGTGACAGGTGGTGCAGACCAGATCAGGCGCAAAAGCTTCCCCTCTGTCTCCATAACTGCGGAAGAGCAGCCCCTCTCCACCATACCCTACAACTCTCCTGATTTGGCAAGGGCAGTCCTGATAAATCCTCTACTTTTTCCCCCCAGATGCTTTTAAAAGATCCAAGCTTCTCTCTTCCCTCTCACTTTCCTGCTTTTGCATCAGCTTACTTCAACTGCAGCAAACTGATTTCAAAATGTGAATGAAGTTTCCATTCAGTTAACTCAGGAGGGGGAGGAGAGGAAAGGGGGAGCAGAATCTTGTCCTTCTCAGGAGGTTCAGGCAAAAGCAAACTTCAGCAGCCTCTCTTAGCTTATCTGTTCCTCCACAATTATAACTTTGGCTGTCTTGACCACATTCTGACATTGCCTTGGCCACAAATGTTCCTGTTTTCAATCTGTGGAAGATTGGGGGTGGGTATACTTCCAGGATTGAAAATATTTAGCAAGAGAGGAGGGCCAATTCCTTGGAAGCCAAGCTGTCAGGGAAAACAAAAGCAGCCAGTTTTTTAGGGCAAGTTTAGCCTAAATACTCTAAAGGCACCAGATCCTATCCAATCCTGGAAGCTGAACAAGATTAATCCTGGATAGTACTTGGATGGGAGACCACCAATGAATACCAGATGTGGTAGGCTCTACTTCAGAGGAAAGAGCTGGCAAAATCACCCCTGAGTATTTCTTGCCTAAGAAAACCCTGTGAAAAATTCATTGCATCACCCTAAGTCGACAGGCCACTTGATGGCACAAACGCACGCGCTCCTCCAAAAAGCTTCAACTTCTCTCCTTGGCAGCAAAGAACCTCTTCACCTGCCTGTGTCTTTAGCTGCATCTGTTTTCAATTTTTGAAGAGCGATGCTGAGTGCTAGTGAAGGGTAAAGGCAAGCTGTAAGTGAATTAAACAAACAGGTTCTACAATTGAGTAGAGAGCCTCCCAGCCACCCTGTCAGTGTAGGGGGACTGAAGTCTGGGCTTTGTAAGGGGGGGGTCTTTTCTGTCTTGTGAGCTTTGGAGGCTGAATTTTGTACCCTTTGGCTCAATGAAGGCACTCTGGAAAACCCAAAAGCCTGCAGGCTTTGGTGACTCCTAAGAAGGCGTCAGTGTAGGGGATGGCAACTAATGAAGATGCCTCATCCACGCGCCCCACAGAACGAGGGCAGCTGCCTGTGCATTGCATTGTATCATATTCACAGTACAGTTGGCCCTCCATATTTCATAGAGTTAGGCGTACAGGACTCCCATAAAAATGGGAAAAAAATAACAATTATCAAAATATGTCTGTCTGTGGAAAGGCGAAGAATGGACACTCAGGGTCCAAACTCTGAGAATTTCCGCACCAGACTGCTATAGCGCTATGATTCCCCTTGCAACATTCTATGGAATCCTGGGGTTTGCTGGCCGGCCTCTCCCGAAACTGCAAACCCCAGGATTCCATAGGATGTTGCAAGTGGAATTATAGTGCTATAACAGTCTACTGCAGAAACAGAGTAAGTCAGGAAAGGAGAGGGAAAGGGAGCGGATTGGCACGGTGGCTCTATACTTCCTCTCTCACCCCCATCTCCTTCCTTGGGTGAATGGGGGGCACTGGGAGAGGGGTTGTGGTGCTGAGAAATCAAGCTGTCAGCCATCCATAGCTGGTCAGACAGTGGTTGGAGGAGGAGGAGGAGGAGGAGGAGGAGGAGGAGGACCACCAGAGGTCGGTTTTTACAGCTATCAGCCACCCACCAGAGTGGCCATTGCGTAGAGAAAGGCTAGAGAAAGGAGCAGAGAAGCCTCATTCTGCCTCCTACTTTTTTCTGCAGCCCCACTGAGGCAATTTCTATTTCAAACGACCCACAGCCTTCCCTCCTCTTCGTATACTCTGTCCCTGCCTCTGAATCCACAGCCTGAGAGAAGCTTCTCTCGAGCAAGGCGTACAGCTCAACAGCAAAGGGGTTTTTGCGGCATGAATAATGGATGCCCCCAAAGCTGCTAAAACTGAGAGCTACGGGTAGATGTTGGAGCGGGCTGCAATCTGGGCCTGCAACCACTGCCCCTGAACCTGTGTTCTGCAATGCTGCATCCCTTGGACATCTTGTTTCCAGAATTGCTCTAATGTCAGGAAAGCCTGCTGAAGGGTTTTCTGTCATGTAGGAATGCACAATTAAAGCACGCCTGAGAAATGGCCAGCCTTTTAAAAAGACCTCCAGAGAAGGAGAACAGGCCACACAGCAAAGCAGTCTATTCTACTGTCTGAGAATTCGTACCGTCGGGAAGATCTTCCTCATGATTAGCTGGGATCTCTTTTCTTGTCCCTGTGGTAGGGTAGGGGAATTTCCTGCAGTGGCTGCAAACAAGAGAGGTAGGGATGTGTTTGTGTACACATACGCATGAACAACTATAAAAGGTCATGAAAAATTCATTAGCCTGCTAAAATTCATTGGACTGTCGAATACCCTGGACTACTAAAAAGACAAGACTAAAAAGACCCCTCCAAAAACGAGGTCAAATCAAGGCTGAATTCTCCCTAGGACCCTAGAGGACTAAACTGAGGCTGTTGTACTTTGGACATGTCACGGGGAAGACATGGCCACTAGAAAAAGGCAATAATGCTTGGGAAGGTTGAAGATAGAAGAAAAAGGGAAAGATCCCATTACAGGCGGATTAACTCAATCAAGGAAGCCAAGGTTGCTGCCCTGAGTCGGAAAGACCAGGGCGGTTGATGTTGAGGTCCCTTATTTGTAGGGTTGCCAGATGTCAAAGTCAACTCAACAGTTAACAACAACAACAATCCTTGAAAATTTTGTCACAAGAGTGAATAATGACCCAGATCATAAACCAAGTGTAATTTTGCATTCACAGAGTTATACAATGACTGTGTGTTAATGAATTTCATCATTGTACAACTGAAGGCGCAAACCAATGTGAACTGAGCAATTGTATTATGTAGTGCACGTGCACAATACAATCTGTGTGTGTTGTGGCACCTCAAGCCCAAAGACATGTGTGGGTGGACATTTTTGTCTGATGTGAAGGTCTATCTTCAGCTGAAATTTGCAGAAGCAGTGCTGTGCTTGCGGTGCCTCTGTGCATCAGCCATGCAGACGTGCCTTGTACATTGCAGATGTGCTTTCCAGCTTTGGTTTTATCCTTCAGTTGTATGTGTTTCAATCCACTAATGCATCATCAGAAATTTCATCACATTTCATGCTGTCTGCTGGATGATGAATCTCAACCCACTTCTGCCTCTGGAAAATGAGTCTGAGAAGATGCCTCAGCCCCTGGAGAGAGGAGGAGGAGGAGGAGGAGGAGGAGGAGGAGGAGGAGGAGGAGGAGGAGGAGGAGGAGGAGGAGGAGGAGAGAGACACCCCCCCATGCCCCTCTCTTCGGAGGAGCATTTCTTTCTCAACAGCCTGACAGTACGAGATGTTGGAGGCTGAGACCCTACACTGCCCAGGGTACCATAGGAGTCCTGCAGGTGGAACTCCAACATGACTCCCTCTTTGCCACTCCCAGAACACGTGGTCTTGCTGCAGTAGCCCACCTGAATGGCTGTTCTGTGGCTGAGGGAAACTGTGGGGCTGGAGCAGAGGAGTGTCTGATGATGCCTCGTATCCAAAGGCAGAGAGATGTCATCTTCTGCCAGGAAACACTGGGAGCGTGGCAGAGGATATCCTCCATCTGCATTTGGCCGTGGGGCAAAACCAGCTGCTTCTCCAGATACTCCAGATTATTTGAAAGGTCATTATCTCCCCATACAAAACTGCCAAAGTGTTAAGATCTGCAGGGGAAGGCTTTGCATCTGTCCTGTGACCATCCCAGGCTTGCTCACTGCAAACACAGGAAACAGGGCCTTCTCGGTCGCTGCCCCCACCCAACGGAGCTCCCTTCCACACGAGGTCTGGTTGGCTCCTTCCCTGCTTCCCAAAGATACTTCTGTTCTATCAGTCTTTTAATGTGTGAGCAGGAGAGCTTTTTGTTTCTATTGGGATGTTTTATTTTTAAAATTTTGTATGTTTTTAAAATGATTTTATACTGTTCTCATGTGGTTGATTCTAATAGTTTTGGAATGTTACTGCAAATGTTTTTTAACTAACTGTTCTGGCAGTTGCTTTGGATCCCAATCTGGATAAAAGGCAGCATACAAAAGCAATAAAGAAATTAATACATAAATAATTACCCTGATTTCTTCCCCCTCCCATTCCCACCAGCACGGAATGGCCTGGGGAGGGTGGGAGAGGTGGCCAGCCTCCCCAAAGACCGCACAATACCTACACAGGGAAGAGATGGACTTATGCCTGTGTATGTCATTAACAAGATGCTGGCATGAGGGTCTATAGGCATGGCAGGGGGCGGGGGACACCACCAGCAGCCATGTGCCCCTAACCATTCGCAGAATTCTGCCTGTAGTCCCACTGTGCTCACAGGTAAGCATGAAAGTGCAGATGCACATGGGTATACATGGAAATGGGTAGACATTTGGATGTGCATTCAGTTGGACAACATGGCCACTTGACATAAGAGTTGTGCAGAGCAATCCGTGAGTGACCCTGCACGTGGAGATCTGTGCTATGTAGCCTTGATAGAATCATAGAATCATAGGCCATTTCCGTACTACAGTGTTAAACTGCTGCTATTCCACTTTCAACGCCCTGTGGAATTCTGGGATTTGTAGTTTACTGAGACCAAAGAGCTCTTTGGCTGAGAATTCGAAGTGCCCTTCCCTAAACTACAAACCCCAGACTTCCATATGAGGTCGATAGTAGAATAGCAGCACTTTAATACTGTAGTGCGGAAATGGCCATAGAATCATAGAAATGTAGAGTTAGAAGAGACCCCAGGGACCATCCAGTCCCACCCCCTGCCATGCAGGAACACCCTCCAAGCACTCCCGACAGATGACCATCAAGCCTCTATACTTAAAAACCTCCAAGGAAGGAGACTCCACTACACTCCGAGGCAGCAGATTCCACTGCCGGACAGCCCTGACTGTCAGGAAGTTCTTCCTGAGGTTCAGGTGGAATCTCCTTTCCTGCAGCTTGAATCCATTGCTCCTTGTCCTGGTCTCTGGAGCAGCAGAAAACAAGCCCTCTCCTTCCTCTACGTGGCATCCCTTCAAATATTTAAACATGGCTCTCATGTCCCCTCTTAACCTTCTCTTCTGCAGACTAAACATACCCAGCTCTCTAAGTCTATCCTCATACGGCATGGCTTCCAGGCCCCTCACCATTGATATGGGATCTTGGTTACAGTGGGCAGCTATGGAGAGGGAGTGATCTCTATACAACCTAAGGAAACAGAGCTCAGAAGAAGAAGCATAATCAGTCTAGAACAATCCCTTCCTAACCTCTCAGATTTTTTTCCCACTGTCACTGCCCAGTTTTGAAAGGTACAAGTTTTGAACATGCTCATTGGTTTGTTTTTGCACAGTTTGCAATATCCATTGACCAAGGTGGACTTTAATGGTGATTGGGGAAAGTGGGATGGTGATTTTGAACATGGTCTGGTGGTGGGGGTGGCAAGTGGGGGTGATGATGATGATGATGATGATGATGATTTTATATCCCACTTTTCTCTGAAGAATGGGGCTCAAGGCAGTTAAGATCGTTTTTAAAACCACACAAATTAAAAACAATACAAAAGTATTAATAAAAGTATAAATACAAGATTAAAAAACAATTAAAGAATTTATAAAGGTGACCAAAATGGTGGAGGGTCTGGAAACCATGAAGCCCTCTGAGGAGCATCTTAGAGACCTGGGTGTGTTTAGTCTGCAGAAGAGAAGGTTAAGAGGGGACATGATAGCCATTTTTAAATATTTGAAGGGATGTCATGTCGAGGAGAGAGCAGGCTTGTTCTCTGCTACTCCAGAGACTAGGACAAGGAGCAATGGATTCAAGCTGCAGGAAAGGAGATTCCACCTGAACCTCAGGAAGAACTTCCTGATAATCAGAGCTGTTCGACAGTGGAATATACTGCCTTGGATTGTGGTGAAGTCTCCTTCTTTGGAGGTTTTTAAGCAGAGGCTGGATGGCCATCTGTCCAAGGGAGTGCTTTGAGGGTGGTCCTGCATGGCAGGGATTGGACTGGATGGCCCCGGGGTCTATTCCAACTCTATGATTCTATGATTAAAAATATTAAAATTAATCAAAACCCTATATGCAAACTCTTCACAGCAGTCCTAGTTAGTTTGTAAAAGCCTGATGGCACAAAAATGTTTTGACCTGTGAACAGGGGTGAGGGCATCCTGGCCTCTAGGGAGGGAGTTCCAAAGTCTGGGAGCAGCTACCAAGAAGGCCCCATATTCCTTGTTCCCACCAAAGGAGCCTGAGAAGCTGGTGGGACAGAGAGAAGGGCCTCCCCACACAGTCTTGGGGCTATGATGAGCTCATGCTAGCAATGCAGCAATTCAGGTGGATCTGGGAAAAGGGAGGGGGATCCGACAGAATGCAAAATGGGGAGTGGGTTGGAGAGGGATCCAATTTTAGGGATGCTGTTGTCAGGGAAGAAGTGTGAGGTTTCAGCAACAGATTGCATCAGAATGGTGCAAGCGAGGGAGAAGGAGGAACAGCAGACGGTGTGCTGGGCAACAGTGTGGATGGTGGGTGGAATCATTAAAAAAAGAAAACAAATCCGAGGCAGAGAGTAAAGACTGCTGATGGAGGTCGGTTTTGGAAGGCTAAGTTCTGACATGTTCCATTTCAGCTTGATGAGATGACAGCTGGGCTGAAATATCTGAAAGACAGCTGGTGCAAAGCAGAATTGGATTCCCACTGTCCTTCATGTTTTCTTCATTCGCCAGAGGCAGGGAGACTCAGGCCGTTTCTGCACTAGAATCATAGACTCATAGAGCTGGAAGAGACCCCTGGGGCCATCCAGTCCAACCCCCTTCTGCCATGCAGGAACTCACATCAAAGCATTCCTTTTGGCAGATGGCCATCCAGCCTCTGCTTTAAAACCACCAAAGAAGGAGGAGACTCCACCACTCTTCATGGAGGCAGCAGCATCTTCCACTGCCAGACAGCTCTGGCCATCAGGAAGGTCTTCCTGAGGTTCAGGTGGAATCTTCTTTCCTGCAGCTTGAATCCATTTGCTCCTTGTCCTGGTCTCTGGAGCAGCAGAAAACAAGCCCACTCGCTCCTTGACATGACATCCCTTCAAATATTTAAACATGGCTATCATGTCCCCTCCTAACCTTCTCTTCTGCAGACTATACTTACTCAGCTCCCTAAGCCACTCCTTAGAGGGCTTCATGGCTTCCTGACCCTTCACCATTTTGGTCGCCCTCCTCTGGACATGCTCCAGCTTGTTGATATCCTTCTTGAATTGAGGTGCCCAGAACTGAACACTAGACTGTTACAGTGCTATTATTCTGCTTCCAACATCCTATGAAATTCTGGGGCTTGCAAAGGCCCCTCCCTAAACGGCAAAGCCCAGGATTCCATAGGATGTTGAAAGTGGAATAATACCCTTGTAACAGTCTAGTGCAGAAATGACCTCAGTGTGGCACGGTCAGTGTTGGCTGAGAGTGCAGAGCAACCTGAGGTCTCTCTTCGACTATTGAACAGAGGGACAGATGAAACATGGGCTGTCATCCTCCGTCACTCTGGCTTAATGTGAATCTGCACTCATGGGATTTAGCAGAGGTTGGGCTATACCAGGTTGGTGCTGGATACTGAAGTTGGGCAACTAGCTGAAAATGTCTTTCTCTGGTTGTTTCTGTGCCTTCCTGTCAACTTATGGTGACCTGATGAATTTTCATAGCGTTTTTAAGGTGAAGAATACTTAGAGGTGGTTTTGCCAGTTCTTTCCAGCTTCCAGCACCTGGTATTCACTGGTGGTCTCCCATCCAAGTACTAAGCAGGGCTGACCTTGCTTAGCTTCCAAGAGCGGATGGAATCTGCTGCTTTTATGGTATTTAGGCTCTTAACCCATTTCCACCCTACTCTGTTATAGTTCTATTATTCCACTTTGAGCATCCTGTGGAATTCTGGGCTTTGTAGTTTCCTGATGCCCAAGAGCTCTCTGGCTGAGAATTCTAAAGGCCCCTCCCTAAACTGCAAACCCCAGGATTCCATATGTTGTAAGAGGGACAATTGTACTATAACAGGGTAGGGCGGAAATGGCCTTATTCTCTGCCTATGTGCCTCCTGCTGATTGTTGCATTACACACTACACAATGGCCAAAAGTGTACTTTACCTAAGCACCTTTTGGCCCACTGCACATGCATAAAGGAACATAACAAGGGTCTAAAACATCGACAGGACACCACTATTCATATCCCTTTTTTCTTCAGTGAGCAAAAAGGGACCAACAGGGAAAGCAAACAGCAACAACTGGAAAACTATTTAGAAGTCACCACAATTCAAGAAGGATATTGACAAGTTGGATTGTTTTCAGGACCAACATGAGGAAAAGCCTGGAAATCATTTCGCCCTGTGAGGAGCAGTTTTGGGAGCTGGGAATGTTTAGCCTGGAGAAGAGGAGGTTACAAGAGCATATGATAGTCATGTTCAAATATTTGGAGGGATGCCATCTGGAGCAAGCTTGTTTTTCCCTCCTTTAGAGACTGGGACACAGAATGATGGATTCAAACTGCACAGAAAGAGGTTCCAGCTAAACATTAGGAAGAACTTCCTGACAGTAAGAACTGTTCAACAGTGGAACACATTGCTGCCTACATGAGGATGTGACAGAGCCTCCTCCTTCTTTGGAGGTTTTAAAGGAGAGGCTGGGTGGCCACATGTCAAAGGGAGGGCTTTGGCCGTGTCTTTCTGCATGGCAGAAGGGGGTTGGAGTGGATGGCTCTTGTGGCGTCTTCTAGCTCTAGGATTCCACGATTCCAAGTGCCCATTGCCACCTCCACAATGCCCAGGGGAAGGTGAAAGAGAGGAGTGGGTGTCTTCTTTTCAGGTTAAGCCCACATGATGCCCAGCATGGGACAATCCCAGCTGGGACTGAAATAACCTCTCATTCTGTTGACCTTTCTCAGTGTCCTCTTTTTTAATTGTCTGGGTTCTCACAGGATTGTGTCTGCCACGTGAAGGAAGCAGACGGCACAGCTAATGTGGCATGAATGCAGATGAAGAGCCAGGTGGAGCTGGTGTCTTCCGCTTCTCTGGTTCTGCTCAGTATTTAAAGGGAAGCGCTGAGTTCCTACAGGGAAGATTGTGGTGGGGCTCAGAAATGGCACATCACATAGTGATTATTGTGGGCATGATGTAATGAAGGAAATAGGAACAATATATACAGTCGAATCCAGTCTTAGCAGTGTCTTAAGATGCTAATCCTCCTTTTCTCCACTTGCTTTTGGTACCCAGGGATTTCCTGCATTTGTTTTCTGGAGTTTATTTTTGTGACATGCAGCTTGGATTGATTCCCCCCCCCCATGCCTAGCTGTTACATGGCACTGATCTGGGGAGAGGAAATTAGTACTCCTTGTCAACCCTGTTTTCTCCTTGCAGATGTCTAAATCAGAGGTGGGCAACGGCAGGAGTCCAAGGACAAATAGAGGAGTACAGCGTCCAGACTGACACAGTGACTCTATTCTGCTTTGGTCAAAGCTCAGTAGGAGTCCTTAGTCCAGATCTGGGCACCAAAGTTCAACAGGGATATCATCTGTTTTTTTCAGATGCCTAACTTGGCCACGGTGACTCATGCCTTAGTTACATCATAGCTGGATTACTGCAATGCCTGATACCCAGGGCTGCCTTTGAACAGTGTTTGGAAACATCAGCTGGTGCAAAGAGCTGCAGGCAGGTTGCAAACTGAGGCTGGCAACCAGAAGCAGACAATTCCTTGGTGAAACAGCTGCACCGGCTGCCAGTCTGTTTCTGAGCATAACTTAAAGTGATAACCTGGAATCCTCTATGGCAGTTATGAATGCATAACCTGGAGTTATGCACCTGTGACTATTATGTATAGTTTAGGGGATCTGTATGGACTGTGCAAGTCCCCCAGTCTCTGCTTCACAGGCAGCAGCTGCTGAGATCAACAGGGGTTTGTTCTCCTGTTGCTTGGGAGGCAGCTGACCGACATTCCCACCCTCCCTCATGTAAACGATTTCTGACACAAGAGAGAATTGCAACAGGGGCACTTTGTTTCTGTCTGTTGCATCATAAATCACCCAGGGGATGGAGTGGGAACAGCAGTCAGCTGCTTCCTGAGTGACAAGGGAACAGGCCATGTTGATCACAGTGGCTGCTGCCCAGAAAGTGGGGATTGTGGGAGGTGAGGCCGGTATCACTGCACAGCACAGTACCTATGGTGCATGTGCATTCATAGAGTCTGCCCTTAATTACCATCTATAGAGTTCTATATGACTTAGGGCCAGGCTACCTGAAGGGCCGTGTCTTCCTAAATGAACCTGGGTGAGTTAAGGTCTTCAGGAGAAGTGCTTCTTTCAACAAACTGGAACATGTCCAGAAGAGGTCAACCAAAATAGTAAAAGGCCTAGAAACCATGTCCTCTGAGGAGCAGCTTATGGAGCTGCATCAGTAGAAGGATACAGGCTTCTCTCACTTATGTGATAGGTTAAGGGACTGGAGCACTGTCAGAAAATGGAATTGGTTGAAAAGAGGAGCCCACGTTCTGTACTAGATGGAGCACGAAGGACTCAGAGAGGCTCACTTGGGACCGACTGTGCGTGCGCTGCTTGCAAAGTCTCTCAGCTGGCTTGGTGCCTTTCTTTCCCATCTCTGAAGCAGCATGCATGTGAGAGTGGTTCCAAGCGAGCCTCTGTGGGCAAAAGGAACTGATGAAAGAGTGAGACTCCTGTTGCATTGATGGAACTTGTCCTTTGTTTGGAAGCATTAAAAGAGCAAGCCATCAGATAATGGGATGCCAAGAGGTGGGGGCTTCCTGTGATGTCCAACTTGAATGAGGTAGTAGTGCCAGCACAGTGTAGTGGTTTGAGCATTAGACTACAACGCTGGAGACCAGGGTCCAATTCCCTGCTCAGCCATGGAAACCCCCTGGGTGACAGACTCCCAGCCTCCAGAAAACCCCATGATAAATTCACTTTAGGGTTGCCATAAGTTGAAAATGACTTGAAGGCATGTGACACCTGTAACAGTAGTGCCACTCTCTTCCGCTGTGGTCAGATCCCACGTGAAGTAATCCAGCGTCTACTCCTAGGCACCAAAGTTCAAGCAGTATATTGAGAAGCTGGCATGTGTGCAGAGAAGGGTGACCAAGGTGGTTACAGGTCTGGAAACCAAACCTTTTAAGGAATAACTGAGAGACCTGAGTATGGGAGTTGGTAGTTTAGCCTGGAGAAGAGAAGACTGTGAATAGACATGATAGCCATCTTTAAATACTTGAAGGAATGTCACATAGAAGGATGGGACAAGGTTGTTTTCTGCTGCTCCAGAGACTGGAACATAATCAATGGATTCAAATTACAGGAAAGGAGATTCCACCAGAACATTGGGAAGAACTTTTTGACTATAAGAGCTGGATGATAGTGGAACAGACCACCTCACAGGGTGGTAGAAGCAGAGGTTGGATAGGTATCTTTCAGAAGTGCTTTCACTGTGTACTCCTGAATGGTGGTGGTGGTGGTGGTGGTGGTGGTGGTGTGTGTGTGTGTGTACTAGATGGCCTTTGGGAGTAGATTCAATGATTCTGTGATGCTATACCCTCCCCTTAGTGGCCCAGTTAGCACAAATGCTGGTATCATTTCAGTGCCATGTCAAAACATAGCTTTTTACTGAAACTTTTTGGACCTAGTTGATTTTCTTCCACTCTCTCCAACCTGATTTTGAATTGTTTTAAACTGTTTTAGCTGGTTTTCACTTGTCTGAAGGTCTAAATGGCTTCATCTCTCAACATCATTCTTATTGTCTTAAACTGCTCTGAAGTGGTTTTATTGAGTGCTACTCTGAGATCCTCAGATACAGGTTGGGGTATAAATAGCACCTTGCTGGCCATTTGAGAGAAAGGTAGGATATTGAATGAATGAATGAATGAATGAATGAATGAATGAATGAATGAATGAATATTTTAAGAAGTAAAATAAAATGGTTGGGTGGGAAATAGCAAAATAGCACCTGCTGATCTGGAGAAGCAGCCAAGAAAGCCACAGGGGGTAGACTTTTGTCCCTTCCACACTAAAGAAAGGTGTGATGAATGTCCAAGAGGCCAGCTCTTGATTCTTTCCAAGGAGGCATCCTGGGTTGCGTACCTACCTGGCATGAGGTCTCTTGGGCTGGTGCAGTCCTTCCCTCCAACTGCAGGTACAATGGCATTCTTATAGACTGCTCAGTATGGAGAAGACTCTCCCAACAGGTTCTGCAGTTAAATGCAAGGAGCCCTAATTCAGACTACATTCCGTAGGCAAACCAGAAAACTCTAAGGAGGGAACTCACTTCTCTCTAAATCCGGAGATAACAGAGAAAACCCACCTTGGCTCCATTCAGGTACTGCTAGTGAACTGGTTGGTGCAGAGCTTGGGAATGGTAGCTTTTTATATCCCCCCCCCGACAAATGTCAGGGTCAGTGAAGCCACTGGGAAATATAGCCCCCATAAGAAACCTTCACAAACTCTGGTTTAACACCAACACTCTATGTTGGAATACTTGCTTTTCAAACAAAAAAATGTCTCAAGGAGTGAGGGAGGGGTTGCCAGGCCATACATCCCCACACTTTGATATGATTTAATTGGCAAAATATGATTTAATTGGCAAAGCATATTAATTGACTTTAATATCACATCTATGCTGATGTGACTGAATGGCCATGCTGGGAAAGAGGAAGAAGCTGGCCAAACACATGTGCTGCAAATTAGGTCAGAAACCCCCTCTAGGCATCGCCAGGTCATAGTCAGGAAATCACCAGAAAACTCCAGAGATAATAGCTTAGTGACTCTGCCTCCCGGACAATAGCAACCAGGAGATTCCCACCAAACCACTAATTGTCATAACTTCTCTCCCTTCAACCTGCAAACTTCCCTATTATCCTCAAACCTGTCCAACAAGCACTGAGCTATCAGACAATCACTAACCCTTTGTCACTTACCCCTAAGACCATTAGCTCATTCCAGACCCCATTGTCCAGCGGCATGTATAAAATCCCCCCGTTTTGGCCAGCTTTCTCGCAGTATACAGATTGCTGGTTGTCACTCTGCTACTCTGTTTCCCAATGGTGTACTGTCCTTAAACATGACTCTAAGCCACACTGATGCTCCTTTGCTGTTCTTTGAGACTGCTAAATATCACCCACTATGCCTTGACATCTTACTATCTGAAGCCTTCCCTCCCTTTTCCTTTGATTAGCCTTGTGTGATTGTGTGACTGTTTGGATCTCATGTGCATGATTAATTCCCCTAATGAAGCACAGTTCAGCTTTCTTTTGGATCTCTGGCTGGTTCTTCCCTGCAGAAGTAATGGCAAACACTGGTGTCAAAGATCTCATTAGGTACCCCCCTCTCAGAGGCCTCCCAATTTGAGCTAATGGTTCCCCACCTTTGCATGGCATCACAGGTGGACGCCTGAGTCACCCATGTTTTGGGGTAACAGAGGGAGGGAGGGAGGGAGGGAACCAAATATCAAATGATGGCAAAGCCAGCCAGACTCATGTCAATGGCAGTTAGTGGCTTCCACGTCATGGGGGCAGTGGATTCACTTTCAGATTTAACCCAAAGGAGCTGTTCCTTAGCTGCTGGACCCTTACCCCCAAACAGATTCAGCAATGTGGTGGAAATGTGCCACAGTTTTATTATTCCTTCCTTCCCTTTGTGTTGGTGTGTACAAACACATAAATTTTAGATTGCACACCTTTGCCAGGACCTGTGTTTTTGCTATTTTACTTGTAAAGCACCAGGTAGATGGGGGGTCCTATATAAATAGACCATTGTTGTCCCCATTGTCCTCATCGGTCCCTTTGAGTTCTACAACACTATTATGCTAAACTATAATAACGACACGTGTTGGTACTGAAACAATATACCAGCTTATAGGGCTGGTCCCTCTTTCTCTCCTTCAGTCACTCAGAGACACACTCTTTCTCTTTCTCTCTCTCTCACACACACACACTTCTCTCAGGCACCTCATGCTGAAGTGTTTTCCAACGTACAAACCAGTCCCACATTCCTCCCCATCCTCCTCCAAGACCGAATGTACGCATGTGCATCTGATATCATTGCATGATCTCTCATGGACGCTTGAGCTCTCTTGATCCAACCACCCCTTTCATTCATTTACGTGCAGGGAATAGGAGTGCACATGAATGTCCCAAACCCCCATAACCCTGCGGCACAGTTTGTGAAAGGAAATGCCAGTACACTTCTGGTCTGAACTCGACATGCTGGCAACAACAGTTAGAGCCTTTCTGCCCTACACCGTTATAGTGCTATTATTCTACTTTCAACATCCTTGGGAGAATTCTGGGGTGTGTAGTTTCCTGAGGCCCAAGAACTCTCTGGATGAGAATTCCAAATGCTCCTTCCCAAACTGCAAACGCCAGAATTCCAGAGGAGGTTGAAAGTGGAATGATAGCAGTAGGACAGGGTAGGGCGGAAAAGTCCTTGAAGGTCTAAATTCTTCAGGGAGCCCCCCCTCTGCCTGGCCCTCCTCCAAGATCCATCAGTAGGGGAAATGCACCGTGGGAGGGAAAGGGTCTTTGCGACAGTGGCACCCCAGTTGTGGAATTCCCTCCCCTTGGAGGCCCGATTGGTGCCAACCTTGGGATCCTATTAGCACCAAGTTAAAATCTGGCTTTTTATTAAACTCTCCGGCCAAACTGATTTTACCCAGGCTGCACATGTTTTATAGTTACATAATTCAAGACTGTTTTAACCAGTTTTGAACTGTCCGCTTTTAAACGGAATAACTACTTAATATTGCCAGAATCCTACGCTGGGGCCTTACATCTTTGTAAGTAAACTTAGGTCTCCAGGAATTAGAACTGTGCAATTGTGTAACATCTCTATCCAGTGGGGGTCTGCTGTTGTGTTGCTGCATAGCAGAGCTGGTGAAGTACCCAACGAGCATCGCTCCGCAAAGCACATCAGTGTGCACTGGGTGCTCTTCCTGGTGTCCCATTAAGCACACTCACAATTCAGCGAAGGGGTTTCTCAGCACGGCTGCTATGAAGCAAGGTATCCATTAAGTTGCATAACGTAACAGTCATACAGGATTCTGGTGGACATTTTTAATCTTTTATTGCTTTTGCTGATCGCTTTTATTATATGACTTATTTTCTTGAAATTGATGTGACTGTAAGCCGCCCCAAGGTCTTCTAATACGGGGTGGGAGATAAATATTTTAATAACTTAAAGAACAACAAGAAATCCCTTCACCCTCATGTATGCAGGATTTCCACACAAATACAAACCCCGTGTGCAGAAAACTTTCGCAGAGGGTCCATGCACTGCTCTGCTTTTTAGACGTTTTGTCAAACATAGATGTGAGAGAAGGGGCCTGGCTGGTGGGCAGAGTTTCTTCCCCCTTGGTTACTGGCAGGGGTCTGTGCAAACCCAATTTATCCCACAATGGAACACAACATAAATTCTATTTGTGCTGTTTCACCTACGTAGACTCCTTCACACAGGCGGATCTATGCATGCAGACTGTCCTTCACTGTGGGAAGGGATCAAATATTACACAAGGATCCAATACAAAGGTATCCCAAAAAACGTATACACCCTTTAACAGCTAATAGCAGCTAGAGTGATTATTTGAAGACTCAGTAAATGCATTTACATGGAAAAATAAATGTTATAATATTGATTTACCTAGGGTTAGGAATTCCACCTTACATCATAATTTTATGAAAGATATTCAAATTTTCATCCCTGTGCAAAAATGCACTGCTTGTCTTGTCAAAGCACAAAATTGCAAACCTCACTTAAAGTTTCTCTTGTAAATTTGTGACACTTCTTTATTATTGGGATCTTTCCTCTTGTTAAGGGTGTATATGGTTTTTGAAAAAAAATGCAAAAAAATTAATTCAGAATCATAAGCTGTTACGGGTGTATACATTTTGGGACGGACATGCTGTGTTACCCAATGCTTAACAGCTGGCCAAGGCCATTTCCGCACTAGACTGTTATAGCGTGATGATTCCACTTGCAACATCCTACGGAATCTTGGGGTTTGCAGTTTCTGGAGGGGCCACCGAAACTGCAAACCCCAGGATTCCGTAGGATGTTGCAAGTGGAATCATCGCGCTATAACAGTCTAGTGCGGAAATGGCCCAAGATTCTACACCAAGGAGAAAGAGCATAACTTTACTTTCACAGTTATGCACAGTGGTTGTGCAACAAAACATGGTGATATTGTACAACCAGCAGTAAAATCAAATATGCCCTTGTACCTGCATGTGCAATGCACAATGTACACTGTGCATTTTCACATGCAGACACAATGGGCATTGCACAGTTCACTCTGCATTTGGAATGCGCACCTCTCTGTGCGAGGCACATTCATAGCTCTGCTTCCACAACCTTGAACTGAATGGGGACGCTCTCCGTCAGAGTCCAACATATCACCCTTCTGCAGGGAAACTTACATGTATGCAAAATGTCAACAGGACTCCAACCAAGAGAAAAACAGTTCTCACTACTATCACTCATCCCTGAAGAAAGCAGGAGGCCTCCTAGAGTTTTAGTCAGAAGTACAGCCGACCCTCCACATTTGCAGGAGTTGGGGCACAGGACCCCCCACAAGAGTGGAAAAACCATGAGTTGTCTCTGGCCCCACTGCCCGAAACCATGTTTAATACACACAAAAAGTACAGCACGATCCATGGACACAGATTCAAGTGTACAGTGCACAATTCATTTGAATCCATGGCGGGGAGCACGCCGGCTGCCCGATTCCGTCTTTGAGGTGGTGGGATTCCTTTCCAAGGCAGAGGTGGGCAGTTGGTGGGGCTTGCTGCCCCCTTTGCTGCTGCCCTGTGCCATTTTTAATAGGGATTTGCAAGCCTTGCGCTCAGCCAGAAAGACTGCAAACATAAGGTGAGACTTAGGGCCTTTCTGCACTACTCAGTTGTAGTGCTATTATTCCACTTTCAGAACCCTATGGAATCCTGGGGTTTGCAGTTTAGGGAGGGGCATTTAGGATTCTCAGCCAGAGAGCCCTTTGGCCTCAGGAAACTACAAACCCCAGAATTCCACAGGATGTTGAAAGTGGAATAGCAGCACTGTGACACTGTAGTGCAGAAAGGCCCTTAAAAATCCATTCTTAGGCATCGTCTGTTGAGATTTCTCCTACTCTAATATATATTTTTTGTTTTTTATTTAATTTATTTATTTTTAAAAAAAGAAAAAGAAAAAAAATCCCTATTAAAAATGGCTTAGGGCTGCAGTGGAGGCAAATAATCTGCCTTCGAATTTACATTAAACCCATGGACGGGGAGGGCTGAGTCTATTCTCTTTTTTGGAAAGCTCATCAAGAGGAAATGATGATGATTAGGAAAAGGAAACAATGGCATCTGGGAGGTTGGGGCCAGAGAACTTGTTTTGTGTTTCAGTGTGAACTTTCTCCCCCAAATAGGTGCAGCACCCCGGACGACTCCTTTGCAGAGTTTGGAGTATAACACAGATCCTGTTTGCCCCCTCAATGTGAGAGACCCCTCCCCAGCTACCACCGAGTTATGATATTACACTTTCCTTTGCGTCCTCATAAATCCCAGATCCCTTTCTCTGCAACTTTTGCGCCACCTTTCACATCACAAACCAAGTTCAATTCTCCAAAAGCAAATGTGTTTTTTTTATTTTTTAAAGATAACACCTTTATTATGTATTTATTACTGTTAGATAATAATTAATTTATTATAATTATCATATTTTTTTATAATTATTATTTCTTATGCAGAGATGAACATTTCCTCCCCCTCCCCTTGATCACAGAGCAAACAGTTTTGCTGTTTTGTGATATATAGATATAGATATAGATATTTCTTTTTTCTGATGTTAATGGAGTCCTGATTGAAAATATATACTTTGTTTGTCGTTTCACCCCCTCTTCGCTTGGTGTGTGGGTGGCGGGTGGCTGTGTGTTCCGTATCCTAAAACGCTGCGGCAGGCAAGGTCTTCCCATCCTAGATCGAGGGAAAGGTGGAGTTCCGAACTCGCAGCCGCTCCTTGGAAGCCCCTGCCTGGCACCGTTGGGCGCTGTCTGTCTTCTCCGTGAGGGCTCGCTGGGCAGGATGGGTGAGTGGGCAGAAGTTGGATGCAGGGGGCGGGGGGCGGCGGCGGCGGTATGGCGGCTCTCTCGGCTATGTGGAGTCCTGGTTGACCACCTTGCCTCCGTTCATGGTGGGCGTCCCTGAACTTTTCCTGGAGCGACCTTGTTTCTCTCCAATTTCATGCAGGGAAGGCTCTCTGTACATGCACACTGCAAAGAGGAAGAGAGAAGGGAAAGGGGAGCCATCGTTACACCCAGAGTTCTCCGACAGGCGTGCAGAGATCAGGCTAATCATGTCTACGGTTTTCTGCCCACTGTTGCATTGGATAACCCTTAGGGCCTCTTTCAGCTCTATGCGTTGGTGTGAGGACTACCAGAAGGCATCAATGGCAATAGCATTTATTTCTATACCGCTTATCAACTGAGTGTTATCTAAGCGGTTTACAATGTGTTTTAGCTAATTGCCCCCAACAAGCTGGGTACTCATTTTACCGACCTGCGGAAGGATGGAAGGCTGAGTCAACCTTGGAGCCGGGCAGGATCGAACCCACAACCTTGTGGTTGCAGTACCGGCATTTAACCACTGCGCCACCAGGGCTCTTACTACGACCATCTAGTCCACCCACCCACCCCAAGGGATGGAGGACATCTGCCACCAAAGCACTCCTAAGACATGTCCATCCACCCTCTCTTGGACAGAGAATCAGAAACTCAGGAAAGGACCACCAGGGTTATCTGTGAGAGAGCCTGGGGGTGTGGCTAGCCTGATTGGCAAGGGAGCCCTAGCAACAGGTTGCCACGGAACCCAAGTGGTTTTGTAGGAGAGAAACCCAGCCCACTGGGGAGAGGGAGGGGCTGAGGTTGGAGAGGAGAAGGTCTATATATAAGGCACAGTGACTTGGACTTTTGAGATGCCTTCAGTGAGATTCAGAGAGAGAGAGAGAGAGAGAGGCCATTTCCACCCTACATTGTTACAGTGCTATTATTCCACTTTCAACATCCTCCTGTGGAGTCCTGGGGTTTGCAGTTTAGGGAGGGGCATTTAAGAATTCTCAGCCAGAGAGCTCTTGGGCCTCAGGAAACTACAAACCCCAGAATTCCACAGGAGGATGTTGAAAGTGGAATCATAGCACTATAACAGTGTAGTGTGGAAATGGCCAGAGAGAGAGCATGCTCTAGGGCAGAGCCCTGCAGTCAGCTGGGGGCTGTCTCAATAAGAGCGGTTGTCTTCTCAGAGGTCGAGAGAGAGGAGAAACTAAACCATTTTTGAATTGGATCAGAAGGCGTGACCCTGATCTGGGAATTAAGACTTGGAGCCAAAGGCCTGCGTGTGGATGAAAGTTCTGCATCTGTATCCTGGGTTAAGCTATAAGAAACTGGATAAACACTTTTTTCAAGTTCTGTATTGCTTGGAATTACCTATGACACCCTAGACCTTCTCCCTGTTTGCTATTTTAATTCAGACTCCACAACTAAAGCACTCTTGAGCAATGCCCATCCAACCTCGGCCTGAAGATCTCCAAAGGAGGACACCCACCCTCCAATCCAGTCCATTCTATTCTCACGGATGGGTCATTGAGAGGAAAAAACCATCAATGATTTAATCCATAATTGCATTGGCTGGTGATGGGAGAAGGACAGGACCACAATGATGTCCTGCAGAAGCGTCCTCCTGGTCCCCTCCTCTCCCATCCACATGTCCTGCAGAGAGGGCCATTGCCTCAGAGGGCTTTTGTCCATCCTTGCTACAACAGGTCAGAGAAGTCTCCAAATACTCTGTAGATGATCCTCATTTTTTTATCTGAGGCAAGGCCAATGCATTTCGGCTGATGTAACTGCTTCAGTGGCCTTCTCCAGAGGCTATATAAACACAAAGCCAAATGACAAACTAAAAATCAAAAGCACACCACATAATACCAAGCAGCAGAAACTAGCAGCAGAAATGTCTGCAGCTGAAAAATCGCTTCCCATTCACTGGACTCCAGAAATTTCTGTTGCTAGTTTCATCTATTTGGTATGTATACCTCTTTAAGCACACAACATTTATTATAAAAATCATAATTATGTGCTGTCCTTTTGATTTTTAATTTCTCATTTGTATTTATATTTGCTTTTATATAGGCCCTGAAAAAGGTCATTGAAAGAACTACACAGGCTGAAGCGCACTGGACTTCAGCTGGTTCTCTGCATTTACAGATTTAATTTCCACGGATTTTTTGCAAGTTTCTCCAACTGCCCCCCCCACCTTAAGCGCTTCTTTTCCAGGAGAACCTTCTCTCCTTCTCCCTTGGTGGCCCTTATCAGACCTGCAGCCCTTTCAAAACCCACTTCTAGTCCTTTTCCTCCTCCTCCTCCAACAACAACTATTGCAGCCCAATTTCTCAGCATCCTAAACCCTCTGCTGATGCCCCCCACATGCCCAAGGAAGGAGATGGGTGGAAGAGAAGAAGTACAGGGCCCCTCTGCTGGTCCACCCCAATTCCTTCCTTTTTCCCAGACCTGTTAGACCCTGGGTGGCCGCTCTTCTCTCTGTGCCTTGGCCCCTTTCCAACAGACACACATTTTGATATTTGCAATTTTTACACTTTTGCAAGAGTCTTGTGCCTCTAACCCTAGAGAACGTGGAGGGCCAACTGTAGTTTCAAATAAGAGAGCTTGGAGACTTGTCTCCCCCTTTCCCCTATAGATTCCATTATGTGCTCTTCAGTTTTTGTCTTTGGCTACAGGAGGCTAACAGACTTTTGCAGAGTGCGACCCCTCTTCCTCTCTCTGGCTGCATGGTTTCCAGCCTCCCCTTTTAAGTCTGGGACTTCCCAAGGCCTGGCCCCCAAAGCGGAGGTTCTGGACTCTAACAGATAAGGCTGTACTGACCCCTTCCCACCCCACCCCCCTCAATTCTGTTCTGATTCAGAGCCTGAGATGAAGGGTGAACAAAAGCTCACGGTACCCTTGCCTCTTGGCATGATTAATTCAGCAGACTCTTAAGAGGGCAGGAAGGTCAATCTTCTGCCCAGCCTTGGCTTCTTATCAGGGCCAAACAACAGAGCAGCCCGGCTGCCTTGGAGCCGGTGGACTCTGGCACCCTCACACGATCCGGATCACCAAGGCCTTTGATCTGGACGCTCTGCAGCTAAGAAGCAGCTCAACCTTCCCAGCTTTGAGCCAAAGCAGAGCATGGTCTTCTAGGTTGACTTAAGGTCAGCTCCGAAGAGGAAGGAATAAGTCAGGAGGCTGCTCCTTCCAGGGTGGGAGCTGGAGGCTGAAATCCCATTCTTGTTTTGTTCCTGTGTAATATTTCAGAGGAAGGACTTGGCCAAACTACCTTTGAGGATTCCTTGCCTACGAAAACCCTGTGAAATTAATGGGGTCGCCATAAGTTGATAGGCACCATGAAGGCACATACACAAATATAGCACAGGGTGTAAATACCCTAAAGGCATCATCAGATGCTGCTTGATCCTGGAAGCTAAGCAGGGTCAGCCCCAGTCAGTACTTGGATGGGAGGCCACCAAAGGATTCCAAATGTGACAGGCTCAATTTCAGGGGAAGGAACTGGCAAAATCACCCCTGAGTATTTCTTGTCTAAGAAAACCCTATGAAAAATTCATTATGTCACCCTAAGTCGACAGGCGACTTAATGGCACACACGCACGCACTCATCCAAAGAGCTTCAACTTCTCTCCTTGGCAGCAAAGAACCTGTTCAGCTGCATGTTTTTAAATTTTGAAAAGCCATGCTGAATGCTGGTGCTGGGTAAAGGTAAGCTATAAGTGAATTAAATAAACAGGTTCTATGATTGACTATAGAACCTCCCAACCACCCTGTTGGCACAGGGGGACTGAAGACTGGGGTTTGTGGGGGGAGGAGGAGCCTTTCTTGCTTCGTTACCTTTAGGGGCTGCATTTGATATCCCTTTGGCTCAATGGAGGCACTCTGGAGAACCCAAAAGGCACTGGCATGCACACAAGTTCCCCTGCAAAAGCAGCTGGATATTTTTGTCTGGTAGAGAATATCCACATTCAGTTCAGGGGTCCAGAAGCTCAGTTGTGCCATTGTTCCTGGTTGTGCCACACATGCACAGGGCGCACTGCTGTTCAGGGCTGTACATGCACACCTCGCATTGGCGCATACTGTGGTGTTCATGTGGTACCACTGTGCACGAATGCACGTGAACATTTGATTGTATGTTCAGTTAGAGACTAGCTTGCATGATATTACCATTCAGCCTAAGGGCTGAGCAGCACAGTTAACTCCACATGTTGAGATTGATGCTACACAGTGCAAATTCCCCAATCCAGTCCTGCTCCAGTTCCACAGAACATATATCAAGGGCCATTTCCACACTAGCCTGTTACAGTGCTATTATTCCGCTTTCAACCTCCTATGGAATCCTGGGGTTTGCAGTTTTGGGAGGGGCCTTTGAGGATGGCCTTTGAGGCCCCTCCCTAAACTGCAAACTCCAGGATTCCATAGGATGTTGAAAGTGGAATAATAGCATTATAACAAGCTAGTGCGTAAATTACCATGGTAACTCGGGAAGGGGTGGCTCTGGGCACCTCTGTGTCAGAACACTGCTTGTGTCTTACATGTGCGTAAGTTCTGCTCTGGAAGTGGTTGAACATTTTTGTCATGGAAGGTGAGTTGTGTATGTGGCACCAATGTACATACGGATGACCATTCTTGGTCAATGTGCTTCCCTCTGCCTTGTTCAATTGGTCAGTAGTCTTCTCCTCCATTTCAGTGTGCATGTAATTCTTCATTTGGTTGCATAATGTTCTTCTACCACACCATGGTCATGTAGCAAAATCAATGTGCCACTCTGCATGCTGAGATTTACACTGCGCATGTCAGCTCTTGACCCTGGAACCTGGTGCTGCGGGCACCAAACGGCTGCCAGGGATAGATGGTAGAGAGGCTCTTGTCACAAAATGGCTGTTGTAGAAGATGGATGAGTGGAGCTGCATGGTACCTATTTCACAGAAGCCAAAGTAGTGAGACTAAGGCCATTTCTACCCTACACCGGCCCATTTCTGCACTAGACTGTTATAGCGCTATTATTCCCCTTGCAACATCCTATGGAATTCTGGGGTTTGTACTTTCGGGAGGGGCCAGCCGGCCCCTCCCAAACTGCAAACCCCAGGATTCCATAGGATGTTGCAAGGGGAATAATAGTGCTATAACAGTCTAGCGCAGAAATTATGACTATTACAGTGCTATTGTTCCACTTTCGGCATCCTGTGGAAGTCTGGGGTCTGGAGTTTCCCAAGGCCCAAAAGATCTCTAGCTGAGAAGTCTAAAGGCCCCTCCCAAAATTACAAACCTTAGATTCCACAGGATGTTGAAAATAGAATAATAGCACTATAACAGTGTAGGGTGGAAATGGCCTAAGAAGGGAGGAGCTGACACAAGTCTGATATATGATCTGAGTCCTGAAACCTCAAACCCATTCCTTGGTTCCAACGGCCCTAACTGAACCCCTTTTCAAAGAAGGCCAATGCACACACATGCTCTTTCTTTAATAAAATAATCCATTATTTCTAAAAATAATGAAACAATGAACCAATTCATTAAAGCACTGAAATAATTAATGAAGCCTTTTTTCTGCTGCTTCAGAGGGTAAGAAGTGAACCAATGGACTCAAATCACAAGAGATTCCACTCAAATGTTAGAACATGACTCCCAACGGCTTCTGCACAGGTAACCGACCCAAACGATCGGGCAATTGAGCTATCTGGATCAACTGAGAAATTGACCCAGATGGGGCAATTGAGAAAGTGTGGAAGAGTGTGACCAAAATTATAAAAGACAGAGAAACTCTGAAGCTCTATGAGGAGCAGCTTATGGAGTTGGGTATGTTTAGCCTGGAGAAGAGAAGGATAGGAGGTGACCCAAGAGCCATTTTTAGATGTTTGAAGGAATATCATATGGAAATTGGAGCAAGCTTGTTTTCTCTTGGTCCAGATACTAGGATATGGAGCAATGGCTTCAAATGACAGGTAAACAGAATCCACCTAAACATTAGGAAGAACTTCTTGATGGCAACAGCTGCTCTATGGTCTGCTTCTGCCTGGGATTGTGGTGGAATCTCCTTCATTGGAGGCTTTTAAGCCGAGGCTGGATGGCTACCTGTCAAAGGGAGGGCTTAGATAGTGTCTTCTTGCATGGCAGAAATGTGAGGAAAGGTTCGCCAGAACCTAAGTCCAACTAAAATATACATGATATAAATGAAAGTTTGCACCTGGGAATGACAATGGATGATGCGATCCCATGTAACACCTGCATGAGTCATTGGGTTGTGTAACCAAGGCAGGAAGGTTGCAACATACCTCTAGCAAGGGCTGCTAGAGTTGCATCAGCAATGGCTGAATATAAGGGGAGGAGTGTTCTAGCCCTCTATGCCCTCTTGATGTCTGGAGAGTGGCCAGAGGCTATGTTCTGCATGCTGTTGAATGCTGAAAACTCTGTTGGAGATTTGTATATACTGTATGTATTGTAACTCAAGAGTAAAGCCTCCTGTTGGAAGATAACATTTGCGTGGGAGTATTTTTCCTGGCTTCAAGGCTTTTGCTGCTAATGTCTAACACTCTGCTGGGATGCTTCATGCTGTCTGAGTAAACTCTGCTGTATAGTGATTTTAAACACTCGACTCTGGTGAACTCTTTTTGCCAGAGCTCAGTGCTGCAGGGAAGTGCTACTGGGATTTTTGTGTAGCTCCTATCATCCACCATCCCTGGGGCTGGACTGGATAGCCCTTGGGGTCTCTTCCAGCTCTAAGATTCTATGATATCCACCCCCCACCTCACCACTGGTTCATGAAACCCTCCTGCATGTGTCTGCAATTATTTCCTGCAGAATACCCCTTCCCTCCCACCTCCATCTTCGCAGAGCTGTTGCCCCCTAAAAGTAACTCTTCCATGCTCTGGCCCACCTTTGGCCCTCAGTGGTTGGTATGCTATGATAAACACCCTGCAGTCCATGGCAATTGAGTCCATTTCTGCACTAGAGTGTTATAGCGCTATGATTCCACTTTCAATATCCTATGGAATCCTGGGGTTTGCAGTTTAGAGAGGGGCCTTTGAGGGGACCTTTGCAAACTAAACTGCAAACCCCAGGATTCCATAGGATGTTGAAAGTGGAATCATAGCGCTATAATACTCTAGTGCGGAATTGGCTCAAGATGGTGGCTGTGGTTAAGTGATGTGGCTGAAGCCTGAGACCTCGAGGCACATGTCGGCCTCCTTTCCTTCTCCCACCCAGTGGGGAGAAGATGGTTCTTTAAAGACGAGAGATGTGCCAGTATATGGCAACTGCAGGGCTCACAGTATCCTGAGCCAATTTATGGAGCCACAGAGCATTTTATAACACCAGGACTCTACTGCTGAGTCTCCGAATGGCACATTAAGGCCATTCAGGGAAGACCATTCCTGTTTATGTTTCTGCTGCTGGAATTTAACTGTGAACATCCCTCTTTTTGGGGAAGTTCCTGGAGCATTTGCCACGGGTGAATCAGAATGAAAAAAACCCCTTCCAGCAGGTGTGCTTGGTGTTCTTTAAAGCAGGTCTGTGCAACTGGGCTTGGGATGCATGAAGTGCCAAGAAAAATCTCAAAAGTGGATGGAAGTCCACTTCTGGTTTTGAAAAAATAGGTGGCATTTAATGTTCAGTTGTTGGGAGAGGGACTTCCAACTTCTTCAAAAGGTGAATAGGTGCTTCCAGGATGTGTAACTCATTCTTTTTTTGTTTTTGCTAGAAAAAAGCCAGTCTGGGGGACGTTAAGGAGGGTCAAGGACTGAAAAGAGCCAGAGGGTGGGTGGGTGGGCACATGCACGATGCCCTGGTTTCAAGCAAAATCCTTGTCATGGAGCAACTTCCTTCCCCATGACCTCCCGCCCTTCTTCTGGGCATCCAAGTCCTCAAGGATTTCAAACAGGGAACAACTTGTTGCATGCTGAAATGCCAACCTGGAAAATCATTATGGACATTTAAAAAAAAAAATGGAAAACCTTTAGGATCTTTTTACCCTCAAAAATTGATTTGATAATTTTTGATAATTATTAATAATTTGATATGCAGAAGATGTGTAGTACTTAAATGCAATGTAATATAATGATTACATTGTGATGGAGTATAACTGCCAAGAAGAATATTGTAAGTCACCTTTCATTTTTTTTCTTGAGTTCCTACATACTTTTCCTGTATTTGTATGCATGCTTTTCTTTTTGTTCTATTCTTTCTTTTCTTTTATTTTTTTTTTTGCATTGGTAGTTTTTAGTATATTTGGTAAAACTGCTAATTAAAATCATATATGTATATGAAACGCTGACTTGGAACTGACAGATTAGAGCTACAGCATGGCATCTACTTGGTGAACTGGAATCCTGCTGGTGTTTTGTGCACGCGTGCAGTTGTACTTCTGATTCCAACTGTCACTTTTGTGCCCACCCCTCCCCAACACCCATATTCAGCTGCACAGCTACACAAGTGCAGTTCCCCAAGTCTTAACTGCTGCCCTTGCAGCTTCATCCATTTGGATTGTGTATGACGATTCATCGGTGCCTTCTCCCTTGGAGGCAACTACTTGTCTTTTCTGTAGCCACACCATCATATTCCTGCACCTCCTCAGAGCTCAAAGGAGAGGACGGTTGCCACAGACATTAAGATACATTGGGACACACTAAATCCTGCAATCTGGAGCCAGGTGCATGTGACCGGACAGCAAGAAGAAATCTTATCACCAGCTCCAACTGTCGGGTGGGAAAAAGTGGTGCTGCCACCAGAGCCAGCTGGCACCATGGAGCACGATCCACCAAGAGGTTGGCTGGAATCTTTTTAGTGGAACAGCCCAGAGTGAATTCCCTTGCACACACTGTTGTACCTTTTGGGGCCACTGTGCAACGGACACATTCAGCTCATGGCTGCATAAGCAGAGTTCCATGGTTGCGGCCATTTCACAGGGGCTTCAGTCTTGTTCTTCATCCTGACTAGAGCAGAGCTACCAAATCCTTGTATTTCCCTTTACGTTGACTCGTCATTCAGTTTTTGATTGAATGGTTTTACTTCAGGTAGGGCTAATCCACAGGCTCCCAGCCATGCAATGGCACAATCCTGAGCAGTGCGCAACTATCTACCAGTGGCTTCAACGTCGCCCATGATTCAAGAAGGATATTGACAAGCTGGAGCAAGTCTAGAGGTGGGCGACCAAAATGGTGAGAGGCCTGGAAGCCATGAAGCCCTATGAGGATAGACTTAGAGAGCTGGGTATGTTTAATCTGCAGAAGAGAAGGTTAAGAGGGGACATGATAGCCATGTTTAAATATTTTAAGGGATGGCACAGAGAGGAAGGAGAGGGCTTGTTTTCTGCTGCTCCAGAGACCAGGACAAGGAGCAATGGATTCAAGCTGCAGGAAAGGAGATTCCACCTGAACCTCAGGAAGAACTTCCTGACGGTCAGGGCTGTCCAGCAGTGGAATCTGCTGCCTCAATGGAGTGTGGTGGAGTCTCTTCCTTCCTTGGAGGTTTTTAAGCAGAGACTGGATGGCCATCTGTCAAAAGGAGGGCTTTGAGGGTGTTCCTGCATGGCGGGGGGTTGGACTGGATGGCCCCTGGGGTCTCTTCCAACTCTACATTTCTATGATTCTATGATTCCCTGGGGTTGCAGAAACAGCCCTGGTGCATTATTTCCCATCACAAAAGGGACTGACGGGCAGATATTGCAAGATAAACTGCCTAAGGGTGGTAGTCCCCCTTCTCTGTAGTTTCAGTTTCCATGGTTTACCACAGTCAACCACAGTCAGAATATTTCAAATGGGAAATTCTAGAAAGAAACAATTCATAAGTTTTAAATTTGTGCTCCACTCTGAGTAGCGTGACGAACTCTTGCATGTCCTGCTTCATCCTGCCCGGGATGTGAACCATCCCTTTGTCCAGCGTATCCATGCTGTATACGCTAACCGGCCATTAGTAGCTGTCTCAGTTGGTAACTTTTATTACAGTATGTTGTTATAATTGTTCTATTTTATTACTACAATAGTTATTGTTGTTAATTTATTACCATCCTTGATTTATAAATTAAACTTTATCATAGGTGTGTATTACGGGGAAGAAACATTGTGTGTATGTGAGTGTGTGTGTGTGTGTGTGTATACACACACACATATACATACATACATATATTTAGGGTCCAGTACTATCCAGGGTTTCAGGCATCCACTGGGGGTCTTGGAAAAATACCCCTGCAGAGAAGAGGGGACTCCTGTATCTTTGTTTACTCCTACAATGGAGAAATAACTACAAATTTTATTTGTCCTTGCCTGCAGATGTGAAACAGGTGAAGATTCATGTTCCTTCTCAGTGCTGAATCCATTCTAGTCTTTAGTTTGGATTTCGAAGGAGTTACCTAAGGTGATGAACTCCACTCCCTGAAAATGGGCTTAGATAGCTCCTTCAATGTTCACACTAAAATCCAGAGCAGACTGACCACTCTTCTAACGTGGGAGCCACCACCCTACCACTGGTACAGGGCGCATAATCCAGCACACTGCAAACTGCTAGAAAACTCTGGGAATGGTGTTATGGTAAAAAAATCCAGCATCTTAACTGTCTGTTCTTTAGCATTACTGGGTACTTTTTAAAGAGTGGACAGGAGAAAGACCACAAAGCCAGCGTGGTGCAGCGCTTTGAGCATTGAACTCTGACCCTGGGACCTGGGTTCAATTCCCTGCTCGGCCATGGAAACCCACTGGGTGATTCTGGGTGTGCCACGCACTCTCAGCCAGGATAGGTTTCTCCTTAGGGTTGCCATAAGCTGGAAATGACTTGAAGGCACACAACAATAATAGCAACAGTGAGAAAGACCGCAAAGCCCTTGCCATAAAAGGCCACGCTTAGCCACGAGCAGCTGCAGAGGAGAGCAGAAAGCAGTGTGAGAGGACACAGGCAACTGCTGGGACATCCGGCTCCCACAGCATCCTCCAACACCACCGGTTTCCTGACCTCTTCTCCATAGGGGATGAATGCTCCAAACTGGGAGCCTTGGCCAAGATGGACAGTTGACTGTGACAGTGTCTAATTCTCACAGCATCCAAAACAGGAGGCAGGGCTGCTCCAGCACGGCAGCGACCTTGAGGATGCAACAGGAGGGGGGGCTTTTTGTCGGTCAGCTTGCAGATAGCTTAGAAACTGTCACTCTTCCCTTCTTCATTTCTCTCCACCATCTGTCTGAGGGGGCCGCAGAGAGACCCCCTGTCTGCTTCCTAGACAGAGATGGTGCCCACAGCCTATTTATCGCAGATGTTGCGGGGTGTACATGTCTGTGGGAAGGATTGGGTTGGGGAGGGGAGGAGAAAAGGTCATTCTGGCAGCAGAAGGATGAAAGGAATGTGGGGAGAGGAGCATGGAGCCCTGCTCTGTATTGAGAAGTTCCAGAAAGCAATTGCCACAGGACCAGAGACCACGGGCGGCCTGGGGCAGGGGAAAGAGGGAGGGGGTTCTTACATCAGTCCGACAGAGGTTCCAAACCTTAAGCAGGGTTTTCCAGGGCGCTGCCCCCAAAATAGGTTCAGCACCTTAGAATCTAAGAATCCTAGAGCTGGAAGAGACTCCAAGGGTCATCCAGCCCGACCCCCTCCTGCCATGTAAGAAGGCACAATCCAAATACTCATGACAAATGGCCATTCAGCCTCTCTTTGAAAACCTCTGAAGAAGGAGACTCCACCACACTCCCAGGCAGCAGCCTATTCCACATTGAACTGCTCTCATGCCAGTAAGGTTAAGGTGGAAATCTCTTTTCCTGTACTTTGAAGCCGTTGCTCTGTGTCCTAGTCTCCAGAGCAGCAGAAAACAAGCTTGCCCCATCTTTCACATGACAACCCTACATATATTTAAACATGGCTGTCAGGTCCCCTCTTAGCCTTCTCTTCTCCAGGCTAAACATACCCAGCTCCTGAAGCTTCTCCAGACCTTAAGCAGAACTTTTCAAGCCTCTGTCCCCGAAACAGGTTCAGCACCTTGGATAGCTACTTTACAGTTTAGACTGCAACTCTAAGCGGATTCAGCACCCCACTCACACGGGCATCAACACCCATGAAATCAATAGCCCCAGTCGTTGAAAAGAAAGGTAAGAGAATTCAGTAAACTGCAGACCAGCCCATCTGACCTCATAAGGACCTAAGAAAAATTGTGCTGGATGAGGCCAACAGCCCTCTAACCCAGCATTCTGTTCCTACAGTGGGACGGCCACAAATGGGACACAAGGGAATCTCCACCCCTGGGAAAGACCAAGCTCCTATATGGTGCCACTGCAGAGGAAACCTACACCCACATAGTGAAATGGCGGTTGCATTATTCTATGTCCCACTTGAGATGGCAATGTCAGGGTCTTTTCCTCTGCTATGGCACCCCAGGATTCACCTTTCCCTTAGAGGCCCAAGTGACACCCACGTTGTCATAATTCTAAAACAAAATATGCCTGTCTACTAAGCTTTTGCAGCCTACTTGGTTTTACACACATTCATACAAATGTGTGGTTTTAAATTGTTTTGAAGTATTTTAACCCATTTTGCTCGGTCTTCTTTCAGCTTGGTAAATAGGTTTTGGGCTTTTTAATAACTTTTTTGTTGGGTGCATTGTTTAAATTGCCCAAGTTGATTTTATTGTGTGCCACCCTTAGACACAAGGTGGCACATAAATATCTATGAAATAAATAAAAGATAGAAAAATGAGAGAGAGAGAGAGAGAGAGAGAGAGAGAGAGAGAGACAGAGAGAGAGAGAGACAGATACTGCAAAATCAACTGCATGTCTGCCCATATACTTACTGCTTTTGCAATTCCCGTGAATTAAGTCACGGCATTCAGAAGAAGTAATTCACCATCTAAAAATGTGCAGTTTCATGTGCAACAGTTAGCAATAGCATTTATTTCTATACCGCTTATCAACTGACTGTTATCTAAGCGGTTTACAATGTGTTTTAGCTAATTGCCCCCAACAAGCTGGGTACTCATTTTACCGATCTGCGGAAGGCTGGAAGGCTGAGTCAACCTTGGAGCCCGGCAGGATCGAACTCACAACCTTGTGGTTGCAATACTAGCATTTAACCACTGCGCCACCAGGGCTCCTCATGGAACACTCATGGAACTCCATTCACAGAGGTGCACAGTGAATACAGACGTTGTGCAATGACCAAAAGGTGCTAATGCACGTGCACGGGAAGTCAAGTGTGCTAAAACGTCAATAGGAGAACAGCCCTTCTGTTTCCTGACAACTGAGAAACAAAGGCACAACGGCTCTGACATTGGAGGTATTACACAGCCATCTTTATATAGCACCCACTGATACTCTTGTTGTTGTGTGCCTTCAAGTCATTTCCAACTTATAGTGACTCTAAAGCCAACCTATCATGGGGTTTTCCAGGGCTGAGAGTGTGTGGCACACCCAAGGTCACCCAGTGGGTTTCCACAGCCAAGTGTGGGATCGAATCCTGGTTTCCAGAGTCTTTGTCCAATGCTGAAACCACTACGCAACACTGCTTGATCGTCTCGGCCGCTATGAATTTGCTTAATCTCTTTTGAAAACCATTCACATGGCTACCAATGGATCCATCTTATGACAGCGGGCTCCACAATCCATCCCGACTCTGTCGCTATCCCGCTTCCCTGCATAACCCCACCCGCATCTAGTTTTATGGGAGAAGCACTGGAAGTGTACCTGAGAATTCAAAGTTCTGCATTTGTGAGTCTTGTGACAATGAAGGAAGGACACCCTGCCTTTTTAAGGTCTATTTCCACAAATGGGATTACTCCCCTTTTTCCCGAAATAACTGTCTTTAATTGCTAGTGGAAAATATGCATGTCATACAAACACAGACAGCTTTTACTATTGGTAAGGACGTGACCAAAATGTAATCAGCGCCCGCGTCCTTGACTGCTTTCTGGATCAACCCTGAGGATCAATACTGAATCCTTTGTAATAGGGACATAATTTGTATTGGTTAAGCCTGTTGTTATTGCGTGCATTTTAATTTCAGTCGTTTGTTAAAACAAACAAACTGGAAAGTCAATGTTTCCATGATCAATATAACTGTGTCTTCGCACTGTCTGTGGGTCAACCCCACAAATGTTTCAAGGGCAGGTCCAGCAAGGAGGGTCTGAGATTTCTTGCAATGCCATCGAGGGCACACAACCCTGCAAGAAAACTCTCGGGATCTTCTGTGACATCTTGGCAAGATATCTTGAATTATCTAAGCCCATTTAACATTGGATTTAAGCCCTTGCCCTCACCTGAAACTGTGCATATTACAATGAATTGTGATTTTGGCCATTTCCGCACTAGCCTGTTATAGCGCGATGATTCTACTTTCAACATCCTCTGGAATCCTGAGGTTTGCAGTTTCGGGAGGGGCCAGCCGGAAAGGGGCTAGTGCGGAAATGGCCTTAGAATCATAGAATCCTAGAGTTGGAAGCGACCCCAAAGGCCATCCAGTCCAACCCTCTTCTTCCAGGTAGAAAGACACCGTCAAACACTTCTGATAGATGGCCATCCAGCCTCTGTTTAAATGCCTCCAAAGAAGAAGACTCCACCACACTTCCAGTCAGCAGCATATTCCACTGTTGAACTGCTCTTCCTGTCAGGAAGTTCTTCCTAAAGTTTAGATAGAATCTTTTTTCCTGTAGTTTGAAACCATTGCTCCATGTCCCAATCTCTGAAGCAACAGAAAACAAGCTTCCCCATCTTCCAGATGACATCCTTTCAAATATTTAAACCTGGCTATCATGTTCCTTCTCAACCTTCTCTTCTCCAGGCGAAACATCCTCAGCTGCCTAACCTGCTCCTTCTGGAGCTTCATGGTTTCCAGGCATTTTTCCATTCTGGTCACCCTCCCCTGGACACATTCCAGCTTCTCAATATCCTTCTTGAATTGTGGTGCTCAGAACTGGACACAGTGCTGCAGGTGAGGTCTGACCAAAAGAGAATAGAGTGGAACGGTGACTTCCTTCTAGTCCAGGCAGATGTTTGCTTTTCTGGACATCTGGCTGTACAACACAGCCATGTCATCCCTGGCTAAATGCTCATGGGGTTGCAAACCAGTGTTGAGAGGTGGAAGAGAAGCCCCACCTATGTGCACTCAGCATGTTATCATATAAGATGGTAGCCATCATGCACATGAGGCTGGCGTGCACAGAGTCAGGCCATCTAAGCCAGTGTGGCAGGGCACCAACTGTTTCAGGACACCCGCAAGGCAAACAGGGGTATTTCCTTGCCTATCTTCAAGGAGGTCCATGAAGACACCTCCTTTTCTTCACTCTCTCCCTCTCCCCTGCCACCGCTGAGTTTTGGAATGACAGAACTTGCCAGTATTGAGATGCTGCACTGGAGATATATAGCATAAGTCTCCATAACTTGTGCACTGATTGTACTACACAACCTTTGTGTTGGATGGCAATCTGCCACATGTGCACGCATGGTTCAATGTGCAACCGAATGCACAACCAAAGGTACATCTCATGTGTACCCCATGCATACCAGTATGTGCAACTCCACCTCCACAACTCCAAAATCAAATGAAGGCATTCTGTGCCAGATAAAAATGGCAGCTGCTTCAGCGGAGATGGGGGAACATTATGCTCATATAAGACACCAATGGGATTCTGGGCCAGTTCTTTACAGGACTGGGCATTCATCAGTAGCGCCGTGAAAGGAGATGGCGTCTCCTTCTCTGGCGAGCTTCAAAAAGAGGCTGGACAGCTATGTTTGGGGAATGCTCTAGCTGTAGATCCTGCACTGAGCAGGGGTTGGGCCTGATGACCCATAGAGCCCCTTTCAACCCTAGGATTCTGTGCCATGCCCTATAAGGAATGGGTATGTTTAGTCTGCAGAAAAGAAGGTTAAGAGGGGATATGATAGCCATTTTTAAATATTTGACAGGATGTCCCAGAGACTAGGACATGGAACAATGGCTTAAAACTTCAGGAAAAGAGATTCCACCTAAACCTCCTGATGGTCAGTGCTGTCTGGCAATGGAATCTGCTGCCTCCATAGAGTGTGGAGGAGTCTCCTTCTTCGGAGGTTTTTAAACGGAGGCTGAATGGCCATCTGTTCAAGGGAGAGCTTTGATTGTGCTTTCCTGAATGGCATAATGGGGTCAGACTGGATGGCCCCGGGGGTCTCTTCCAACTCAATGATTCTATGATTCAAGGAGAATCCTCCACAAAGCCTCCTTCTCCAGTTGGAATGGGCAACGGGTGGATCTGGGCCCATGTTCTTTCATAGACCTCAACCCCTGCTGACTTTGCAGATATTTCCTGGTCAAAAAACTGGAGTGACAATTCCCTTTTTTAAAAAAAATAAGCTCCTGCCTCCCTGCTTCCATTGTTTAACATTTAAAACAACATTTTAAATCTAACCATTAGGAAGAACTTCCTGAAGGTAAGAGCAGTGCAACAGCGGAACTCACTCCTGCCTGGGACTGTGGTGGAATCTGCTTTGTTTGGAGAGTTTTTCAAGAGACGCTGGATGGCCATCTGCCAAAGGGAAGCTTGGATTGTGTCCTCCTGGATGGCGCAATGGGGTTAGTCTGGAGGGCCCTTGGGATCTCTTCCAGCTCTAACATTCTATGAAAATAGGGTTGTCGTTGTTTTTAATTCAGAAGTTTGCAAGGGGGTATTTTTTGGCAAACTGGGAGGATCCTGGAAGTAAAAAAGTGGCCCCTGGATAAGCTGCAGGTTGGTCACAGGCACCCCAATTCAAGAAGGATATTGACAAGCTGGAGCAAGTCCAGAGGAGGGCGACCAAAATGGTGAGAGGCCTGGAAGCCATGAAGCCCTCTGAGGATAGACTTAGAGAGCTGGGTATGTTTAGTGTGCAGAAGAGAAGGTTAAGAGGGGACAGGATAGCCATGTTTAAATATTTGAAGGGATGCCACGTAGAGGGAGGAGCGGGCTTGTTTTCTGCTGCTCCAGAGACCAGGACAAGGAGCAATGGATTCAAGCTGCAGGAAAGGAGATTCCACCTGAACCTCAGGAAGAACCTCCTGACGGTCAGGGTTGTCCGGCAGTGGAATCTGCTGCCTCAATGGAGTGTGGTGGAGTCTCCTTCCTTGGAGGTTTTTAAGCAGAGGCTGGATGGCCATCTGTCGGGATTGCTTTGAGGGTGTTCCTGCATGGCAGGGGGTTGGACTGGATGGCCCCTGGGGTCTCTTCCAACTCTACATTTCTATGATTCTATGATTCTATAATTCCTGCTTGGACCCTTTCTAAACCAAGAGCCGGAGCAATCCTGAAGTGTTCCAGATCACCCAGATGAGTGAGCCCAGGCACGTGTTCCCTAGCCAGAAAAGCAAAAAAGGAAAAAGCCACGTGGCCATTAGCCGGTCTGGCCTTGCCCAAGCTTTCCCCAGGTCTACCACATGCCGTAACTCCACTCTGCCCCCATGCCAAATCAAGGCACATTATCATGCACAGGTAACGAGCTGACACTCCTCCTACCTTCTATGGGTTTTGGTACAAAATGTGATGATGGTTTGGTCTTTTTCACCCGGTTCCCCTTCATAATCTGCCCTTCTTTATTGAGTCCCAAAAACCAGGCTCTCCCCGACTCTTGCTGCCGGTACAGCGTAGAGGAATAGATAACGTAGTAGTTTTCAAAGACGGACTCCTTAAATTTGCACTCTGGTGTGAAGATGTCCTGCAGCAAGTGGGAAAGAAAGGAAGGAAAAGAAGGGATTAAGCTCAGAAGCTGTTTTTTTTTAAAAAAGTAGCCATCAGCCAAGAGATAAAACTGAGCAAATCTTGGTGTAATCTCTTTAATGAAGAGAAAATAAAATTAAAAGAAGGCAGCCCAAGCAGAAGAGATCTCAGGAAACAGGAGCTTAAAGGGAAGGCTTTTAAGAACACAGAGCAGAGCAGGCACCCTGCTGGGTGAGATCTGGGGTAACTTGGTTCCAGTTTTCAGTTTCCCAAACCTTCCCTGGCCCAGCTGCCCCTGCCTGGGCCAGTGGGATGGGCAAATCCACTCTGGGTGTTAGTCCAAACTTGAAAGGAGCCACTGAAGTGCTGAGCTGATTTTTCAGAGAGGGCTCAGCACCTTGGAGAGCATGATGATGGTAGTGGTGGAAACTTTTGTGCTAAACCAAAGGTGGACCAAGTGTGACCTCCAGGCCTCAGGACCATTTCTGTGGCCCTCAAGGGTCCCCCAGGGGTCCAAGATAGCTTTGCCATTTTTTTTTATTTTTTTTTGGCTGCAAAATGACCAGAAATAATCTCTGGTGTATGGTGACCGCCATGTTTGGCCCACCCCCCCAATACCTCATATGGGTCAAAATGAAATTTTGCAAAATTTTGCAAAAAAGGTTTTTCCCTCAAAATGCCCTCTAGGGGCCAAGAAGCCCCCCTGGCTAAAAAATACATGCCCCCATGTTCCCTTGAGGGCATGCAGGATCAAATTCTATCTATCTATCTATCTATCTATCTATCTATCTATCTATCTATCTATCTATCTTTTAGGGTGGGAGCAGTTGTGGTGGAGGAGGCACAGTACAGGGTGTTCCCCCCACGGCCTCCTGTGGGGCTAATGTGGCCCCCTGGCCTTCCACAGCTGCCCACCTCTGTGCTAAATTGGTGAGTCCTGGAGCTCTCCAAGGTGCTCAATCCCTCCCACTTGCCAGAAGGTTCTCTTGCCATTTAACCCATGATCTGCTGTAACTATCAATGGATTCCACGGAAATACAGACCACACTACACCATCAAGGGCAAAGAAGCTAACTTCCCATTCTGTGTCACATGTTGATTATGCATTAGTGGATTGCAAGGCTGTGCAAGTGAACATACAAACAACTGTGAAGTGCACAATTGCAGGCGCAATGCACTTTTGCCTGCAAAATGAGCAATACCAATAGCACAACTCAGCTTTCATGACCTGCAACCTGAACATGGATTTCTGCATTTGATAAAAATGTCCAACTGCTTCCACCGATGCAAGTCCATGACAGAATGCTGGCCAAATGTGCATTTTGCCAAAGCCTCTGTACAGAAATCTTTTTCCCAGAAACCAAAGCGTGAAGTAACTTAGAATTCAACTTCAACAACAACAGTAAGAACAATAACCCCCTATTTATTCTGAGAAGGAAGGATCTTGTAATATTTTCATTTCCCCCTTATGCTGAAACCTGAACACCATTCAAAAACTAAAAGGTCAAAGACAGCTGTCCTAAACCCCCAGTCCCCTGATTAAAATGGACAGAAAACGACCAAAATTTTGTATTTCATAAGAGACTAATTTATTAATTAAAGGTGGCAGACAAACAGATGGATCTATGGTTAAAAAAACAGCACGATTCCAAGGACTTTCTGAAACTAGGATGAAGCAGAACATTTTGTGTTTGTTTGCACTAAGGTTTCTATTTTGTTAAAAAAAAAATCTGGTAGAAAGCAGCTCCTATTGGTTAGAGAAGAAACAAAAAAGGAGTAGAGGGGAAAGGAGTTGTTTTCTCATTGACCTCTTTTTTGCCTGAAAATCACCTGCAGCTGCGCTTCTTCCTGAGATGAAAATGGGAATACTGTCCTAAAACCTCCACGATGATCTGGAATGGCAAATGATCATAGAATCATAGAAATGCAGAGTTGGAAGAGACCCCAGGGGCCATCCAGTCCAACCCCCTGCCATGCAGGAACACCCTCAAAGCACTCCCGACAGACGGCCATCCAGCCTCTGCTTAAAAACCTCCAAGGAAGGAGGAGACTCCACCACACTCCATGGAGGCAGCAGATTTCACTGCCGGACAGCCCTGACTGTCAGGAAGTTCTTCCTGAGGTTCAGGTGGAATCTCCTTTCCTGCAGCTTGAATCCATTGCTCCTTGTCCTGGTTCCTGGAGCAGCAGAAAACAAGCCCTCTCCTTCCTCTACGTGGCATCCCTTCAAATATTTAAACATGGCTATCATGTCCCCTCTTAACCTCCTCTTCTGCAGACTAAACATACCCAGCTCTCTAAGTCTATCCTCATAAGGCATGGCTTCCAGACCTCTCACCATTTTGGTCGCCCTCCTCTGGACTTGTTCCAGCTTGTCAATATCCTTCTTGAATTGGGCTGCCCAGAACTGGACACAGGATTCAAGATGGGGTCTAACCAAAGCAGAGTAGAGTGGTACCAGTACCTCCCTCGATGGAGACACCATACTCCTATTGATGCAGCCGAGAATTGCATTGGCCTTCTTGGCTGCCGCATCACACTGCTGACTCATGTTCAGGTTGTGGTCTATGAAGACTCTTAGATCCCTTTCACACGTACTGCTATCCAGCCACGTGTCCCCCATCCTATATTTCTGTATTCCATTTTTTCTACCTAAGTGTAGGACCTTACACTTCTCTCTGTTGAATTTCATTTTGTTCGCCTTGGCCCAGCTCTCCAACCTATCCAGGTCATTTTGAATTTTGATCCTGTCCTCTGGCGTATTAGCAACCCCTCCCAATTTGGTGTCATCTGCAAATTTGAGCAGGAAGGAGGCGGTGAAGCATTTCCTGCGCGTGAACCAATTCCTTCCTCCCCTTTGCCACTCTGCATGAAACGCAAAACAAACAAACAAAAAGCAGCCACACAGTTTTTTGAAAAGGCATCATGGAACTTCACGGAGCATACAGAGGCAGAAGAACTGGTTTTAAGGTTCAGTAGACTTCCTCAAGGCTTGGGGCAGGAGTTTATCGGTAACTTGCATGTTTTGAAAAAGCAAAGCAAAGCAACTCCCATCCATTCAGGTTCTTCTCCTGCAAGGTGAATCCTCCTTTCTCTCTTCCGTATTTCATACAGACAAAACAAAACAGTTCCAACTTTCTTTTCACTTCCAGTTTTGCCCCTCCACGATGCTCACAGCTGCCTTTTAAGATGAGCCTAAATGGAACTAGAAGTTTGTTTAGAGAAAGGTTGCATCGCTGTTCTGGGAAGAGGAGGAACAGCGAAGTCACAGGTGCTGACCAACCAGTGCTGAGCACAGGCATCTTAGAATCATAGAATCATAGAAATGTAGAGTTGGAAGAGACCCCAGGGGCCATCCAGTCCAACCCCCTTCTGCCATGCAGGAACACCCTCAAAGCACTCCTGACAGATGGCCATCCAGCCTCTGCTTAAAAACCTCCAAGGAAGGAGGTTCCACTGCAAGCTCCCAACTTGACTGCCCTGAACATCAGCTACTCCCTATAAGGGCATGTCCAGAATCCAGCCACCACCTCTGCGCTACGAATGCATATTTTGTCTGCCCCTAAAGGCTGAGACTATATGTTGAAGTTGTACAATGTATATTGCCACATGAAGAGTTATAAAAGGACTGTGTTAAGAGAACACTGTACCGAAGAACAACATTGTGCAACTAAATGCACAACCAAAGGAGTAGTGCCACTACAGATCTGCCTGTGCAATGGCCCTGCATGCAGCGGATGTGAGCACTGGGGCATCCAAAGGGCCCAAATGGGAAACCAGGTTGCTCTTGCAGTGGAGAAAATCTTCTGGCTTTTGCATGTTTCAGGCTCAACAAAAGTAACGTCTCTTCATCATCAGCCACCATTTCCAGATGCTGCATCCCCTGGTTAATGAATATGCTCCAGGGTTTGGTCTAAACTTTAAAGGAGGTATACAAGGTTCTGAACCAATCTGAGGGAATAGGATTCAGGCACTTGGACAGTACCTTTAATGTTCAGACCAAGGCCATTTCCACACTAGCCTGTTATAGTGCTATTATTCCACTTTCAACATCCTATGGAATCCTGGGCTTTGCAGTTTAGGGAGAGGCCTCAAAGGCCATCTTCAAAGCCCCTCCCTAAACTGCAAACTCCAGGGTTCCATAGGATGTTGAAAGTGAACTAATAGCACTACAACAGTCTAGTGCAGAAGTGGCCTAAAGCTCAGAGTGGATTCACTCCACCTCCCCTGTGGCCATCCACCGTTGCCTTCCGCTGTGGCACCAATGAGAGGAAACCAGCCTTGTCCCTGCAGTGAGTATGTGGCACTGCCCAGCTGCAGAGCTGACTGTGCCCAAAAGGGTCCTCAAGAGATTTTCAGGGGCAGCGTTCCAGTCTGCAGGATCAGCCACTGCAACCAACCTGGACCACGCCGTGCAGAAGGCAGCCCCTGGGGACTGGGCCTCAGGGACGCAGGGTGAGGAAGATGCAAAGCCCACCAACAGAGGACTCTACGTGGCATGCCACACATTGTAAACCTGGCATCAGGGAAGATGGGTGACGGCAATTGTGCCGAAACACAGTTTTCCTTCTTTAGGAAACATCCTGTATTTACAGCTCTCTTTTTCTCCCCTCAAGCATTAGAATTAAAACAACAAAAATACACATTTAAATGGAACCATTGCTCCCACTGTCATTTTACAGAACACTCTCAGCTGTACATGCGTAATTTTAAAAATAAATGCATTCATTTGTATTTTAATTTTTCGCATTGCCTTTTGTGAAGAATGAATGTACTATATAAAATGGTAATGCGATTCCACCGGATTGCATGTGCGTGCTTTTTTTTCTGTATAGCAATGCTTTTGTTGTGGTGTGTGTGTGTGTATGCCTGCGTGCACAATGTAACACTTGAAGCGGCTTGGGCTGTATTATAAAAAAAGAAAACTGTATTTGGATATTTTCATTTCCTCCTGTTGTCTGTGATCCAGTCTTGTTTCCAGTCTTAAGAAAACAGCAACATATGTCTTTGGTGCTGTCAGCCACTGAAACATTTTGAAATGATTAATCCTGTGGTTTTAAATCAATGTATTGTTTAATGAAATTTGAATACATTTGCATACTTTCCAAACACTGTGTTCCTTGACAAGGGAACGGTATTGCAGCTACACTCGGTTTGGTTTCCCTGGGCTTTGCATTCCTTTTACCAGCCCCACGTCCTCACTTCTGTGCAAAGAGAAAGAGGAGCAAGAGCGAGAGAAGAAAAGACGTGGGGAGGGCAAGCAGAATTTGGATGGAGGGGAAGAGGTTTCTTTAATCCCACGGAAATTATTCGTTGGGTGAATCTGAACACCACAAAAATGTTTTCCTTGCTTTTTTGGATTAACTTCGTAGAGTTTGGCAGATTCCACGTCAGCAGGGTGGTGATCTGTCCTGGACTTTAAAGGAGTGGGGCAACTCCCTCAAAGTTCAGTCTAGAACACAGAGCAGACTCACTGCTCCTCCCAACACAGAATCCATCAGCTGTTGCTGGATTAAGTGTTTAAAGGCTGCAGGCAGCCTTGTCTACCCCATGAAAAGTCCAGTCGAGTCCAACAAGCAGCTCAGTGCCTTCATCACCATGGAGCACATTTACTAACACCTGCACTCACCCACCCCACTTGGGACCAGACTTTGGTGAGGAGTTATATTGCTGTCCCTTATATCAATGGGGTCCTTTTAGACTGAGCATTAACGGAACTGCACAAAATGCAGAAACCTATATGTGCATGTATGTCTCTTCAAGTTGATAACTTATGGCAACTCCATGAATTTCAGAGGATTTTCTTAGGCAAGGAACACTCAGAAGTAGTTTTGCCAGATCCTTCCTCTGAAACATAGGCCACAGCAGCTGGCAGGTCTCCCGTCCAAGTCCTAACCAGGGCTGAACTTGCTTATCCTTCTCAAATAGTTTCAGCACCTTGGAGAGTTCCTCAGATGGCATGGCAGGGGGTTGGACTGGATGGCCCGTGTGGTCTCTTCCAACTCTACATTTCTATGACTCTATGATGATTCTCAGATAACCAGTTTTGCAGATATCATCCTGTTCCACAAATACTTCCAGCACGTTGTATATTTCACAATAAGATCCAATTCAGCATCCTGTTAATAACATCTACAGTTGTAAGTCCAGTCTACTTTTGCATATATTTTTTATTGGTCATCATGGAGGTTGGTGTTCCCTTCCTTCACCTGCAATGACCAAAGTCCCCCCCCCAGGGCTCACTGTGTCTCAACAGCAACCCTCTATTTCCATCGTACTGCCAATGGAGAGTGGATTGGGGGGAAATCTATATTTCCACAGCAAGGCACAGACTGACAACATCTGCTGAGACTTCTGGAGGACCCCACTGGATTGAGGTTGAAGGTGTCGTCAATCTCACTCTGGCTAAGGGAACATATGCAGATGCATCTCTCTCACACACCCCACCCCAGCTCTCTACTAGACACAGAATGGCCATGCAGGGGTGATATCCCAGCAACACAATCCTGGGGCTGTGTTGCAGAGTCGCATGTGTGGAATTCCTGCCAATGCAATTCCCAGCTGCATCAATAGGAGTCTGGTGTCTAGATCGAGGGAGGCACTGGTACCACTCTACTCTGCTTTGGTTAGACCCCATCTTGAATCCTGTGTCCAGTTCTGGGCACCCCAATTCAAGAACGACATGGTCAAGCTGGAGCAATTCCAGAGGAGGGCGACCAAAATGGTGAGGGGCCTGGAAGCCATGAAGCCCTATGAGGATAAACTTAGAGAGCTGGGCATGTTTAGTCTGCAGAAGAGAAGGTTAAGAGGGGACATGATAGCCATGTTTAAGTATTTGAAGGGATGCCACGTAGAGGAAGGAGAGGGCTTGTTTTCTGCTGCTCCAGAGCCCAGGACGAGGAGCAATGGATTAAAGCTGCAGGAAAGGAGATTCCACCTGAACCTCAGGAAGAACTTCCTGACAGTCAGGGCTGTCCGGCAGTGGAATCTGCTGCCTCCATGGAGTGTGGTGGAGTCTTCTCCTTCTTTGGAGGTTTTCAAGGAGAGGCTGGATGGCCATCTGTCGGGATTGCTTTGAGGGTGTTCCTGCATGGCAGGGGGTTGGACTGGATGGCCTGTGTGGTCTCTTCCAGCTCTACATTTCTATGATTCTACACGTGACCCTCTAGAATCTCAGTCACAGAGTAGAGTCATCACTCCAAACTTAGGGGCACTGTCAGCCATCACTGGCTTTCAAAGATCCCATGTCGGAAGGGCTAGGGATAATCCCAACTTGTCATGATGTTGTATTTCCTTCTCAACACACACACACAGAGAGAGAGAGAGAGAGAGAGAGAGCAGTCCAGCTCATCCCCTTGCTATCCCAAAAGTCCTACCCAAAATGCACATGCAATCATCTGGAATGAAAAGATGAAATACTTGAAGCAAGAAATTAAGAGACTAGTTGATGGGTCACAACTTGAGACCTGGCGGTCTGGAATCATTTGGGCTGACTCAATAGTGAAAATGCGTATCTCCCTCTCCCAGCTTAGACATGCAAATCAAGTCTGCCTTGACTCAGCTCTGTCCAGACAGGCCAGACTACAACTCCCATCAACCTCCAGCCAGATAGAATTATTGTACTCTTTTTGAAGCTCAAAATCCTTCCTGAGGAACTCAGTTGTTTATAATTCCCTCTTTGGGTTACACCGGGAGAGGACAACTTACCCAAGGTCACCCAGTAAGTGCTGTGGCAAAAGAACACACACACATACGCAGAGTGCCTTCCTGTTATAAGAAGCCTTGTTCTTGCAAAGGTGACCTTGTAGAGTTCCAGGGCTGCCTGATCTCCACCCCATAATTACAACCAGGATACACAATCTTCCCTTGCCTTTTCTTTTTATATCCCTGGAATTAAAACTTTAAAAGTTTAAAGAGGTAGAGTTTGCAGTTAAATTTAATTGCCAGGGATGATCTGGAAATTGAAATGCTTTAAAATCCTTTTTACTGGAGACCACAAGGTGCTGAGAACCACCTTTATTCTTTTTCTCTAATGTGAGACCAGAAGCTGTTTTGCTGACACCCCCAAGAGAGACTCTGCAGTTGTCTAAGGTGAAAATGCTCCCATTAACACCACCGTAGCAAGGGAGCAGCTTTAGTAGCTGCAGATCCCAATTACTGCACAGATGTCTAGAACAAGGGTGGGCCACCACAAATCCTGGGGTCTCAGTCCAACCATCTGCAGGGGCTTCCAGTGGCTTCTCTGTTGGGTGGGAGGGGAGGATAAATCCTCTCTGGGTTTTCTTCCAGTCTTTAAAGGAGTTATTCGAGGTACTGAATCCTATACACTCCAGAACAGCACCTTGACAGATGCTTAAAAGTTTAGTCTAAAGGCTAGTGCAACCCACGGACATGGTGGCCACCAGTTTTCACTGGATTTGAAGACCTGTTGGCTTTGAACAGTGTCAGAACCATGCTGCATGTGCCCAGAAGTCCATCTTTTGATTCTTTCTGTTCATCCATTTGGAAAAGAGAAACAGAGATATTGCCCATCCATTTATATTTATCAACCGTTGACTCAAACCATCAGACATGTCCAAGGGCCTTATCACACTCCACTGTTTTAGTGCTCTTATTCCACTTTGACTGCCATGCCAACATCCTATGGAATCCTGGGATCTGCAGTTTATGGAGCAGCACTGAGAATTCCCAGCTAGACAGCTCTTCGGCCTCAATAAACTACAAACCCCAGAAATCCACAGAATGTTGCCATGGCAGTTAAAGTGGAATAATAGCACTATAACAGTGCAGTGTGATAGGGCTTTAAGAACCAAACTGCCAATCTCTTGAATGGAAGAGGGGCAAAAGCAATTCAGCAAATCAAGCCACTTAGATGTAGAGCTCTTTTAAAATGTGGACCAGAACAAGGAATGGATTGCCATCCCTGATATGGAAACAGTCACCAGTGCCATCATCTTATCTGACACAGAAAATCTAATCCAAACCTTGGCCTTCAGAATGAAGGGGGGCAAACAGAAAGTGAAGCAGACCTGTGACTGCCTGGGTCCCAAGACCCTCCTAAGCACATGTGTTGGAACCCCTCAGCATGGACAACCAGGGCAGATTCCAGCAAGCTGAGAAAGCCAGAGTGTTGGGCAATGTGGCAGGCAGGTGGATGCACCAGCGCATTCCCAGTAAACAGCCACCTCCAGATAGATACACATGCTCAAAGCTAGAAGGATGCTAGATGGGGCACACCTGGTCAGGTAGGCAGAACAATGGTGGCCCACTGCAACTGTGATGCCCTCCTGCAAGCTCTCTCCCCCTCTGCTCCCTCCAGTCTTGTTGGCTGCTAATCAAGAACGGAGGTGAACTATTCAAGGTGGTGAGCTTTTTACTCCAGAACCCCCCAAGTCAGCCTGACCAACATTCAGGGGCTAAACTGAGGTTGTGTGGATATGTCTCAGACAACAGCCTGTGTTACACAACAGGGCAATGTGGGAGGAAAGCAAATGCAAGAGGATCATTCAGAAAACTCAACTCTGGAGGAAACCCATTATGTCTGCAAGCCTGGTGGCAGTCCATTTCTCCTTGTCAGTTGCAGCAATCTAGGTTTTTTGAAGGAGTATGGTTTGGCATCTTGGATAGATCCTTTAAATTCTGGGCTAAAACCAAGAGTAAATTCACCAGCCCAACTGATAAAGGAAGCCACCAGCAGCCACTGCATGTGAGCAATTGTGGGCTGACAGCAAGTTCTATTTCAGCCTTAAATTCCACCCTTGGGATTTTAGGGAAAGGTTTTCCTCACTGGTTTTTCCACTCTCCTCCCTACCATTGCATGGCCTCTCTGCTCTCCTTGAAGCCCAATTTCAGAGCTGTCAGAGGCAGAGCTGGGGATTCAATTTTCCCGTCACTAAAACTTTTACACACACCCCACCAAAAAAAAACACAAAAAAATAACAACCCCTTGCCGTCGTGTTCTGATTATTAAATTTTTGACAACTCACTGACAGGGCAGCCAGGGCTGACCAATTAACGGCTGCCTTTTGGTGCAACGCTCCATCTGTGCAGCCACTGGATGCGTCTCCAGGGCTTCTGTTGGGATTTGGAGACAAAGAGAAATACTATATGATGAGACACATCGCACGTGTGCATATGTGTGTTGCAAGCCACTTGGGTTTTTTTTTTCTTTTGAGCATGCCTTTCCATGACTACTACACTCTGCTATTTCGATGTACCAGGAGAACTGGAGAAGTTTCTGCTGTCAATATACAGATTTAAGAGGGGAAAAACTCAGCCAGGACACTATGAATAATGACAACGGCTTAGGTGGAGTGGCCCCCGCAGATTCAAAGTACTTTGTACCCATTATCTGAAGTATAGAATATACCTGTCACTGGGTCAAACCCAAGGTCATCTCTTTCTCAGCACATTTCAAACCATTGACATTGACCCTCCACTCCCCTTCTTGGAAAAGGTTGGGAGTCCCAGCAGAAGTGGGAATCATGCTGCTTTCCAGATTTTGTTGTTGGACTACAATTCCCAGTCTCTAGTTGACTGCAGTTCCCAGTATTTCTCACCATTGTATAGGTTGCCCAGGGCTGATAAGGACTGGAAGGGATCTTTCATCACTTTCAATCTCTGTTTTCAGACAAACTAAGACTATTATGGGCCTGAACCCTATTGGTTAGTCCCAGCTAAAGTAGACCCTTGTTGAAGGGTGGGCCAACAGGTCTACTCTCTTTGCAACTAAAAATAGGGTTCAAGCCACAGTCCCCCTCCCTACATCTCTCCCAATTACTTTTTTTTAAATGAGGTTGTGTAGCATAAACCTCTGCATGTGGAATTATGCATTTATTTTGCTGTGTTGAATGGCAGTGTTGTATAGCTGAAGCAAGACACCAAATATGTGTAACTGAACACCCAACCACAGGTGCAATGTGCATCATGTGCAATACACATGGATGATCATCCCCACCACATTTGCAATGCAATCATGGAACCCCATGCAAAACTCTATTTCCGTAACCTTGAACTGAATGCAAAATACCCAGCCATTTCTGGCTACTGTCTTCTATGGGGGTTACTCCCTGGTAAGTGTGCCCTCCTAGCAACAACATGAGCTGGGAGAGCTGAAACATTGAGCTTTGGCGACTCACTAACTCACCAATTAAGACTATGTTTCTCTACTTACACGGAAATAAAACCCTCTGAATGTATTGGGGTTTACGTCTGAGGAGGCATGTACAGCACTGCAGCAGAGAAGACTGGCAAACCTCCTCTCTTTGCCCTTCCTGCCAGACAAGAGGAATCTGCACATGGCATGGCATTATATCCAAGGAAGTCCAAGAAGTGGGTCCGATGCAATTTCGAGAGTAATAGATGCATTATCAACACAATCCTTCCTTTTCCCCTCCCCCAGACAGGTCCTACTGAACCTATGGGGACAGTTTTCTTTCGATATTATTACAGAATGATTTCTGGATGCCAGTTTTAATCTCACCCTTCCTCCCAGGAATGGGGGAGGCAGCTCTTATTGTTCTTTCCTCCTCTCTTGTTTTATCTTTGCAACAATCACCCTTTGAAGTAGGTCAGGGTTAGCAGATGGAGAATGACCACTGGAATCAGGGGGCTGGGCCAGGGGACCCTTGGTATCCCTCCCAATTCTATGGCCCCATGGTTTTCAGGGCACTGCTGTCTGCAATGCAAGTGGATAACAACCAAGGAGATTCCAACCCATATTAGGAAGATCTCTCTGAACAGCGGTTAGATGGTCACCTCTTGGCGATACTTTGGCTTCCTTCATGGCAGCAGCTTTGACCTGACGGTCCACAGAGGTTCTTTCCATTATTTTGTTGGGCTAGTCCCAACAGAACCATTTAAACAATTTGGAGAGATGAGCTGACGCCTGGGTAAATCCCATTCATTTAACTTGCTCCTCTAGCCAGGACTAATCTCTAGAATCAGGTCTATGAGTCTTCAGTAACCTGGAGGCACCTCTCATCTTGGAAGTTAAACTGGGTCAGGCCTAGTTATTATTTGGATAGGGGAACCACACCTTTAATGGGGAGAAGGTATTGTGTTTCTGTTTTTTTTACTGTTTTAAATATCTTTTGAATACTGTCGTTAACCCTTTTTTTAGAAAACAAAAATTCAGTTTAATTGTATTTTAACTTTTGCATTCAGAATTTTGTTTTAAACTGTATTGTGCTGTTAAAACATTGCATGCCAACTTGAATCCCACGCTGGGAGAAAGGTGAGATCTAAAATAAATTAATAAAATAATAAGAATACAGGAAACTGTAGAAGCCTCTCAAATTTGGCATTTCCCACCCTGCCCATGTCTCTTCTGGTGGCTGCAAAATGCTTCACAACCAGCCTGCCTCCCAGGCCAGGCCGTTCATCCTTATTATGCAGAAAGTCTAATAGCTGGTGATGTTCCTGTGGTGCAGACGGGAATCGATCAGTGTCAGACCCCGATGGGGCGATGCTATAAATTCTGATTCTGGAACTGTCCTGTGTAGCGGGGAGAGAAGCTGGCAGATGGCTCCTGTGGGGGGTTTCTAAGTCAACAGAAGAATCATGGAATCGTAGAATCCAAGAGATGGAAGAGACCTCAGGGGCCATCGAGTCCAACCCTCTTCTGCCATACAGGTAGACACAATCCAAGAACTCCCTTTGACAGATGGCCATCCAGCCTCTGCTTAAGAACCTCCAAAGAAGGAGACTCCACCACACTCCATGGAGGCAGCAGCAGATTCCACTGCCAGACAGCTCTGACCATCAGAAAGTTCCTCCTGAGGTTCAGGTGGAATCTCCTTTCCTGCAGCTTGAAGCCATTGTTCCTCGTCCTGGTCTCTGGAGCAGTGGAAAACAAGTCCACTCCCTCCTTGACATGATATTCCTTCAAATATTTAAACATGGTTATCATGTCCCCTCTTAACCTTCTCTTCTGGAGACTAAACACACCCAGATTCCTAAGCCCCTCCTCATAGGGCTTCATGGCTTCCAGACCCTTCACCATTTTGGTTGCCCTCCTCTGGACACGTTCCAACTCGTCAATATCCTTCTTGTCATGAGGTGCCCAGAACTGGACACAAGATTATTCCAGATGAAGTCTAACCAAAGCAGAATAGAGTGGGATTATTACCTTCCTTGATCTACAGAAAAGAAAAATTGGGGGCGGGGAGAAGAAAGCGGAAGGCCCACAGGAGAAGTTCTTGGTGGGTGAAGTGGTGGGCGACAATGGGTCAGATCCATCTTCTATTCCCCCCAGACCATCTCAAATCAACATTAAACAGCCAGAACAAAGAGGAATGAGAATGTCGTTCAGAAATGCTAATTAACCTGTGATCTGAAATAGCAAAAGGCATCCAAAATGGCACCCCTTCACACCCGAGATGCTTTTGATTTCCTAATGCAACTTTTGATCCTGAATTAAATGTTGTCGTTTTTTTCTTCTGTTCGCCCAAAGCAGATCAAGATTTCAGATGCCACCCACTCTCTGAAAGCAAGTCTCTCCTCCTCCCACCCTCGAACAAGGCCCTCTCCAACAGTTCCTCTAAGTGTGCAGATGATTTTTCATATTTTTCTGCAACTGTAGTATCGGCATGAGTTGAAAATGACTGTACTCAGGGCAAAGCTATCTATACGTATCGGAGACAGGATGGAGAACACTGCTGCAGGAAACCTTCAATTTGCTAAAAACAGAGGTTATCAAACAGATGGCAGGGATGGAGGTGTCCAGAAATGCCAAAAACCAACAGCCACCATTGCCCCCCTCCCCAGCTGCTCCTTACAATGTGGCTTATTTTGTCTAGAGTTGTCTTCCAGGGAAAGCGCCAGCATGGTGTAGTCGTTGACTGTTGAACTAGGACCAGGTTCTGAATCTCTGCTTAGCTATAGAAACCCCTCCAAGTGACTTTGGATAGGTCACAGTCCCTCAGCCTCAGAGGACAGCAATGACAACCTTCCCTTCAAGAAATCTGGCCAAGAAAAGTCTTCAAGTGGCAACACAGAATCATAGCACCATAGGGTTGGAAGAGACCAAGGGGACATCCAGTCCAACCCCATTCTGCCGTTCAGGAACACCCATCAAAGCACTCCCAACAGATGGCTATCCAGCATCTCTTGAAAAACTCTGAGACAGTGTACTCCACTGCCAGACAGCTCTGTCGGAAAGTTCTTCTTGAGGTTCAAAAGAAATCTGTTTTCCTGCAGCTTGAATCCATTGCTCCTTGTCCTGGTCTCTGGAGCAGCAGAAAACAAGCCCTCTCCTTCCTCTACATGGCATCCCTTCAAATATTTAAACATGGCTATCATGTCCCCTTCTCTTAACCTTCTCTTCTGCAGACTAAACATCCCCAGCTCCCTAAGCTGTTCCCAACAGGGCTTCACATGGCTTTCAGACCCTTCGCTGTTTTGGTCGCCCTTCTCTGGACACACTCCAGCTTGTCCATATCCTTCTTGAAGTGTGTAGTGGTTTGAGTATTGGATTAGAACTCTGGGAGACCAGGGTTTGAATCCTCACTCAGTCATGCAAACCCACCAGGTGACCTTGGGCAAGTCAGACTCTCTCAGCTACAGAGGGAATGACAAAAACCCTTCTGAACACATCTGGGCAAGAAAACCCCATGATAATTTCATCTTAGAGTCACTGTACATGAGAAACGAAGGCACTCAGCAACAAAACAGCAACAGCATCTTCCAAGGCCCTGTCACGATTCAGGAGGTCTGGCAGATATCAGCCCCAGCTAGAACAGACCCACTGAATTAATGGGATTTACTGACATGTAAACTTGCCATGCAACAATTGATTCAACAGAACTGTTCTAGTTCAGGCTAACCAACAAAATGCAGACTTCTGAAGTACGCAGAAGTTTGCCTTAGGGTCAGAAATGACTTGAAGGCACACAAAAACATATAGATTAAGATGGAGGAAGCTTGTTTTTGGCTGCTCCAGAGACTAGGACATGGAGCAACGGATTCAAATTAGGAAAAAAAAAAATTCCACCTGAACATTAGAAAGAACTTTTTGACTGTAAGAGGCGTTTGAGAGTGCAATGGTTTTTCTCAGAGGTGTTTGGTTCTCCTTTTTTGGAGGCTGTTAAAAGCAGAGGTTGGGTAGCCATCACTTGGGAGTGGTTCAGCTTTGTATTCCTGCCCTGGCAGAGGATTCACTTAGATGGCCCCTGGGGCCCCTTCCAGTTCTATGATTCTATGATTTGTTTCTGTTCAATGATATAAGAAGGGTTGTTTTGTGTTCAGTAGGCTAGTATAGATGGATTGCTTCAGTCAAGGAAGCCACAGCTCTCCTGAGCCTGCAATACCTGAGCAAGGCTGCTCATGACAGGGCATCTCGGTGGTCCTCTGACTCACAGGGTTCACACTGAGTCAAAGCCAACTTGATAGCAAACAAAATGTAGGTGTAGGATCTCTGCCGGTGAATTTGCTTTTCCCCGACCAAACTAGCAGTAAAGGAAAATCCCTCTTTTCTGTCACTGGTCTCCTGCAAGACCCCAGTGCTGATCTCAGACAGAACGTCAACAGCCAACCTGAGCTTTGGTAGCCCTTTCAAGCTGGCAGGACTCCTTCCCAAATTTTCTTCTCCCAACATTCCTGAGCACCTCCAGCCACCCTTGGGGACATGGCAGAATCAAAGCTGGAGTCCCCAAACTGCTGCTTTTTTTTGGAAATTCAATGTCAGTTTCTCCCGCTTTTGGGCAAGAAAGAGCACCATCTGCTTCCTCCACAAAAGGATCTCTCCTCTGGCTGGCTGTCTTTCACCTTCTCTCCTTTGATGATGCTCCACCAGCCCTTCCTCCCCTCCACCCCCAGCAAAATGCCAGCTGTGCCACCAAATCCCCCTTTGAGCTGGAACGAGGACTCTGGCACTTTCCCCAGATTTCTCGGATACCTTTTTCTCCCTCTACAGTTTAGGGATGGATATTCCGTTGCTATTTTAGTTGACCGGCTCCTTTCCTCAAATTCCTCCCCTTTCTTTCCTTGTGGAAAGTGGGAGGGAAAGCACATGATGCTGCATTCTGGAAGAGATCAAGGGGTTTAGTGTCAACATTTCCTCCAAACTGTCAGGTGGGATTTATTGGGGTGGGGGGAGGTGCGCATGCTCATGAGCCAAGCAATGCCAAGGTCAAATCCTATCTCTGACTTCCAAATGGCATCCCAGGGAGTCAGTGCCCCCTGCCCTGGCAAGGGAAGATCCACAGGGCACTAGGAGGTTTACAGAATCCTTGAACCACAGAACTTTAAAGAAGGAAGGGAACTCAATGGCCATCTGGTGTGCCAGTTCCTGGAGATATCAGATCTGGGCAAAGTAACGCGTCTTGATTACTTCGTGTCTAGACTACTGTAATGCTCTCTGAGTGGGGCTGGCTTTGGAAACTGTTCAGAAACTTCATCAGATCCAAAATTCTTCAGCCAGGCTGCTGACTGGAGTTGGTTACAGAGGTAATCTAAAGCCACAGTTGAAATAGCTTCACAGGTTGCTGGTCTGTTTCCAGGCAAACTTCAAAGTACTGCTTATGTTCTTTATGTCCTTTAAAGCCCTTCAGGGACTGGGCTCTGGGTATTTCAAAGATCACATCCTCCTTTGCAAACCTGCTAGACTCTTAAGATCTCCAGAGGAGGGCTTTCTCTCAATCCCTCCACCATCACAGGCCTGTATAGTGAGGACATGGCTGGGGGCCTTTTTGGTGGCTGCTCCAAGGTTGGGGGGTTCCCTTCCATGGGAAGATGGGTTGTCCCCTTCTCTGCTCACCTTTCATCAGCAGGCAAATACCTTAGACATTTAATGATTAATCAGGTGCAAGAAAACATTTTTATAGGATGGCTGTGCTGCATTTTTTAACTCTTATGCTTTTATAAGATTTTATGCCTTTTGGTGTCATTTTATTATGACAATTTGCTCAACTGTGTGCTAACTCTTTTTGTTATCACACTTTTCTCATTTTAGTATTTGTAAGCCACCTTGACTCCCACTCTGGGAGAAAGGCATGCTATAAGTAGAGCAAACAAACCAAGTGTGTTGCACATGTGGTGTTGCGTGGCAGGTACATGAGAGTTCCCCAGCTGATAGGTCATGTGGGAAGGAGTGCCTGAAGGCAGGAAGTGTGAGAATCGAGGCTCTGAAGCATCAGGAAAGACCCAAGTAGATTCAGAGACTCGCCCTCTGGGGTTTGCTCATGCCCAGATGGGCGTATGGAGGCATCTTCCATGTCAGCAAAGTGATGTGTTCACCATTGAGTGTTAATCTGAATGGCCAAGGAGCTCCCCAAGGTACTGAACTGATTCTGGAGACTGGGTTTCAGCACTGTGGAGAGTTCCTTTGAACTTTGGGGAAAACCATGGCTTCGCTGGCCCACTGGCATGAAAGCCAACAATGCCCACCTCTTGGGTGCTGAATATCAACACAATCTTGACCAAATTACTTATGCCATAATGACAGAATACCTCATGCTTATATCCCCCATGCTTATAAGGTTTCAATAGCTAAAGCACACTCTAATTCTCCTTCCTACAAGCTAAGCTAAGCAGAGTTTGCTAATCTGGTCATGGCAGGAGCCAAGCATCCTGACAGTGACTTTGTCCTTGTGTGGTCCCAAGCCGGAGCCCTTCTAGGGCTCGTGTTGCATTCTTTTGGGCAGGAGTCCTCCTCCGGTAGTTTAAGACATTGCTCCTGCCCTCTTCGGTCGTTCACCCAGAGTCTGAGAGCCACCCTTCCACCCGGTGTGTAGCTCTTCTTGCCTGATTCCAGAAGCAGAGAGGGTTGGACCTGGCTGGTCCCACGATGAAAGGCCACCTGGAGGGAGTAACAGGGATCTCCAAAGAGGGAGTAGGCTTGCTTTCCACTGCTCCAGAGACCAGGATGAGGAGCAATGGATTCAAGCTGCAGGAAAGGAGATTCCACCTGAACCTCAGGAAGAACTTCCTGATGGCCAGAGTTGTCCAGCAGTGGAATCTGCTTTCTTCATGGAGTGTGGTGGAGTCTCCTCCTTCTTTGGAGGTTTTTAAGCAGAGGCTGGATGGCCATCTGTTGGGAATGCTTTGATGGGTGTTCCTGCATGGCAGGGGGTTGGACTGGATAGCCCCTGGGGTCTCTTCCAACTCTAGGATTCTATGAGTCTATGACAGAATACCTCATATCTATAAGCCAGCAAGCTATGGCCATTTCCACACTACACTGTGATAGTGCTATTATTCTACGTTCAACCTCCTATGGAATCCTGGGGTTTGCAGTTTAGGGAGGGGCCTTTAGGATTCTCAGGTAGAGGGCTCTTTGGCCCCAGGAAACTACAAACCCCAGAATCCCACAGAATTGTTGAAAGAGGAATAATAGCATTATAACAGTGCAGGGCAGAAACGGCCTATGTTTCATCAGTCTCAGTTCATAAGCAGAAAATGGCTTTCACAATGGCAGGATTTGCTTCTCTCTCCTTAGCTCTGATAGAGGAAACATTTCAGAAAATTCCCCTTTCTCCATTTGTGAGAGCCTTTTATGGCCCTGGGGAAGTGAAATCAGTGACCCAGCTTCTACTTTATTGTTTTTTGTTATTATTATTTTACTAGGAAAACTTTTAATGAATCTGCTTTAATTAAACTGCCAGGATGTTCCAATTCTTTTGATGTCTCATTGCTCCTCCTTGAAGAAAATGCATCAATTACGTTTAGTTTTGATAAATGTCTTGTTGCTGAATGTACAATTTGACAATCTGGCGTACAAGCCATCACCCTCCTCCCTTTAGAGGTATAATCTGTTTTACTCCTTATTTTGTCCATTCATTTTAATCCATTGTGTTGTATACTTTCTCTTCTATGATGCTGTTGACAGACTGCAGTAAAGATTGACTGATTGATAAGACTCCACTGACTGGGTGTTAATCAATCAATCAATCAATCAGTCAATCACCTTATTTATACCCCAATGAATTCCCCAGACTAGAACTCAAACAACAATAGCAGCAGAATAGAAATAAAACCACATGCTGGTAAAATCATATGAAATTTAAGATTAAAGTAAAACTAAAACATGTACATAGCTTTCAAGTTCTCTTAGCTTTTTTTAAGCTCTTTTAACTAGTTTGATTCGTTCAATAAATTTTCATCATGCTCAAATTATTCATTGATTTTAATTGGAATTGTTTAAACTCTCTCTTTTCTCTCTCTTTCTCTCTGTGTATAACATGCACACATTTTCTCAGTTTGTTGACCTGAGATCACAGGATTAAAAAGGATGGGAGGAAGATATTTAAATAAATAAGTAGTAAGTAAACAAATACATAAATAAGGCAATTTCAAACAGCAATCTTGTTATCTTGTTTCCAGGAGATATTTCTGAAAGGCTGGGCTCCACAGTCTACTTAGCAAAAACATGCTGGAACAGGGTGGCAACCAAAATGGTCAATAGAATCAAAGAATCCTAGAGTTGGAAGAGACCTCGGGGTCATCCAGTCCAACCCTCTCCTGCCATGCAGTAACCCACATCAAAGCCCTCCCAACAGATGGCCATCCAGCCTCTGTTTAAAAACCTCCAAAGCAGGAGACTCAACCATGCTCCATGGAGGCAGCAGCATGTTCTACTGCCAGACAGCTCTGACTGTCAGGAAGTTCTTCCTGAGCTTCAGGTGGAATCTCCTTTCCTGTAGCTTGAATCCATTGCTTCTTGTCCTAGTCTCTGGAGCAGCAGAAAACAAGCCCTCTCCCTCCTCTACGTGGCATCCCTTCAAATATTTAAATATGGCAATCGTGTCCCCTTTTAATCTTCTCTTCTGAAGACTAAACACCCCCAGCTTCCTAAGCTGCTTCTCATAGGGCTTCATGGCTTCCAGACCCTCCACCATTTTGGTTGCCCTCCTCTGGACACACTCCAGCTTGTCGATATCCTTCTTGAATTGAAGTGCCCAGAACCAGACACTGTATTCCAGATGAGGTCTAACCAATGCAGAATAGAGTGGTACCATCACCTGCCTTGATCTAGGCACCGTACTCCTATTGAGTATGGTCTGGAAACCATGAAGCCCTTTAACAAGTGGCTTTGAGAGCTGGGTACGTTCGGCCTGGAGAAGAGAATGTTTAGAGGTGACATGATAGCCATGCTTAAATATTTGAAAGGATGTAATATTGAGGATGGGGCAAGCTTACTTTCTACTGCTCCAGAGACTAGGAGACAGAGCAATGGCTTCAAATTTCAGGGAAAGAAATTTCATCTACACATTAGCAAGAATGCACCGATGGTAAGAGCAGTTCAACAGTGGAATCTGATGCTACCTCCATGGAGTGTGGTGGAGTCTCCTCCTTCTTTGGAGGTTTCTAAAGAGAAGCTGGGTGGCCGTCTGTCAAAGGGAGGGTTTGGCTTGTACTTTCCTGCATGGCAGAATGGAGCTGGACTGGATGGCCCTTGGGGTCTCTTCCAACTCTAACATTCTGTGATTCCATGATAGCTCCTAAGCGAGGGATGGATTTGTGTGTGGTGAGCTCTGCTTTGAAGCTCAGAGCAGGACAGCACAGGGAGGGTGGGGGCCTTGTTCCTTCCTGACACCCACCCTCATTCTTCCCCCCGCCCATTCCAGAGGAGGGGGAGTTTGACTCAGTACGAGCGAAGCAAAGGCAGCATTATGTGAAAACCATTAATATTCATGCCGAAGCCGAGGAATCCCATTTCAGCTGCCTCAACATTGGCATTAGCATTTCTGCTTTTTTGTCAGCAAACCTGAATTGATTTTCTTTGGCACAGTTTTTAACCTTTGAGGGAAAGCCAAGGTAATGAATTTGTGTTTACTGGGGGTGTGTGGGAGCAGGGGAGAAAGGAGAATGACAGCTCCTCCACCCCATCCGTGCAAGGAACGTGATCAAGAGAGAAGGGAGTTGGCATTATGCTCTCAAATCGGTAGGGTGCCAAGTTGGGTGTACCCCGTGGCATCCATTTACAGCCCCTATTAAATGGAGCAAAGGTTGCAGCACTGGGGAAACATTTCCTTCTTTGGACTAAAACTACCAGAATCCCCACTGGCCCTCTTACTTGAGAACTTCTGGGAGATGTAGTCCACAAAAAGAACTCTTACAAGCTCTGAATCCTACATGGTTTCTGAACATGTCTGCAGCTAATTTCTGGATTCTGCCAGCAAAGAAGGTACTACTTAGTAACTCAGGATGCTTGAACCAAGATCTTTTATCAGGGTTGTGTGGTCTAAATCCCCACATGCAGTGTTGTGTGTTGGTTGTGCTATGTGGTCCTTGCGTGGAATAGCAATACTGTGCAAGCAAGTGTGCTACCATATGTGCAAAGAAAGGCACATCTGGAAATACAATGGCACTTAGTGTGCCATGCCACCTCTGTGACCTTGAAATAAACGTGGACATTTTGCATCAGACAAAAATATCTGAACGCTTTGGTAGGGGAATTTACACATGAGTAAGACACCAACAGTATTGTAGTCCTTGCCTCCCCATCCCAATGGGTTCAGAGGGTAGTGTGGTGTCTCCTTCTCTGGAGGTTTTTAAAGAGAGGTTGGACGGCCATCTGTCGGGAATGCTTGGATGGTGTCTTCCTCCATGGCAGAAGGGGGTTGCACTCGATGCCTCTTGGTCTCTTCTATGATTCTATAATGACTCCAAATAAAATATCCACTTAAAAACAGGTCTATTCTAGAAATCACAGAATCATAGAATCATAGAAATGTAGAGTTGGAAGAGACCCCAGGAACCATCCAGTCCAACCCCCTTCTGCCATGCAGGAACACCCTCAAAGCACTCCCTTTGACAGATGGCCATCCAGCCTCTGCTTAAAAACCTCCAAGGAAGGAGCCTCCACTATACTCCGAGGCAGCAGATTCCACTGCCAGACAGCCCTGACTGTCAGGAAGTTCTTCCTGAGGTTCAGGTGGAATCTCCCTTCCTGCAGCTTGAATCCATTGCTCCTTGTCCTGGTCTCTGGAGCAGCAGAAAACAAGCCCTCTCCTTCCTTCTTTCCTAGCACATCTCTAAATGTTGCAGCTGGTAAAACCAGCACAGAAGTGATTTTAGAACACAGTATCTAGTCTGCCTAAATTCCTTAAAGGCACCACAGCCTGCCCAAGCCTGGAAGCTAAGCAGAGTCAGCCCTGGTTAGTACTTGGATAGGAGACTGGCAACAAATACCAGGTGCCATAGGCTGTGTTTCAGAGGAAGGAACAGGCAAAACCACCTCTGAGGATTCCTTGCCTAAGAAAACCCTGTGAAATTCATGGGGTTGCCATAAGTCTCTCTCTCTCTTTCTCTCTCACACACACACACCCCTTATGCACTGGACTGGAGAATTGACCAAGTTTTGTTGTAAACAAGCTGCAGTATTTAACATTGGAAGGGAGAATTATTACTGACAGCTGATGACCGTTCTGTATCAATAGCACTGGAGGATGTATGCTTACCCTCTCCTTAGCTGCTCAGACATTTTCTATATTGCACATCAGTTTCAGGTGCTGTCCAAACCCCAACTCCACAAGTGAATTTTGTATAGGCTGCTTAGAATCATAGAATCATAGAAATGTAGAGTTGGAAGAGACCCCAGGGGCCATCCAGTCCAACCCCCTGCCATGCAGGAACACCCTCAAAGCCCTCCCTTTGACAGATGGCCATCCAGCCTCTGCTTAAAAACCTCCAAGGAAGGAGACTCCACCACACTCCATGGAGGCAGCAGCAGATTCCACTGCCGGACAGCTCTGACCATCCGGAAGTTCTTCCTGTGGTTCAGGTGGAATCTCCTTTCCTGCAGCTTGAATCCATTGCTCCTCGTCCTGGTCTCTGGAGCAGCAGAAAACAAGCCCTCTCCTTCTTCGACATGGCATCCCTTCAAATATTTAAACATGGCTATCCTGTCCCCTCTTAACCTTCTCTTCTGCAGACTAAACATCCCCAGCTCTCTAAGTCTATCCTCATAGGGCTTCATGTCTTCCAGGCCCCTCACCATTTTGGTCGCCCTCCTCTGGACTTGCTCCAGCTTGTCAATATCCTTTTTGAATTGGGGTGCCCAGAACTGGACGCTTGATCTGTACCAGAGGTTTGTGACCACCAACTATCTAACACTAAGATCTGAACCAGAGCTAAACCAGAAACACACCCAGTGCTATGCAACAACCACCCATTAGGAAGTATGAGCATATTTGGCATGAAGTGTGTGTGGAATGCCAAAAGCTTTGAGTTTCTCTGGCAGAAATCAATATTCCTGGATTACTTTCAGGAGAGGAAAAAGACCCTGCAGCATCTCAGAAGATGGGTTGTGAGGTGTGTTAAGAAAAATTGCCTTTTTTTTTTTAACAAGACTGGCCAGACATGCTGGGGTAGCCTGATGAGAAATCACCAGACCTGCAGAGAGTTCTCACTTCCAGAAGCGCAACGGCAACTGCACAGAATCATATGCAGTCCTAGAGCTGGAAGGGTCCTTCAGACACCACCAAGTCCAACCCTCTGCTCAATACAGGATCTCCAACTAAAGCATCTCCAGCAGGAAGCTGTCCAGCCTCTTTCTGAAGAGCTCCATAGAAGGAGGCCATTTGGTTTCATTGCTGAACCACTCTCACTTTAAAGAAGTTCCTTCTAAGGTTAAAATTGAAATCTACCCTCCTCTAACTTCAAACCATTAGATCTGGTCCTTCCCTCTGGTGCTGCAGAGAACAGACCTGCCCCCTTCTCTCTGGGACAGCTCTTGAGATATACATGCTAATCGTGGACTATATGTCCCTGTATGGCTTGAGTCCAAACTAACTGAAAGACCATGGCTGACAGTGTAAGCAATGCAACACTCCACCTACAGGGTCCCATGTCCACCATCAACCCAATTCCAGTAAGATGTCAATCCTGGGAAGAGGTCACTGATGCTGCTTACCAGTGGGAAGGGGAGGTACCATGAAAAAGCAGCTGGTCTCAGCCCAGAGGAGGAAAGAATCCAGGGTGCATTTACAAACAGAGTCCACTTTTCCAAATGGAAAGCAGTAGAACCTTCATCATCTGAATTTCCTCTTCCCAACATCTATTGGGAAGAGGTGGTCCTGGGGCTTGACAGCTGCCAGTGGGCTGGATGTAGTGCAAAGGGCTACAGGACAGCTTCCTGAACCCAAAAGATGCATCCATGTGCCTAAGCCTCACTTGTGCACATAACTAACAGGATGTGCCCCATATCTCCCTATAAAAGCCTGCCCAAGTTTTAAGATCCTTGATGTAGGCATGTCAAGTGAGGACATAAGTGAGTGTCTTCTTAGTGTCTGCTCAGAGGCTGTGGAACTCCCTTCCACTGGAGGCCAGCCTGGAACCTCTCTGGTCTCCTTTCATCAACAGGCAAACACCTTTCTATTTTGACAGGCCTTCAGCTCTTAACTGGCTGTTAAAAAAGACTTTTTCAATGGTTTCCTTGTCACTATTATGCTTTAAATGCTTGAGAAACTGTTTTAAATAAGTGTTTTTAGGAGAATCGCTTATTCAATTGTTTAACTGGTGTCTTGCACATGCATGAGTTCCCCTATGAAAGCAGTTGGGCATTTTTGTGTTATGGGCAACACACACCTTGGGCTGAAGAAGTGGAGTTCTGCATGCAGATACACATGACATGCACCTTCAGGCATGCATGCAGCTGCACGACATTACCATTCAGCACAACAGTTATATAGCATAATCAATGTGTCGCTTTTCCTGCAGAGATCTGGGCTACACAGCCCTTACGTAGGATCTCTGCCTAAGGTTCTATGAAACAGCCTCGAAAACATTCAGGCCATTTCTGCACCAGACTGTTCTAGTGCTATTACTTCACTTTCAATATCCTATGGAATCCTGGGGTCCTTTGAGACTCCTCCCTAAACTGCAAACCCCAGGATTCCATAGGATGTTGAAAGTGAAGTAATAGCACTAGAACAGTCTAGTGTGGAAATGGCCAGAGAAAGCACACTTGATGTGGAGCAAGCACAGTCTGGATATCTGTGCAAGGTTTGCAAAGATTTGTGCTCAGAAGGTGTGCGGGCATCCAAAAGGGACTGAAACACCTTGCATTGAAGGGGCAGCTGATCAAATCCACCTTAATCCCAAGAGAGGGAGTCAAGTCCCTCTGTGTACCCACATGCTCCTAGCATGTTACCACCTTCACACGGACAGCATTGCTCATTCTCAGGCACATCTCGCCCCCAGAGCGGCTGCTTCTTCCACCTTCAGCTCTGTGGGACCAGAGAAAGTGGAGGAGCTGTACTGAGAAGGATCCAAAGTGCCTCTTCTGCTTAGGCGTGCAAACAAAATTGCATCCATGTGTTCCAGCCCAAGCCGAGAGCCTCCCCCGCCCTGAAAACTGTGAAGCATGGATAATTTCAAGCGCAGCCCACAAAGCTATCAAGTCAGGCAAAAGGCTCACGTCTTGGAAAAGAGAAAGAAGCCTGAATCAGCTGCCTGCCTCAGATATAAACACTGAAAAACTGTCAACCCACCATGTACGAATCGCGAGTTTTGCTGCCTGGAAGGATTGCACATCGGGTCCAGACAAAACTCCAAGTGACCCACCTAGATGGTGCAATGAGCCCACAGAGGCTTATCTGGCCTGGCTGTGGGCATCAAGACCCACGTGTGGACGCATGGCTCAGTGGTCAAGTGCACAGACCTTTCCAAGAGAGGTTTGGTCTCTGGCATACCCAGTTTACAAGATTCCCAGGTCCCTGGGACTCAGAAAGACCGATCATAGGCTTTGGAGCATCTACCAGTCAGTATCAGTAGTTCTAGGTCAGATGGAACATGGATCTATTTCAGCAGAGAAAGGACAATTCTGTGACAGGCCATGTGCCTGATTTTCACTGGGTCCTGGAGTACACAGGGAAGCATATAGGCACATGTCTCCTTTGGGAAAGAACCTCAGAAGCAAGGCCAGGAAAGATTCCTCTTCCTTTCTCAGACAGCTTGGAGAGCCACCACCAACTAGTATCCAGCTACTCAGAGCAATGGCTTCATTCTCTACATGGTAGTTTTGCATGTTCAGCTAAACCCAGGATGAAACTTCATGCAAATCTTGCCTGTTTTTAGCTGTGACCCATCCAACTAACTAGAAATTACACTTGGAATCCTGTTGGTATCTTATGCATGTGCAAATTCTCCTACAGAAGTAGCTGAACATTTTTCCCCCACCAAAGATCAGCCATATCCAGGTCAAGATTGTGGACACTGTGCCTGCACTGTCATGGCACACCGGTGTGCATCATGCATGGACATCAAGGATGCTGAATCATATCCCCATTTGGTCATTCATTTGGTTGCTCAGTGCCATAATTCACGTACAAGGTAGTGTTCCACAACAACAGTATACTCGTCTGAGTATAAAATTACATCCCATCCCTTTGATGTAGGATCCTGGTGATACTCTTTTTTAGTCATACTCCAAAGCTTTTCTAATTATGGCCAACATCTGATGGAGAGGTTGACTACGCTGCCCACATCCTGGATCTTACCACTATGCAAGTGATTGCACCATCTGCATCTCTCCAATGTGCATACCCATTTTTCTATATTTCTCCCCCACCCCCGCCATAACCATCCAAGCGAGCTAGTAGATGTACCTACACAGTGTCTTGCAAAGTGAAATTGCTTGTACAAAGGCTACACAGGCCACAATCAGGTTACAATCCTTGTGCTATGTTCTAAATTGGGTACTTCTGTTGGCATACATCTTCATCAGGATTCTAGGCAAAGGACAAAACCACACAGAACTGTTCTCCTGGTCAGCATCTTGCTGGTGTCTTATACACGGGTGAGGTCCCCTAAGGAACAGCCGGGCTTTTTTGTTGGATGCTCAACATCCATGCTCAGGTCAAAGTCACAGCAGTGACATTGCACATACAATACCATTGTGCATATAGCTGCACCAATGTGATATCTACCTGCCTCTGTTGAAATAAGAAGCAGGACTCCTTCAGTGGTACATTCAGTTGTTCAGTGTTGCCATTCAACACAAGAGTCACACAGCACAACACACGACACTGTAAGTGGAGATTTACTCTGTGCAACCCTAATCTAGGATTTCAGTCAGAGCTTCCTTCCACATAGGAGAACATGATGCAGCTGGGGGTGGAAATGTCTCTTCTATTGCTCTATCTCTGGGAGAACCAAGGCATCTGGGCAGGCAGGTTCCACCACATGTACATACAGAAGCATGGGAGATGCCTCCATTTCATGCACTCCCACACTACAGTGAAGTACACAGACACATAATGTTACCATGAATTGGGGGAACAAATGGATTTCTTCCTACCACCCAAAGGGTGACAATTGATGACAAAGAGGCTGCCCTGATGGTTTTCACTCCCATATACATACACACTTTCTCCTATATCAGGATTTTCACCTTAGAATTGTAGAATCATAGAGTTGGAGGAGACCACAAGGGGCATCGAGTCCAATTCCATGCCTTGCAGGAAGACACAATCCAAGCCTTCCCTTTGACAGATGGCCATCCAGCCTCTGCTTAAAAACCTTCAAAGAAGGAGGAGACTCCACCACACTCCCAGACAGCAGTATATATCCCACTGTTGAATTGTTTTTACTGTCAAGAAGTTCTTCCTTGTTGCGAGGGGGAAGAGAACACAGCTCACACTGCTAGTTGTGCATGTTGGGAGTGGAGGTCTTCTGATCTGGAACTGGCTGTAATTCCAGGCCTCTTCAAGACTTCATTGGGTAGCAAAAACTGACACACACCACTGCATAATGTCTGTATTCAGTTCAAAGTTGCATAAGTGGAGTTTTGCAAGTTTAGCCATTGGACACATAGTTGCACATTCCTGGGTGGCATACAATGGTCTCATCAGCATGGAGTTGGAAGGAACCACAAGGGCCATCTAGAACCCCCAACTAAAGGACCCCTGAGAGATGCCAATCCCATTTCAGCAGAAAGGTAGTAGAGCAAAACCACCACCACTTAAGAGCATGAGCATAGATTTACACCAGACAAGCTCAACAGAGGATCCCACAGTCACCTCTTAGACACAAGAACTGAACTGTGAAGCTGCTAGAGCTGGGTGACATCTGAACATCTGATGCTCGAGACCAGCAACAGGGAAAGGTCATCAGTCACCCCAGAGGCCCCTGGGGTTGGCCATGTGTGAAAACGCAGCACTTTTGTTCTGATCTAGCAAGGCAGGCCTCATGTTCTCACTTTAATTTTGTTTGCAGTCATCCAACCATGGTGGTGGAAGTGCTGATGTGGCAGCGAATGGACAGATTGTGTAGCCAGTTGCATGAAGTGGGTGTGGGGAGAGTCGACAGTGGACTGGAAGGCATGAATTGGAAAAGCAGGTCAGTTTTGAACACTGGCTGAGCAGTACTGGCTAGGAAGCCCTTTCAGGGAAAGCAGGCAATCAAAGAGAGGAACTTGGAAGGTGTCCAGAGGAGGGCAAAAGTCAGAAAACCACACCCCTTGAGGAACAGTTGAGGGAGTTGAGTATATATAGCTTGGAGAAGAGAAGAACAGTGATACAGTCATCTTTAAATATCTGAAGGGATGTCAGGAGCAGGATGGAACCAGCTTGTTCTCTGCTGCTCCAGGGGTTCAGATCCAAAACACTGGATTCAGATTGCAAGAAATGAGACCAAACTTTTGGAAGAACCTCCAGATGGTCAGACCTGCTCAACAATGAAGCAAACTCCTTTGGAGCACGGGAGACTCTCCTTTGTTGGAAGTCCTTAAACAGAGGGTGGATGGCCACCTCACAAAGGTCCTTAGCTGTGGATCTTTGCATTAGGAGAAGATTGGACTTGATGGCACTTGTTGCATTTTTGAACTACATGATTCTATGAGGGGGGAGAGCGGTGTGAACACTGCATGGGGGAGGAAGGGTTACTGGGATACCATCTTGTGTGGGGAGCAGAAGGACACTACAGGCTGAGCCTCCCTTTCCAAAATGCTCAGGACCAGAAGTGTTCCCTATTTCAGATTTCTGGAAAACCCGTATTGGGATATACATACGTAATGAGGTTTCTTGGAGATGGGACCCAAGAGTAAACACTGACTTCTTCCTCCACCAGCTATTCATCAGGATTCTCATTTTGTCTAAGTATGGACAAAGAACAGGGCCAGAGGCGAGGATGGGCAATAAACAATCTTTCTAAGTGTCCCTGTTCTCTTTCTCAACCCACCATCTCTCTCCAGCCTCACGTCTATCCATCCGCTGCTTGTGCTGCATATGAGATTCAAGGCTGGAGAGAAACTGAGAGCCTGAAATGGCAGGAATACATCCCTCCCAACGTTTCACAGATCCTCACATCTCTCTCTCCATCCCTGCATCTCTTGTGTGTCTCTTCAACCTCTCTTCTCTCTCCGGGGAGTATGCCAGCCACCTGCTTCCACCTTGAGTAGGAGGGCTGCTGCCTTGAAGGTGGAAGCAGGAGGCTGGAAGCAAAAAGTTTCAGTCTTTGGAGGGTTTTGGATCTTGGTTTTCTAGACAAGGGAGGCTCAACCAGCAGTGGTCTCGGTATGCCAGTGGATGGTCTTCTCAGTGGCTCCCCCAGGCTCATCTGGAACTCCCTCCCCAGAGAAGTTACTCTCTACTATCCTTCTGCAATCAGGTAAAGACGTTTTTATTCAGGCAGGTGTTCTATGTGGGATTATATGTAGCCCGAAAGAATGTCTTAGATATCATGTTGCTGATGAATGTTTGAGCTTTTAATTATGTATTTTAACATTGTTCTTAATTCTTTTTGACTGTTTAGTTATGCTTTGTATTTTTGGGTCCTACCAGTATGTCTTTTTAATTGTGGTAAGCTGGTTTGAGTTCCAACCTAAGAAAAAAGTGGTGTATAAATAAAGATGATGATGATGATGATGATGATGATGATGATGATGATGATGATGATGACGACGACAGTACAATCACAGAACCATAGAGCAGGAAGAGATCGCACGGGCCACCCAGTCCAATCCCCTTCTGTCATGCAGGAAGACACAGTCTAAGTCCTCCCTTTGACAGATGGCCATCCAGCCTTTGTTGAAAAACCTCAAAAGAAGGAGGAGACTCCACCACACTCCACGGAGGCATCAGCAGATTCCACTGTCCAACCGCTCTTACCATTAGAAAGTTCTTCCTAATGTGTAGATGGAATCTCTTTTCCTGAAGTTTGAAGCCAGTTCCATTTCCTAGTTACTGGAGCAGTAGACAATGACGACGGCGACGATGAGGAGGAAGAGGAAGAGGAGGAGGAAGATAGCTGTATAACTCTCCAGATGGTGTTGGACTGCCATTCTCAGCGTTCTTCATACCTGGCTCTTCTGCCTTGGAGAACCAGGAGCTGGGCCTACCAACACCTGGAAGGTGGCACAGTTGCCCCTCAGTCCTTACGTATGGGAAAGTCTTAGAAAAGTTTGGAGGTTTTTTTGCATGACGATTCCCAGAGACAGACAATGGAAGCTGTGATCCAAGCAAGGGTATCTTCTCCAAGTTCTTGTTATCTGCTCTTGGAAGAAAGACCCTGCATGAAAGAATGGCTGAGAAATCCCCCCACTCAGGCTGTGAGCTTTGCCCATAAGCTGCCTTGCTATTATGCCTGAGCTCTTTCGCTTCTCTGTCATGAGCCCCTGCAGCTCCACAGGAATGCCTGCAAAGTTGCTTTTCATAACCCAAGAAAGTTGATTTCCATTGCACAAAAGCAGCCTTCCAGGAAGGGGAGGGGAAGAAAGAGAAAGAGTGGGATATGAACCTGGCAGGAGGGAAGGGAATCCCAAATTCCACGGTGCCAACTTGCACTCATTTGCTTGACATGAAGAAAGACACCCAATCAAGTTTCCAATTGTGAACCCTCCACCTATCTTTGGCCTTATTTCCTAAGCACGAGATCTTGGATTGTCAAAAGTGTGAGCGCTGGTGGGTTTAGGCCAGGACTGGCAACTCGGCAAGGACCAGGGACCACCAAAGCAAGCCCAAAGAGCCGGTTTTCCCCTCCGTAGCTCCTTTCAAAGGCTATTTTCACACTACACTGTAATAGTGCTATCGTTCCATTTTCATCATCCTATGGAATCCTGGGATTTGCAGTTTAGGGGGGGGGGCTTTAGACTTCTCAGCCAGAGAGCTCTTTGGCCTCCTCAGGAAACTGCAAATCTCAGAATTCCACAGGATGTCAAAAGTGGAATAATACCACTATAGACAATGAAGGGCTGAAATGGCCAAAAGGACAACGGGAAGGGATATCCCACCACTTCTTGTCACCATTTTGAGGAACAGGGGTATTTGGGAATGCTGGGGTTTCTATGGAAGAGGGCATTTTAATATATTTGAGAGGTCTTCCAAGAAGTTTTTGAGCAAAAATTGCCTGAAAGTTCTTCTAATTTCTTCTACACTTTTTGGAATGTTGGGGGGACTCCTGGGGGACTCAGTGGTCAGAAAAGTAGGGCTGAGACCCCATTTTCCCAATCCTGGGCTTAAGCAAATAATCAGGGCTACCCAGAAAAATAGCAGAGGGGAGGGGAATGAGAGGGAGCAACTCTGGGGGAGTCACCCAAAACGGTCTTGAGTGGCTGAAAGAAGGTGAAAAATGGATTAAGTTTTCTCTCCCCTACGCCCTACTGAAACTGGTTCGTTTGTGCTTTGAAACAAGCCCTCTTTCTCTGTTGTCAAAGCTCTCAGCGTTGCCCCAATTAACGGTGATTCACACACGAGAAAACCTCCTCACAAGTCTCAGAATAGTTTTGCGCTCATCTCACAAGACGGACGAGCTGCAATTTCACCAACCCAGCTTCACTTCGGCAAATGCCCACAGGATTTAAGGTGTCGGGGTTTTGAAGCATTAATAATCATAATGACGGCGGCAGAGAGCCATGCTCGACTTGCCATAGTTATTAATTGATAAAGGAAACAGGTTTACCGGACTAATCGGCGCTACAATTGGACAAGAATGACAAAAAGAGACATTGCCTCACCAAAGACCTTGGTGGCCTTTGGGAGGAAAGGAAGAGATGACATATCCTTCAGGGCGCATCTGTGCCCACCTCTCCCAGCAATGCCAATATTTCCCTCGTGAGTCGGGGGCTCCGGCAGGCATGCGTAAAGGCTAATCAAACGGTTCTTGGGCCATGGGAAGAAGGAACGTTGGTCAGTGGTTCATTCCCAGGGTGAAAAACAGGCTCCCCAACAGTCAGGAAAGCCTGCTTGGAACATCAGCAGACCAGTGAGAATTCTGAGCAAGCTTCTCCTGGTATCTGATGTCCCAAAGTGTTGCACAGATATTACTTAGTGGAATAAAGCATGCTGGCCAGGACTGTAAAACAGAAGGTATGGGACATAACTTTATGATGACATAGGGCCTTTCCGCACTACACTGCTATAGTGCTATTACTCCACTTTCAACATCCTATGGAATATTGGAGTTTGTAGTTCAGGGAGAGACCCTTAGAATTACCAGCCAGAGGGCTCTTTGGCCTCCTCAGTAAATTGCAAACCCCAGAATTCCACAGGGTGTTGAAACTGGAATAATAGCACTATAACGGTGTAATGGAAAGCCTCATAGCTACATCTCTGACCTGATATCCATCTCTTCTAGTCAACCGGCCATCTAGTCCAGCCCCCTGCCATGTAGGAATACACAACACCTAGCCTTAGGCTGCTTCTGTACTCAGTACACAACTTTTACCTCTGGCCCTTTCCGCACTGCACTATTATAGCACTATTATTCCACTTTCAACCTCCTATGGAATCCTGGGATTTGCAGTTTAAAAGAAGGGCCTTTAGAATTCTCAGCCAGAGAGCTCATTGGCCTCAGCAAACTACAAACCCCAGAATTCCACAGGATGTTGAAAGTGGAATGATAGCACTATAACACTCTAGTGCGGAAATGGCCTCTGTCTCCAATGAAGTCACCCTTCTCCCTGAGCTTTCTCCACATTCTCAGCTCTCTCCCAGTCCAAAATTCATTTCAGAATCCATCCATTCCTCGCTTCCAACTGGTCAACACTGGCTAGTTCTTCCCAGCTGAGTGAACCCCACAGAGACCCTTGGCCTACAGACTCATTTCTGCATCACTTCCAGCTCTAAACGGAACCAGAAGTCTGCATTCTGTTAATGGGGGAAATACAGTGAGTCTGGTAATCACCGATTGCTGATCAGAGCCTTGGAGAAAATACTTTTGGAGCTCTCCACCTCCCAGACTTCCTCCACGCTGGCTGGGGGGCTTTGGGAGGCCCTTCTGATTGGGGGATTCAGGAAACTGTAGTCAGAAAAAGCAACTATTCCCCAGATTCTACTGATGATTGTATAGAGTTAAGACACTGCAAACCCACGTGACAAAATGGTAAAAAGAGAGCATCCTTCCCTCTTCATGTTATTTATTTATAATCAACAGCATTAGCAATGCAAAAACCAGACTCAAGTTTTCTCAACCGTAGAGACAAAGGGTAACTCAACACACTGGGACACCTTGTCAACAAAAGGAATGCCACCATTTCTGTGACTTTCATGGTAAGAAATTTTGCAAAGTAGTCTTATACACACAAACACACACATACACTCATGAACACACATGCACAGCAAAAAACATTTTTGTGGAAACTCGTCCCTTTTTCCTTTTTGCCAAAACAAAAGCCTTGGTGATTTTTTTCCCCAAAAAAGTCTCACATGATTTAAAAATGTGCAAAAATCTCACTCAGAGGAGAGAAAACTTTCAGTATCTTTCATTCCTGCTTACATAAAAAAAGGGAGAAAGAAAGGAAAGTGAAGATTTGCACTTCTGCTGATTACTGCAAGACTTATTTTACCTAGAAGTTGTTTCAAAGACACTGGCAAAGGAAAAGCCAGACCAGACAAAACCCAGATTAAACATGACTGGGTCTCTTCAAGTTTCTTGTTTTAAAAAAAGGTGCCATAAAATGAGTAAGAGGCACTGATTTGCAGGAAGGCTGCCACTCTGGCATCTCTCTTTCCCTCAACATCATCCTCCCATTCTGAGTGTCCATTTGTTGGTGATGGCAGGTGTCCTGCTGGTGTTTTATGGGCAACTGTGCTTTTTTGGCCACGGAAGCATGTCTGCATTCAGTTCACAGTGGCATAAGGGGAGTTCCACAGGCCTGGAGACCATGAAGCTCTTGGAGGAGCAGCTTAGGGAGCTGGGGATATTTAGCCAGGAGAAGACAAGGTTAAGAGGGAACATGATAGTGACGTTTAAATATTTGAAAAGATGTCATATGGAGGATGGACGAAACTTGTTTTCTGCTGCTCCAGAGACTATGGCCCTTCTCACACGCCAGTCCTGTTGCAAAATGGCCTTGGGAGTGTCGCACGATTGCAAGGACTGTTCCACATGACATCCTCGCAATTGCACGACGCTCCCGAGGCCATTAGGTGGTGATTGCACATTATATCATTTTCGGCTCATTGCTGAAAATGATGCACAATCGCACACCCCTCCCATGACCCACACACATGCTTACCTTGTGTGCAGAGGCTCCGGATGCCAGCACAGAGCTGGTGCGCAGGGGAAGCGGAGGGGACGCGAGTGCCTCCTGGATGAGGCTTTTCGCGTGACCCCCGCATGACGCCAGCAGCACCAGGTAAGGTGCAAAAAGGGCCTAGGACATGGAGCAACGGATTCAAACTACAGGAAAAGAGAGTCCACTTAAACATTAGGAAAAACTTCCTGATCGTAAAAGCAGTTTGAGAGTGGAATCTGCTGCGGTCTCAGTGGAGTGTGGTGGAGTCTCCTCCTACTTTGGAGGATCACCAGCAGGATCACAGTCAATTCAAGTCGGTCAGCCTTTCTTTCTTATGTATAATTCCAGGTTATTAATTTTGAACTGTGGCAGAAGCCCAGTTTAACAATGAAATCTCAGCAATGTTTTCACACAAACAGGTGAAATGAAACAATATATGATCACCAGCATCCCATGATATTTCCTAGATATTTATGCATTTCTCATGGAGAAAAGGAGGCCGTATTCTCTGTCCTGGCTAAATGTCCAACTAGGAGAAGGCCAGGCTTTCTGGGGCACCAGCTGATGACTCTTTATGTTGCAGAAGGGCTGGTGCAGGAAACCAAGAAGGTCCCTTAAGACACAAGGGCCAAAAGACACACTTCATATTGACTGATTGATGGGCTTGCTGAATTTATATTCCTCTTCTCTCCCAGTGCAGGACCCAAGGTGGCCAGCAGTTCCACAATTCACATAATTCACAATTCATGCAACCATCTATTCCATGATTCTGATAATCTACTCCATTTTTTGTTTTTTTAAAAATGAAAAACCCACCAAAAGACTGAAATCTTTGATAGGAGGCTATTTAAAATTACTCTCAGCCAACTGTATTTCTTCTTAAAATCACCACTCCCCCAGGTGCTTTTCTCCCTTCCAGGGAAAATATATACAGGATTTCCAGAT